>JAAOAW010000409.1:0-75227 GCA_013186925.1 Fusarium succisae
GGGGGGACTAACCGGATGGCCGTTGACGCAGTTGCACAAATAGCCAGAGTTTGTAGCCATGCCTTGAGGCCCATTGACCATGGCAGATCAAATCGCTGCCAGTTCCTCGCTTCACTGCGCAACACGGATATGAGTGATTTCACACTTGGTGCCCTTCGTGAACTTCTTGATGTCTAAAAAGACATCCTCGATAGGTGTGACATAGGTCACTCCAGTTCCCAGAGCTGTGTTGTGTGGCACTTGTCCTCTAAACAACAAGCCAACAATGCATCCCTTGTGGTCAAAGACGGCAGCGCCAGAGTCGCCATGTCCAGAGAATGGAGGATTATCGCGACCGCCTTTATACACAAAGCAATACTCTTCCGATCCTGCCTGTGGCATATGGGTCTCCTCAGTGAGCTTGACGTCGTTCTTGAACTCACTGAACTTGCCGGCAGTGAGTTTGGTCGTAGCACCAAGCTTCCAGACATTGCTAACACGGGGTAGGTGACTTGGGCGATTCTCATGAGGCAGCATGGACTGTCCTTGGTTCTTCAAGGGTTGGCCATATGTCCTAGGATCAGGACGGTAGAAACGATGGTGGTAGTATTTAGTCCACTCCGCCTGTGGGGGTAAACAGTTAGACCCTTGTCGATGCTCTGGAACTTCAATCAATGCCCAGTCAAGTCTGTGGTTATTGGTAGATCTTCGCCCATAGCCGGAAGCAGCGATTAGACGGCCGAATAGCTGCTTATTCTGGTCAAAGAAGTCAATCTTTCGTTGTAGTTCTCCTTCTAGACTAGCAAGGTCCTTCTTGTTTTCCTCGGAGGGATTGCCTTGTACCATGTCTTTGGTTTCCTGGATCCTCTGCTTGAGATCCCATACCGTAGCATTGTGCTTAAGTCGAGATGGGCTTTCAAAAGGTATTAGATCGCCTGTCATGCCAGACTTCCAACCTTTCTGGTCGACGTTAAGGAGTTGACTGTTGGATGATGGGGGGGCGGGAATGGGATCTCCGTTGACTTTGTCTTCGACTGTCCAGCCTTGAAAGCCAGGCCTGGCATTATGGTAGTTGGTGAGACCAACCCTTGTCCATTGCGCGTTCGTCGTAGTCTTAATCTCCAGATAGCAACCCAGGGTACCGCATAGAGAGTTGAAGGTTTTACCGTCATCGCGGTCAAAGTACTGAGAGACAGAAATATCATCACCGAGGTTAACGCTGTCACGGTATTCTCCATGGATGACAAGGTTATTCTTAGAAATCTTATCTAAGATGACTTCGCGTGTGCCTCTGAGATCTAGCAGACGGAATGGGGGAAGAGATGGCGAGTTGTGTTCAAGATGGACACGAATATCGGTCCATCCAAGGTTATGGAGCGACGTCTCGATCCTGGACAAAATCAGATCCCATAGCTTCTCATCTGATTCGAGATCAACCGATATGTAGATCGTAATGGGGTTGGTGGCAGTGTCGCGTGAAAGGCCATATCGCAACAACATGATGGACGTGACGTATTGGCGTGTTGCATCAAACGAATTGAGTTGCTCGTTGACAACTCTCTTGATGTGATCCCAATGCTGGAGAAGATCAGGCCGATCGTCTACCACACCCAGGTAGATAGGCCCAACAATCTCGGGTGCCGTGATTTCGATACGAGGAGGAGTGTCCTCGAACTCGGTGCCGTGGAGGAGTTCTTTGTTGCGAATAGCAATAGCCTGAACCGCCGAAGTCCATTTCTCCTTCGAATCAGGTGTCCAAGGAAGGACGACTGTGACCGTAGGCTTTTCAGTACCCGGCTGTCCTTCTGTTCTTTCCAACCAGGTCTCTGCGAAACACCTAGGCTGCTCTATCGTACCGTAATCAGTAAGGGTAGGGAGTGTGTGTTCACCCTCTAGCAGACCGTGCTCAGAAAGGATAGTGTTGGCAGCTTTTCGGATATCCTGTCCATGATGGACGAAGATCTCGGGCACCGGGTGTACCAAACACTCAAGGGGGCATGGACGAAGATCGGGGTATGCCACGCGGTATCTCGTGGACACTACGGGATACAAGGGCTCGGATTCGTCGGACGAGTTCTGTCCGGTTTTTCGAGACCGTGACCCGGAAGGTCCATAGCCACTGTCCTGTGGCGGCGAGAACGGTGCTGATAAGGCGTCCATGATGCGTCGTTTACTATAGGTAAAGGTGAGTTAGATTTTCGACAAACAAGAATGAGAGTGAGAGGAGAAAAGAAAGAAAGGTTTCAAAGATGTCTTCTGCCCCTTAAGTATTCGTGGTGGCAGTGGCAGTGGCAAAAGTGAAAGTGAGAAAGTGAAAGTAAGTGTGAAAGTCAACTTTGTTTTGGGTTTGATGGTGCTCCAACGATCCATGTTTGCGTGCAAATTCGCGACGGGAAAAGGAATCGGAAAATAAAGAAAAGGACATGGAAACAAAGCGCTCGATCGTGAGATTATAGAAATAATAATCCTTTAATAAACGAGCTTGTTGCGGGCGCAAATCGTAGATATTCTTACCTTGATGGCGGTGTTGAGTACAAGTTGGGTATGTAACACGCGCTTCAGTGTCAAGAGAAGGGGGATGGTGTTGTGAAAGGGAGGAGCGAGGATGGAGAGAAGATGGAGATCGCGTGCTTGAGAGATGGCAGGGTTTTCCCACGGTGATTCACTTGGTTGTTTGGGCCCAGATCTTGTCAGTGAAAGACGTGGTTTGGCAGTGTTTGCTGAGTTACCGGCCACCTGCAGTGCCAGAGTCGGCAAGCTGCGCCTGGTGATAGTGAAGACACAAGCATTCGCCCTGCAGTGAGAACCATTACGTCTACTACCTTGCATATCTGAAGTCAAGGCGGCCGGCCAGTGGGAAGGGGAAACTGTTTGCCATACCTATTCGTGACTGCGGCATTCTGACTTGGCAAGTCAATAGTTGCAATGTCATGGCAAGCTAAAGAAATCCCTAAAACTCTAGTCTAGATTCGACCAAACACGGTTGCTCTGGAGGATTCGCATGAGTCGATCGTAGTTGATCCATGGAAAACGAACCATGAAATGGCAGTGCATCTCACTCCTTCGAGGCTGTGTTGACGATATGAAACAAGGATAAGGGAAAACCTTTTCCAGAAACATCTCCATGTGCGGAGAGAGTTCTAATCCCAGAGCAAGAAAACTTCTGGTGTTGACCAAACCAAGGTGCCAGAATTATCTAAACTAAGATCTTCAAAATCTATTCGAATTTTACTCAAGTCTTGTCTCTTGGGATAGAGGTCAGATTTTTTTGCCTCACCACGAACTTGGAGTTGCCCACGGCTCGCTTCCCACGGCTGGACTCTGCTTAACAGGACTTGCCTCTCTCTCCGACGAACTGAACAAATTTCCTACTTTCCGTCTCTGCTTCCGCATCCAAGGACCTACTTGGCTGAACATAGAGTATATGAAGAAGTACAAGATATACCACTCCGACGGTTCAACCTCCATCCTCTCCGGTCTATAGCTTTCAAAGGCTGTCGCTCTCTTGACCCATTTCTCATCCTCACTGCCACGCATCCGTCGAACAATTCGTTTTTTAAGACCGCGATATGTAGCAGAGCATACAGAAGCCATATTTCTCATGTTCGCTACGACGATGAACGTCACTGCTGCGACAAGAACTGCTGTCAACGCTAGCATTGGTCGGGGATAGTCTTCGTTTATACTCCAGAGAGCAACGCAGAAACTTAGCGGCAGGTAGAAGATACTGACGTATGTGAGGAGCTTGACGTTTTCGCCTAGACGAGTAGAGACACGACTCTCGATTACTCCACTGGCGCTGAAGAGCTGTGCGAGATATGTTAGTATGTAGAGTGTAGCAGTTGAAGGATACATACGCCTTCTCTGAGAGCTTTCGTCTTGTCACGACTTGCCTCGAAACGAGCAGATATAATCCTCAACCGATCGACCTGCGCCTCAATTTCACCTACAACTCTTCGCGTCAAGGCCTCCGGTGTTTCTTCCGTTCGCGACTCCTCCGCTGGATCAATCTCCATAATCATATGAGGCCAGTCTACACGAAACCTCCTCCACTCCTCTATAGCATCGTCGATAAGAATAAGAAAAGACTCAAGACAACTGACGATCCAAAAGTATTGCCGTGATCGCGAGAATGTATCGTCGTCGAATAAGAGATTGTCGTGCTGAACGGGGTCGAGAAACAGAGGATCGTGATCCACGATTGCGTCAAGGGCTACTTGCATTCGACTCCACGCATTTGCTGCTTTTTGTAAATTCGTCCGAGTAGCATCGAGAATTATATCTTCTGAGCGATATTGGCGCCCATCGCTCTGAGGCAGGTATGTTCGACGTGGAACTTTGTGGACATCATATGGATCGAAATCAGCAGCAGACGGCTTCATGATCAATACTGTCCAAAAAGAATCACGCTTGTTATCAGATCCGTGAGGCTCTTGATAGGCACACCCCAAAGTAAAAGCCTGCTGTTTGATATACGGCCCCTTCTCTCCATAAAGACGTCCATAGTTCCACGTAGATTGCTTGACAGCCGCATCAGTAGGCTGTGTACAGAGCTGATACCACGAAATGTGAAAGGACCTCCACGGGACGTTTTCGGAGCCGTGTAGGTCTTTTGCCGACGGTCTGCAGAGAAGATGCTGATTCATCGTGGCACGAAATGCACGACCCTTGCTTGAATTCAGCTGGTTATCTTGGAAGAGAAGCTTCCAGACAGTCATGGAGTTATACCGGGTGCATTTCTCCTCCATAAGGCCAGCGGTGATGTTTGCGAGGCCGTCAAGCTGAATAACACGACACCATCTACCTTCGCGATGGATCGGCTGAGTTGGATGGTCTTGTATGACTGATGGATATGACACAAACCCATTGCCCTCTCTTTGAAGCGCTGGCTGGGTCATTTCCCAACAAGGCTGCCCCTCAACACGCGATGGTGGAGAATCATGCTGGAAAGGAGATGATTTGGCACGTAGACTATAAACAGCGTTTTGAGAGCCTCCAGGAGCCGTGAGGTCAATGATAGTGAACCAATGAAGTTTACTAAGTAGCTCACGCGCAGGCTCGAGATACTTATTAAGACTGCGATCGATATCGTTCCGCGTCCGTCGATGACGAACCTGCATGCGAAGCTCACTCGTATGAAACGACAGAGGAAGACGGCCATCTTGAGGCACAGCATAAAAGTCTCCAAGGGACTGACGGATTTTGTATCGATGTGCTTCTGTAAGTGCAGTCTCGATCAAGTAGTCGCCAGAGCCACCGTACGTGATTCCTTGACGCCGCGTATAAGCCATGTTCAGATTCCGCATTCCCGGGAAGAAAGAGTAAGGCACTTCGAAGTATGTTCCTACCACTGGAGAGAGTGTATCTGGCGCGGTTAGGGGAAACTCCAAGTCTATGTCGTCGATGTGATACCACTTTTCGTTTTCTCCGCGGATGAGTTGCCATGGCGGCATGAAGTCTGGCACTGGGCTGACGAGTTTATTTCTGGGGGAGTGTGTCTCCCAGTCGCGTGGATACCCTGTTCAACGGATTTGTCAATTTGGGTGTTGGTGATGAATGAGGATACCTACAGTACTTCCAAGACTGGGTGGCATTGACAACGACGTCTCCATCTTCTGGAGGCCGCGGTATGTACTCTAACTGCCGAGGTAGCGTGTACGAAGACTGTGAGGGAGGTAGTTGGGAGCTGAGGACGAACGAACTATCTTGACCAGTTTCAAAGAGTTGGAGCCTTGTCTTGTAAGAATGGGATGCGTAGCGAAGGATATTGCCCAAATTCGTATCTTGGTGCGCTGCAACACTGAGATCATCTGATGACACTGCTTCATCGAGCTTGACTTTATCTCCTTGAGCAAGAGCTTCGACAACCTCTTCATGACATTTCTCTTCGCGTTGCTTGGCTGTGTTTTGTTCAACTGACGGAGCAGCCATTAGCGTCACCAGTTTCTCAAGAAGATCATTCTGCTTCTCGTGCGCAGCTTTGATCCCACGAATAAGATCGAGGCATTGAGTCTGGAACTCTGAATCTTTGGCAGCCATCGAATCGAGGCTAATTGACGGGCTAAAGGGTCTGTCTGGAGACCGGTTAAGTTGAGGAAGCAATAGTTTCATCCAATGCCTGGCGGTGGATATTGCGGGTGGTTAGCGCCCTGACCAGGATCATTTTCTGCGACGCAAGAGGGCATTGCGACCCCCTGCTCAGCACGATGGCGAGACACGTTATGAAGAACAGCAATTGTGAAGGCTGACATTCCGCCATCGTTCTCTTGGTTACGCGACTTGCGTTGGATCTTGGGACCAACCGCCAGAGATCGGGGCCAATGTGCAGTAGCCAACCATCTACTGATCAAGATGAACACATGCATTTGACAATACGAATGGAGCATCCGAAACGTCACAGTGACTGACTGCCCCAAACCAGATCTCAACGGTGCCTTACCAGGCTGAACCAAGTGGGCTACCGGCCGCGTTCGGGCCCGTCAACGGTGTCCACGGGATCCGCTCCGGACCGAGACCCAGATCGCCGATCCAAGACCCCGGACACCCTCCGCCGACACTCCCCGCATTTGTTGCCAACTTGACAGTCTGGGGACGTAGAGTAAGCAATCGTAGAGCATACGTTTGCACTCAACAAGACGTGGCCGTAAGCACAGCGAATTGAGTTCAGACCTTCCTATCAAAGAAGCTTAACCCCAATCTAATCTCTGCTTGCAAATGACAGTCGTAAGCACCTCGTGGTATCGCTTGCGTGTCCGCCTCAATCCAGCCAACTCGTTTCAGGGCCAAGCATCTCATTGGCCAACGCCACGATAAGGCGGAGTAATCTCTCCAGGTCAGCAACGACGTCACCGCGCTCTAGACCAATTACCTCGCGACGATTTGTCGCAAAAGTTCCAGGGACAAACCTAACCTTGAATCCTGTGATGGCGCGTTTCCTCTTCCCTTATCGTCATTCTTTTTTAAATATGTTATAATACTCTGCGATTTGAGCATCGCGATATTCACTCCTTAAACTAACTGTCAACGCGTCGTGAAACATGGCGGCGCAACCGAAACTTACGGACGATAACGTCTATGATACGGATGTTGAGAGCAATCATGGGATTGAAAGGGATGAGGGACCGACGGAGCAGTCGCCTTTGCTGCCAAGTGGCTCGGAGGAAAATGATGAGCCGTCCAGGTCGTTGAGACGACGCGCTTTGGCTATGGGCATGCTAGCTCTTCTCATGGTCGAAGTGAGCCAGTTCATCATGAATCCTCCGACCAAAAAGATCGCCGAGGACATCATCTGTCGACAGCACTATCCCGACCATTTAATCGGCGCGTTCGATACAGATGATTATCGCTGCAAAGATAGTCCTGTTCAAAAGACGTTGGCGATGGTCCAGGGATGGGAGCAGGCCTTTGAGATGGGAGTCCGTAAGTGAATGGAGTCATAGTGGAGGACATTGGCTTACATGTGCTAGCGATCTTGACACAGTTCCCATATGGTATCGTTGCTGATAAATATGGAAGACGACTTGTTTTGTTTCTGGCGATGCTTGGATGCTGCCTCTCAACAGCCTGGCTCCTACTAGTCTGTAAGTGCACATTATCTCATTTAGTAACTCATACTCACAACCCCAGTGTCGTTCCCAAACATCTTTTCGATCTGGGCTATCCTCGGCGGAAGTATCTTCTTCCTCATTGGTGGCGGAGGTCAAATGGCTGTCGCAATGGTCTACACTATCGTCGCTGACGTAGTTCCTGTCTCCCAACGAACAGACATGTTCTTCCGCCTCGTCGCTCTTGTTCTAATCTTCAACGTCATCTTCAATCCAATTTCCGCATGGCTACTTCAATTCGACCCCTGGTTATCCATGTGGATCGGCTTTGGCTTCATGGTCTTTGGAACAATGTGCATTCTTCTCATCCCTGAGACGATGCATCTTCGACGTAAGGATGATAAGAGACATAATGAAGAACATGAGAATCAACAGCTTCATGGTGTTTCGTTGAGCAAGCATAATGTGTTGAAGCAGGCTTGGTTTAGCATCCAGAATGATATGCAGCATGTTTGGCGGTTTCTTTTTGCGTCAAAGAGCATCATGATGCTCATGCTTGCCATTGCATTCTTCTTCCCCGTTCGAACAGTACTTACGGGAGTGCTGTTGCAGTACATGAGCAAACGCTTCGATTGGTCATGGTCAAAGGTCAGGCTCTTCATCAGCACTACGTTTCGCACCCTAACATTTCGACAGGCAACATATATCTCGACAATTGGCATTGTGGCAACAGTGGTGTGCTACCTCATAATTCTCCCCGTGACGTCCGACTTCCTCAACAAGAGTCGCCGTTACAAATCTCGCCCTGTGGCAAGGGATTTGCTCCTTGCGCGCATTGCCATCACAATCATGGCAGCTGGATGTTTGCTGATGGGTCTTGCTTCAGTCCCATGGCTGTTTGTCATTTCCCTCATCACTGTCAGCATTGGCAACTCTTTCGTGGCCCTCAGCAGGGCATTGATCAATGCTCTGGTTGAGCCGCATACCATCGCTACCTTGAACACTACCATCTCCCTTATTGAAGTCATCATGGGATTGACTGCGCCCGCGATGAGCTGGCTCTTGGGTCGCGGGTTTGAGTTGGGTGATCAGTGGATGGGTTTGCCGTTTTTGGTGACTAGTCTTATGGCTATGGCGACAGCTGTAATGTTGTTTATAGTGAAGCTACCAGCTTCTGGTGTTGCACAAGCTCACGAGGGTTAGGATTAGTGATTGGTGGGATACATAAGATAACAAGGGAGTCTGGAGTTGTGCGATGTTTTGATACTTTATTTGTTATTTAGAATACTTAGACGTTGCAATATATGATCAAGTAATTGTCAAGTACTTTATCTAGGAATTGCACATGCATCTCACTGCGACACAAGCCTTGGTGCTGCACGGAAGCTCCACCTTATCGATAAGCGGCCCCGCGGTTGCCTGCTCCAACCCAGCTTCTGGAAGTCAACCTTCCATTTAATCAATAGGTAGATATTCATCATTCGCCTACCTCAACAATTCTTCTGTTTGACATCTCTCAAGCTTCCGATCTGACAATACATTTTTTGTATCGCATTCCGGCAGATAGTATTGTTTGAACGCTGATCACACCTCCTTCACCATGTCGGACGACGAGGATTTCATGCAGGAGTCAGATGAGGAGCAGTACGGAAGATCAGCCGCGCATACGCAGTGCATCACTAATTACGCCCAGGTACGACTTCGAGTACGAAGAAGACGATGACGAGGAGACCGCCGACGTCGATATCGAAAACAAATATTACAACGCTAAGCAGCTCAAGCTTTCAGACCCCGAAGATGCGATCGCAGAATTCCTAGGCATTCCGCCACTCGAAGAAGAGAAAGGAGAATGGGGTTTCAAAGGTGTCAAGCAGGCCATAAAGCTTGAGTTCAAGCTGGGTCAATATGACAAGGTAGGGACTTTTGCTGGAAGAACAAGGACATGGCTGACAACGATAGGCTGCTGAACATTACGCCGAACTCCTCACCTACGTCAAGTCGGCCGTCACGCGCAACTACTCCGAGAAGTCCATCAACAACATGCTCGACTACATCGAAAAGGGAGCGGATGGCCCAGAGGCGGTGGAGTGCATGGAGAAATTCTACTCCCTCACGCTGCAGAGCTTCCAGAGCACCAACAACGAGCGCCTATGGCTCAAGACCAACATCAAGCTGGCAAAGTTACTTCTCGACCGAAAGGAGTACGTCGCTGTAGCAAAGAAGCTCCGAGAGCTCCACAAGACCTGTCAGCAAGAAGACGGTACCGATGACCCTAGCAAGGGCACATATTCACTCGAGATTTACGCACTTGAGATCCAAATGTTTGCAGAGACCAAGAACAATAAGCAACTCAAGGCCCTGTATCAAAGAGCTCTCAAAGTCAAATCCGCGGTACCACATCCCAGAATCATGGGCATTATCAGAGAGTGTGGAGGAAAAATGCATATGAGCGAAGAGAACTGGAAGGAAGCGCAGAGCGACTTTTTCGAATCGTTCCGAAACTACGACGAAGCAGGTTCTCTTCAGCGAATCCAGGTTCTCAAGTATTTACTCTTGACAACAATGCTGATGAAGTCCGACATCAACCCTTTCGACTCGCAGGAGACCAAGCCCTACAAGACAGACCCGCGAATCTCCGCCATGACAGATCTGGTTGACGCTTACCAGCGGGATGATGTACACGCGTACGAGAAGGTCCTGCAGCGTAACCAGGACGTTTTAGACGATCCATTCATTGCCGAGAACATCGATGAAGTCACGCGAAACATGCGAACCAAGGGCGTTGTAAAGCTCATCGCACCTTACACACGCATGAAGCTATCCTGGATCGCCAAGCAGCTCAAGATCTCCGAGCCCGAGGTACAAGACATTCTCGGGTTCTTGATCATCGATGGCAAGATCAACGGTCGAGTCAACCAACAAGAGGGTCTCCTGCAGATCACCTCTGACGCAGACACCGAGCGCATTGCAGCACTCCAGGAACTCACGTCGTCTATTTCGGAGCTGTTTGGTGCTATTTTCAGAGACGGAGATGGATTCCGCAACAATGAGCATTCCGCAACGGATGAGCAAATGGATGTGACGGCCGTTCCATTGGGTAAGGGAGGGCATAGGGCGGCTGCTCAACATCGTGGGAAGAAGGGGAAGCTAGCTGCAACGCCATGGGCATGAGCTAACGGCCATGGACTGAATTTACTGTATGGTCGTCAACGTAGCCCCGGTGATATCCGCAGACCAGGTAACCCTCTTTGCTACTGTTTCCTGTTTGACCCCCAGGTCGTTTTGCTGGATCGAGAAAGTAAGATGCTGCTGCAGTTTTCCTGCGGGTGCATCCGCGTTTGGAGATGCTTCGACGGGATCTCGCATAGTACGAGGCCACTGGCAACGGTGATTCCTCGTCGCACCAGACGGGTAGCAGCATCGACTACGGACCAGTTGTTTCAAAGAGAGATGACGAGAAAGAAGTGCAGAAGGGACGAGGGCCGAAGTGACGCCGTGTTCGGACTTGATCCCCCCATGTCTCGTGTAGCAAAAGCGAGTGACGAATAATGTTATTCAATGGAAACAACGACCTCATAGTCAGATGCCTGTAGCCTGATGTCTCAGTAGTAATCGACAGCCTGATGTTCGGCAGTTGTGCAGGCACCCTTCGCCTCACCTGATTTTTAGTCTTGACTTATGGTAAACCTGTTGCGCTGATCTAACTTTCAAGGCTACCTAGTCTATGATGCAGGAGAGGCCAAGGTAAAAAAAAACAAGGACCAAGCTAAGATCACTGACCATCATCAGACAAGCGATGCAACGTCGAGTGGTTACACAGGACGGGACTTGGGGAGCTGCGAGGGGTAAAGCGGCTGATCTTTCATGTATTGGCCTACAGAGATTTCACTGTTTTGCTTCTCTCGAGAGTTTTCTCGTTAGATTGCCGTTGGGAGGGGAGTGTAACACATGGAAGTAAAGTGACACACATGGCAGTAAAGGTATGGTCATGATGCTGAATCGTCGCGGATAGCGGCAGAACGGAACGTGTTCAACCTTCCGAATTCAACGGCAGACACATCTAGATTAGGGAGATACAATACGAGATTAAAAAAGCTCGTACCCCATAGTTACAGAGCAGGGAGATAGATATCATGGGAAGCACGGAGCGGCGCCGGGAGGTATCATCGGGCCGTTGCTGGTTGACCTTGCGAGGTGTGCAGAGAGGCATTTTACATTGAATGGTGGAAGAAGTTGTTACTGTTTGCTGAATTGCAATTGCTGAGTGTTTGAAGCGGGAGAGAGGCGCGGATACTGGGCGAGGACCGTGGACCCGGTGTTGAATAGACACGACACGGGAAGGATTCTGTTGATTGCTTTTTCTAATCCAGAGTCTTTGATTTGATGGAGTGTGATATGTGACTCGGTATGTGATGTGATGTGGATTTAGACTACACACGGGTTGAGTCCAGTCTGTCAGATCGTGGCTTATTTGGATCGCGCTGAGCTAGCGTCACGATGCTAGCACACGCATCGGAAGCGACACCCGATGCCTCATTTTCATATGCTACCGAGATATATACCTCCTCAGCAGCTCGCTCTTATACACATGTGTCTTGATATACGTCTTCAGCTCAATTGCCGTGTTCACATCGAGAAGGTCAAGCAAAGATCCCCAGCACATGCTTGCTTGCTTGCTTGCTGCATACATAATCATGTGTGTTGGCCCCGACGATTGGTCATTGGGGTGTGTGTTACAAGAACCAATTGATAGCTTCGATTTCTGCTGGGCCCGTGCGCACCCACCACCATCACCGCTAGACACTTTTTGAGATTTGGAGATTTTGATTGCAGTGCTGGGCTGTCGTTTTGACTTTCCTTTGGTTGACTAGAGGCAGATGGTATCTACTGTACTAGACAAAGGGACCTGGCAGTAGTTCGTTCGCTGTAGCGGTCATTGATATCCATTGCGGCCTGCTCTCGTTTAGCCGACAGTCAACCCCCCGCCAAAACCAAAGCCACCTCGTCAAAAATAACAGGGGTCCAGGCACACACAGCTCGTCTCATCGCCACTTTGTTGACAAAGACAAAGACATTCTTTCAAGCCGTCGAGAAGAAAACTCTGTAGTCAAGTTCCATGCATGAGATATTCCTTCTTTCATTCGACAAAACACACCCAAATTTGACTTTTTTGCTGTCGTAAACATGGAGAGTTTTTTCTTGCCCATTCGTTAAGCTTCCCGTTCCCGTTCCGCGTACGGCCCGTCTTCCGCGACCAATCTACGCAAGCGATGTGTACTGTTTTCTATCCGCTGGTCGTTTGAGATATACAGTAAATACTACAGTAATTCACAACACATGCTTGTTTGACAGCTCAAAGAAAAAGCAAGTATCGCATCGCATCGTATCATATTTCACCCTCGTTCCCCGCGGAGAAGCGGGATCGTGTTCCAGGGCTTGGCTCTTCCTTAGCTCGTTGCTTTGTATTGGCTTGCTCGTTTGCTCCCCACACGATTAGTTAGATCGGGGGGAGAAGGGAAGGGGGGGAAACGGTCATTAATGTGAAGATCGTAAAAGTTAAAATGGTGCAGAGATGAATGTGATTAGATGCCGGGTGAGTGTGTTCCCATAAATGAAGGTTCCATAGAATGAGGCACAGACAGGTACGCCAAGTGATGCGGCACATTTTCATCGTCTGGGCATTCATGCATCTTTCGTACCTGGCCGTATAATGAATGAATGAATGATACACACTCTCATCAAAGGCAGATACAATACAATGCAATACAATTCTATAACGCCTTTCATAAAGGATTCATTATCTGCTTCTTGCATTGGTTGCTCTACGATTACTCTCGTCTCTCGCCCGGTTGAAAGCTAAGCAAATCACCCGACCACGAATCGATCTTGATTCTCTACCTCCACTACGCTCGCTACCCATCCCATCGTTTTTCTTTTACACCACAAGCGCTCTAGCCGTCATGGTTATAGCCAGACCAGTGGGAAATTTCACTCGCATGCCGTGCCGCACAACGGCGCATTTACTCTTCAATTCATTCACATTCTTTTCTTCAGCTTCCCCTCGTAAAAACTTGCTTGTGAAAGAGGTTGGCCATCGTCAGCGGGAGATCGTCGTGGAGTTCTGTTGAAAAGCACCAATCCCTGCTGTCGGTGGAGTCTACAGGTTTACTGTAACGTACTAATCTTTTATAACAACTAGGTTTAGCTGCAGCGTGTTGATGTATTGTGCTGCCACGAGGGTCTCTCGTCTAGCAGGAAGGTCATTGAGGACTTTTGATACATACCGCTTGTTCTGGATGATGAGAAAAACTGACGTACCATGGATGGATTAGCCTCTTCAGGTAAAAGGATCATATGTACATACATACATACATACACTCACGAGCTTGAGCTTACCTAGGTTGACATTCTACCCCCTCTTGTATCACATTGATCGTGCTTACAACAAGAGTCTTGGCTCAAGTCAAGTCAAGTAGCTTAGCTTAGCTTTTTGCTGTCCAACCCTCCCACAGCAGCACAAGAAAACTACTAGGTACCTAGCCTCGCCTCTGTATCACCCACACTAAAAACCTCCATGGCACCCTCGCTGCAACTCCATTCCCGTTACTACACTCTGCTAGCCGCCCTCACCTCACCTCACCTGTCAACAAACCAAACCTCTGATAGCCTGATTGATACTTTTGGTCTACGGCGTGCATTATCCAGGCTCAGGTTGCATCGAAGCCAAATAGATTCCCGGGGAATTTAATTCTTAGCGCTAGCTATCTTTTCTTTTTCCCCCTTCCCCTCAGACGATTTTCAATCTCCCTGTCAATCATCAAACCGTTGCTCTTCCGTGCCACAAAAAACCTACCTACAAACCCCGCGCCGTGTTAACAAGGCCCCCTCTCTCTCGTCAGAAAAGACTCAAAACTTATTACTAGTGTCCAAGTGTTAAGCTAGGGGTACAGTTCCCGTTAGAACGTGCCGCTCCTCTCACTCAATGCTCACGCTAGGCTAATCGAACCCGCCCGCTCGTGGATTGTCCCTAAATCCCTAGCCCAGGCCTGGCCTGGCCCCGAACCCCTGTCCCAATCCCTGCAGTGACCCCCCAGGGCCTCTTTCGAACCGTGCTGTAACCTACGGCTACCGAGGAAGGGAAAGGGAAAGGGAAGAGGGAAAAAACATTAGGTACGTGCGTCGGTGTCCGTCTTCTGATCCACAGGGCGTTTGACAGCGCGAGATGGTACCCGCGGGCGATGGAACAGACCACTTTCGCAGGCTCAGGTCGTTTTTTATGTATCAGTATCCGACGGGTGGCTTGTCCGGTTGCTAAGGTACGGATACTGTACTGTACCTTGCTCTAGGTATTCCCTGTCCTGGTCCTGGGGGCCTGGCCTGGCCTGGTAGACGCTCTGTTCTGCTCTGCTCTGCTCTGCTCTGCTCTCTCCATTAGCTTTTAGCACTACCTAAAAACGCCATCCTTCTCCTCCCGTTCCCATCTCCCACCGTCCCGTTCCTCTCTTTTGATTGAGTGTGATAAGTTGAGTTGATTATCTGCCTGCTTGTCTGCTTGTCTGTCTCTCATATCAGTGAGAGAGTGTGTGTGAGAGTGTGCCGTTTGAATGACAAGCAAGTACAGTAAGAGAGGATCAATTTTCTAGCTGAAAGTGCACCTCTTTTCCCTCGTTCTCTCGTTCGTTCGTTCGTCCACCAACACCGTTTATCACCTCGCATTGAATCACTCACGTTCTGCCTTGATTTTAACTTGGTTGCTCACTCACCCTCTTATTTCTATTGTTTCCCTCTCTTCTCCTCTCTTTCTCTTTTCTCTCCCTCCCTCCCTCTCGCTCTCCATGTTCCAGCCTCAACCCACACCTTTCGCCTCCTCCAGCTTCGTGTCCTATGGCCTA
Organism: Fusarium succisae; assembly: GCA_013186925.1. Taxonomy (NCBI): domain Eukaryota; kingdom Fungi; phylum Ascomycota; class Sordariomycetes; order Hypocreales; family Nectriaceae; genus Fusarium; species Fusarium succisae. Next base: position 15,416 of record JAAOAW010000409.1, read on the forward strand.
GCTTCAGACCTGGACTTTGGCTTTCCCGTGTCTGCTGGAGGTGGAGGTGCTGGCTTCTACAACAACCCGCCGCCTGCACCATCATCACAACTTCCCCAGTCGCATGCACTCCAATCGCAAACACAGCAGCAGCAGCAGCAGCAGCAACCGCATCTTGTTCAGCAGCAACAACAACAAATTCCTCGACAGCAGCAACTCTCTTCTTCCCCCACTGCAGCCGCGCCATCCGTATCCTCGCCCTATTCCTCTTCACAAAACTCCACCTCCAAAGCTTCTTCCTCGCCAACTCTAGCGCAACCGCCGCAAAATCACCGTCATCATCATCAGCAACAGCAGCTTGACATTCTACAGCAGACGCAGTACGCATCACAGCCTCCTGTTGTGCTCAAGATGGAGGATCAAGGCCAACACGATATGGCCGCGCAGCAGGCTGCTGCAGAGGATTATCAACCTGTTCTTGAGGTATATCGCACCCATTTAGCCTGGCGCTTCTAGCTCGCGCGTCATTTGCTTGCTTCACGATGTCCGTCGCTAACCTCCGGTCTCGCAGGGTCTCGCAGTAGGGAACAAAGTCTCGAGCGATGTCATCACCCACGAGTATGCCAAAGCCGATCCCGTCTATGTCGAAAAGACAATCGTACGTTTTATTTATTCTTATTGGTGCCGCTTTGACTTGTTGCTAACATGGCATGATCTAGTCTCTCCCCCAAACCTACTCACACTTCCGCCCCATTCAGGGCGATGGCAACTGTGGATGGCGAGGTATGTCTACAACCCCCCGCTTCTCATCCCGCGACTCTCTCCGCCTATTATGAAACATGTTTGGCATGCTTGACGTTCCCCTGCTTGCTTACTGCCCATGTCTCGGCAACTCTTGTAACATGTCGAACTTGCGCTAACTTTTTCACCAATAGCAATTGGCTTCAGCTACTTCGAGAAACTCGTTGAGTCGGGGGACCAGGCCAAGATCGAGGGTGAGGTGGCACGTCTTATGAGCATGAACCATTTGCTGGGCTCTGTTGGTGGCTATCCATTCTACGACGACTGGTCGGATGAGATGTTTGACTTTTTGCGCGAAGTCGCTCAGAATGTCGCCAACCCTCAGTATGCGCACTCATTGATCCAAGCCAAGTGGAACGACCCTGTCGTGTCGAGTAACATCATTTACTACCTTCGCCTACTTACAGGGACTTACCTCAAGCTCAACTCTGCCAAGTTCGATCCTTTCGTGTCGGATGGAGGTGGTGTTGAAGCTCACTGCCGGCAAGTCGTTGAGATTCCCAACCGCGAGGTCGAGCATCTTGGCATGTCCGCCTTGGCCGAAGTCCTCCTCAGACCTGCCAACTTTGTACTTGAGATTGCCTACCTCGACCGCAGTGCAGGTACTCAGGTCAACCAGTACCGTGTGCCCGATGAACTCAGCACCCAGGACCCCAGCACACTGGGCCCCATCATCTACCTGCTCTACCGACCCGACCACTACGACATCCTGTACAAAGCACCCACCATGCAGGTGCTCCGTGTCAGCGGCTTCACCCACAACACTAACATCACGACCGACCAAGCGGATCTCGGGCAGTATTCGACCATGAACTTTGATGCGTTGTCTATCATCCCGGGCTTCAGTAACACAATGGGAGGGCTTGCGCAGCTCGCACCACCTCCAGCCAGTTCGGCGCCAGAACAATTCTCGCCTGTGCAACAGAGCCCATGGATGTCATCTTTCGCCGAACCTTTGCCTGCTACGACACCGAGAGTAACGCCACCGCAGCCACCACCCATCATGGCATCTCCTCAGCCCCCAACCCCGCCGGCCTCGATATCGGGAAGTTCTGCGATGCTACCTGCGCCTGGCCCAGGACCTCAAAATTCGCTCCCCATGCGAGGCGCTTCAAGCTACCACATCCGATTCAGTCCTGTTCAGCTCGACTACGATGAGGGCAAGAACAATTTCCCAGAATCGACATATCAAGTCACGACCAACACGTTTAAGAACAGTATTTGGAACCGAGCTCACTACTGCAACCCCAACTTTCACCCCGAGGAGTGGAATCCCGACGACGAGCACACGGATGGGAGAGTTGGGAATAAACGCAAGCCGAAGAAGGAAACTGCCTAGTGCGACGAATTTCCACACGAACACAACCAAGGTATCGTCGGTTTTACTAGAAACCGACGGCCATGATATTACTAAATGACGGCATTTGAGAACGACGATAAGTCTGGTTTGCAATCAGGACTGGACGATGAAAGATGCAATCAGTATTTGGAACGGAAAGACAACGATCAGAATTGAGCAAAGGATATGGGGATATACACGATGCTGGGCCCGGAGTGAAGGGGATTACTCATATGAACGGTTGGGCAGGCTAGCGATGCTTAGTGAGAATCCTTTTTTATTTCTGCATTGTTTAATGGACAAGGACAAGAAGGCGGCGAGTCTGTTTAGTGTGCATGATTATGTTGGTGGAAAGTGAGTCGGAGACGATTAGCTACATCATCATTGATAGTGTCTAGGTCGGAATATGGATGATCACGGAGCGACACGAGAGAAGCCCTTGTTTCTAACGATGGGTATCACGAGCAAGGCCTACGATATGACATGGAACCACGAGGGAGCCTACGTTGAGCATGGCCCCATGAATAGCACGAGTTTTACGCAAGAGAAGGAATCCTTGAAAGTAATGAGGACCGGACCGGACCAAGCATTTAGGATACTGGGGATGGGCGGCAATTTGTGGGCTCTTTTCTCGAGCCAGTTTCAAGACAGGCAACAAAAGGAATAAAGGCATATATCCGAAGGAAACTGGGTCTCGGACGACGATGGTCTTGGCTGTCAGGCCAATTGGCATGTCTTTGCAGCACCACGCCTTGTTACAGGGTGTCGTTGCCGCATACTCTGTTCATTACAAGCATGTGTTGTTACAGTGTGTCTCGTGGCATATCTTGTTTACACGTCTACCATCATGGATGTCTGATCGAGCCCTCATTTGTTGCACCTTGTCAGTTGCGTCATAGCATCGGTGTTCTTCTCTATCAGGTCACACTTCAACCTTCTATTCCTGCTTCATCTTTTGAGGCTTTTTCTATTTTTATTTGGGACATCGTTTTTAGTGTGGAACGGGATCAATCAGTTCTTGGGACTTTATCAAGTGGGTTAGGATCGAGTTTATTGTGGCGAGATGTGTCTTGGGAGCGAGTTGCATATACTTGCTGCCAAGTATTCGTACTTCCGGGTTGTATTGAATAGCAGATATCTCTATCTCGGCGAGATGGTTTCATCTGAGAATAGCTTAATGCAAGGGACTGTCTCGTCCATTGACTCAGAAGTACATCGCATCACATCACATCACATACATACATACATACATACATACATACATGCATACATTGCCTTATCGGACACAACATGACATGAGATGCAATGGTTCCCTCGAGCCGTTCCGCTTCCGCTTCCGCTGTGCCGCACCATGACATGAGATCCACTGAGTCAAAGGAATGCATGACAATTTCGACAAATCCATTGTCTCAGCTTTTTGATCATCATGATCTCCAAACGAGGCGAGATGCGAACCTGGATGACCCATGTATACAAGGACCTCTTATGATGATCGATATTTGGAATAGACAGCCACGTTTTTCTTTGGCCTTGACGTGGTCTAGAACATTGACAAGACAAGGGGGCCACGAGGTTGTCCTTTGGTGGTCCACCCGGGGAGCGGGCTAACAGGGTCCGGTGACGTGACGTGCGAAAAGAAATGATATTCTTCAAGGGGGAACAGACCATGTCAGGGTTACATGAGCGTAAAAGAGAGTTCAAGGCGAAGAGGAGATTGAACTACCGGGCAGGGCAACCTCGTGGGAGACAGGCTAGACAGGCCGGGTCTTGACACGGGATGCCAGAATAAACTCATCACAGGGCTATTCATGTTGATACCAATTTACTTGGAGATTTCTGTCACGCTGCTGTTCTTGATTACAGGGCGGAAAAGAGAGGCCGTACAGGGTCAGGGGGCAAGATGGTGGGAATGAGACAGACATCGCTTAGAGAAGATCAAGAGATTAGCAGAAGGGATATGTAGAGTTGAGAAAGTTTGTTGGTTCAAGTCATAATCATATCATCAGGATGCGTCATCTCATGCATGCAGACCGTGATTATACCTTTTACCCTAAGCGCCCATCAACCATCCAATCCCGCTGTTGAGATACGGCATCTCAATCTTAGTCCGTGAAAAGGGTCTGAGCCAATGGGGAGCTAGGGTAGCTTAGCTTTTGAGAACGGGCCGCGTCTTTTTTTTTTGTTTGGTGGTGAAGAAATTGGCCGATATGTATCGGGTAACCTTAGTTATCCCCAGACTCGCCGATGGTTCTTAACTCCAGAGAGAGGGGTTTAATAAAGAGGGGGCGAAGTGAAGTGTAGTGTAGTGGAATGATGACGATGAAAGTGTGGTTTGTGTTTCTATTGTTAAATCGAGGCTTACGGGGACGGCGAAGGCGATGGCGATGGCTGAAAGGCAAAAAGCAAAGGTAGGTAGGTCTTTGGAAGGTTGGACAGCTTCTAGTCGCATTCTGTCCCTAGTTTGAGTCGATATGGCTTGTGTTCTTGTGTGGCAGCTGGCTTCGGTAGGATATCGAGGCTAGACTAGCTGTGCTATAGCGGGCATTGTTATAGCTGGGTTTGGTTGAATCATCTGCTAGGGGAGATACAATCCCGGACCCTAGACTGCCTAGGTACCTACTAACCTTGTGAAGCTCCTCCACTTTGCAAGGTAGAGAGGTAAGGTAACCACTCTTTTTTCCTCAGACTCCAACCAACATAACACGACCCAACTGAGTGAGGAGTTGTGCTGTGCTGTGACTTCCTGTGCCTATCCGATCCGTATTCGAGCTGATTTAATTCCGTCTCATCGTCCTTTTCTCTTTTCTCCTCCTCATCCCCTCTTCCTTGATCCCTCTCCCTCTCTCTTCTCTTCTCTTTTCTTCTTCTTTCCCACTCTCTTTTTGGCCATGGATGTTCGTAATAGGCATATTTCCTGGCGCGTTCTCGATACCTTTTTTATATTCCAATATTAATAACAAGCCTCACGGTATCATCTTCCATTCTTCTCTTCAAAAGTACATAAAACAGCCGACGGCCCCCAACTTGATCTCGCTTTCGATATCCCCTTGTCGATCCTTCTACCGAGCTCTCTCTCTCATCAAATGTCCCGCTACGATCCGGATCGTTCTTCCATCACTGCTTCTTCTGCGACTTCAAAGAGCGATATGGCACAGTCAAACGATGGGCTGCCAAGGATGAATCGCCTTACGGTTGGTGATGTGAGTCCTGCTGAGGACGATGACGATTATAGCGATACGACGTCCAATTACTCGACTATTTCCGAAGACACCCTTCCCCTGATTCGCGAATACGGACATACCTACCACGGGTCTGGCCAGCTTCTTACGCCGAATGATGCTTCTGAAGCGCATCGCTTGACGGTCCAGCATGATCTCTACCAATTGTGTCTCGACGGTAACCTTGCTGATTCGAAACTACCGTTTGATCAGTTTACTGCCGAGGACCCGATGGAGATACTGGATGTTGGTGCTGGTACGGGAATATGGGCTTGCGACATGGCGAAGCGGTATCCGCAAACCAACATACTCGGTATCGACTTGAGCAGCGCATTGTTACCCGAAGATGTTCCTCCGAACGTCACCTTTGAAATCGCCGACGCTACAGAGACTTGGCCGAACCGTACATACGATTTTATACACATGCGCAGTCTAGCTGGCGGCGGTGTCCGCGATTGGAACGCTCTGCTGGCTGAAGCCTACGAGCACCTCAGCCCCGGCGGGCAGATCGAAATAGCAGAGATCCGACCGCATTTCTTCGACGCGGATCCCGAGCACGTCGATTCCGAATCAGGAGAAAAAGGCGAAGTCGGCGCAGCCTGCAGAGAGTACGAGAAGATATTCGAAGAGATGTGCGTCAAGCTCGGCATAGACTACGACCCCATACCCAGAGTCCCTCAAATCTTAAACACCCTAGGGGCCGATCTCGTCCGCGTCCGGGTAGATTGGCTACCGATACAGAATTGGGGAAGTGACCCGGTCACCCAGCGGAAACGCAAGGCTCTGGCGGAAATGGTCGAGTGCGGTAGGTGCCGTTTTGCGCTTTTCTGAAACGTCAAGTCACACACGCTAATCTGAGCTGGACCAGGTATAGAGAATTGGACGTTGAGATTATTTGGACTAGGCGGGTGGGAGGAGAAAACGACGCGGGCTCTGCTTGATCGTGTTAGAGCAGAGATCAACGATCCCATGCTACGTAGTTTGGGGAAAGTGTAAGTTTTTTTTGTATTGTTGTGCGTGTTTGTGACTAATTTTGATAGGACGTTTGTCACGGCTCGAAAGGAAGTCGGCGGCAAATAGGTTATTAAGGAATAGGCATAGAGATGTGCATATATTGGAGTTTTTGGGTCATCACGGCGTCAAAGGCATTGTGTCTGGGGCGGATGTCAGGAAGAATAGGGAATGGTGCAAACCAATGAGCTCGGGGACAATATCCCATGACGGGAAATGGATACCATATGGCACACACAGGGTATGGATTGGGTTATGTAAAGAGATTTGCTGAGGTGATTAAAGTCAGGTTAAGCTACTGGGGACATTTATGACGGATGGAGTAGGATACCAGAGGTCTACGAGCTGAACTACTGTTTCAGTGGTTACAAGCCGGTATAAGTCAACCGGAAGATGTGGAGATGCAAGGTGTCAAAGGTATATTCGTCTTTCAGGATGACTCCCGACACTTGATCATCTCACGTCGTATGCGCTCACTTCACGCATATCTCATGTTACAGAGATGCCCACAGTACGCCCCATGTACCCGTACAAAACAGATCAAAAGAGAACAGAACAGAACAACTCCAGATATCCAAATCAAACAGTCTCGATATATCGCTTCATTTCCCTGTGATTTGTCAGTCAAGTTAACTCATAGTGATGAGAAGAGTGGGTACGTACCAATCAGTTACGGCCTCGTCATATAGACGGACCTCATGCTCTCTTGTACCGCCGAAGTGCTCCACGAAATCATCGCCGAATACTTCCCGTGCAATACTACCCTTCTCCATGAAGCGCGCCGTAGCCTCCTTAAGACTCTTGGCTAATCTCTCACCCGGATCCGCGTCACCACCAACATCCTGGCCCATCGCAAGCGGAGGCGTAGGAATCTCGAGTTTCTTCTCGACACCGCGCCATCCACAGCCGAGAATGGCTGCAAGGACGAAGTGGGGGTTTGTATCTGCGCCGGGAACTCGGACTTCGAAGCGTGTTGCTGAGGGTTTGGGTGTGATTAGACGGATTGATGCAGCGCGGTGCTCTAAGCCCCATGATACTGTGACCGGAGCCCAGAAGTTCTCGACGAGGCGCTTGTAGGAGTTGATGGTTGGTGCGAGAAGGGGCATGATGTCAGGAAGACCGACGAGGAGACCAGCGAGGAAATGACGTCCCATATCAGAAAGGTTCTCAATATCACTCCACTTGGCATTCTCATCCTTAGTCTCCCTCGCAAACAAATTCTTGCCGTCCTTATCAACGATCGAAACATGCATATGCCCGCTATTTCCGGGCAGGCCCTGTTTCGGCTTGGCCATGAAGCACGGGGTGATCCCGTACTTTGTGCTCACGCTCTTGACGACGTACTTGAACAGCGCCGCACGGTCGGCCATCTGCGCGATCTCGCCGAACTCGAGAGCGGCCTCGAATACGCCAGGCCCGGACTCGGTGTGCCAGCCCTCGATGTCGCAGGAGAACTTGGCGCATGTGTTGAAGACGTCGTAGTAGTATTCTTGGTTGTGGACGGGGCGGGTGAGAGAGTAGCCGAACATTCCTTCAGTCAGGGAGGGGAGTTGGTGAGGGGGGTTTTGTTGGAGGTATGCGGCTGGGGAGGAGGATGAAGGGTCGGGGGATTTGAATTGGTAGAATTCATATTCAGCTTCGATTGTTAGTACAAAACTTCAAGTTTAGCAGTGAAGAGGAAAACGTACCGCCTGCCATGGCACCATAACCATGCTCCTTGAGCTTCTCAAGCTGCGTCTTAACCAGACCTCTGGGACAAGCACAAATAGGCTTCTTGGTTTCAGGATCCAAAAAGTCCACCAAAAACAGGGGAACGTCGTCCTCCCATGGAATTCTCCTAAAGGTAGAAAGATCTGGAATAGCGAGAAGATCATGGTATCCATTCTCAGCATTTGAGATCTTGAGCTCGCGGATATATGTGCGATCGTGCATATCCCAGCCAAAGATGACGGAGCAGAAGCCAAAGCCGGCTTCAGCAACAGAGAGGAACTTCTTCTTGGATACCAGCTTGCCGCGCAGGATGCCGTCGACGTCTACGCCTGCGAGCTTGACCATATTGTCATTTTGGAGGAGCTGGGGGAGGGAGTCGACGGTGATGGGTTTAGGGTCGGGAGAAGCCATGGTGAAGGATGTTAGATGATGTGAAGAGGTGATGAAGCTGCAACGATAGAATAAATGCGCGGTATGTTTATGTTATAACCAAAAAGATATTCCTCGGGATTATACAGTTCAACAAGGTGGAGTTTGAGCTCAAGTTCAAGCCGTTGGAAAGATGCGCGCGGTCCAAGAAGATCAACAATGATGAATGCGGGGAGGACAGCAGCCAAGATAGTAGAGCGATACAGTAGTATTTGAGATTACCTAGGTACTAATAGAAAGAGGGGGAGTGAGACAAGTAAAGGATAAACAGGTTTGTATCAGACCTTGGAAGCATGCAGCGCGGCTACGATAAGACGAATGCGACGATAAGACTGACAATGCTTCAGTGACGTAGACGGAGCGGGAAAAAGAGTGGGGAGCTGTGATGTTCGGTGCGCGATGCAGGGCTAGGACTAATTGAGCGAGGGAAGCGGGGGGCTTATCTGGGCAGGTTTTAGTGGGTGCAGGGTTTGGAATAGCTTCATTGCCGCGCTGAAAGTGTCGTGAACCAACCCCGCGATCTAGATTGAAGCTTTGGCCAAGGGACAGGAAGATAACATGGGGTAAGATTAGTTTCACGATATGGTACGGATAACTCGGGCGGTTCGCCAACTGCCGCGTTCCGATATTCTTCAAGTTATCTTCTCAGCCGTTAATCCAGAGGTATAACCGCGCCTTGTGCGCCCTTGGGATTCAAAGTAACCGCGTGCTGATATGTTGGGAGAGTGAGATAGGGAACCGCTGTGTTTTGACTCGGAGTTTGATGTTCTCGTGACCTGAACTTGGAAGAGCCGACATCGCTAGTGGCAGGGGTGTTGCGTGGCACAGCTGCAAGCTTGAGATCTGACATGCCGAGAAAAGACCCTGGATCTGACATTTGTGATAATGTTATATGAGCATCGGGAGCTGAGATTGTGATGTTGAGGTTGGGATTATAAGCTATGGCTGTGTCTAATTGACTAGATCAGATGAACAATGTCTGATAGAGCTAGAATTAATGTAAAACGGCATTGAACTCAACACATTTGTTATCATCTTGAAGCTCATGCAGCTCTATCAACATCATATCCTCACTGATAAGCTCACCTCAGCTATCACGACACGACCCATACAGTTCCAAACCACTAATACTGTACCCATCAACTGTACCTTGATATAATAATAGCCGCGATGTCAGCCTCCACTAACCAAAACCCACTGCAACCGCCAACCGCCCTCGCTCGTCCGTTCTCGGAATCATGACCATCTCCACGATCTTTCCCATGACTGGCCCACGACAATCAGACGACCTTGCTCTAGCTCTACCGCCCTTTTTCCATTCCAGCTTATCGGAGCTTCCAGACGCTTTCGATAAGAGGGAGAGGGAAGCTTAAAGAATAAAGTAGGGACTGCCCCTCATTGTGTCACCCATATCAAATCCTATATATTTTTCACGAGATACCCACCACTTCACTTACCGTTCTTTCTTCATACAACGAACGATTCTTGTCTCTTAACAATCTTCGTCTTTTCTTCAAAACTTACTTTACATATTCACAATGGGTCGTCTCTCTGGAAAGAACGCTGTCATCACTGGCGCTGGAGGGTATGTTTTCTTTGTCTTGTTGTGCTGCATGACACGATACTGACCATCGCAGTGGCATTGGTCTTGAGACCTCCATTCTCTTCGCCAAGGAGGGTGCTTCCATCCTCATGTCCGACATCTCCCAGCCTGCTCTCGAAAAGGCCGCCGCAAAGGTCAAGCAGCTCGTCCCCGATGCTCCCCGCGTCGAGATCCTCGTACGTCCCAACACCCTTCCCCCCCACCACACCAACAGCAGTAACTGACTCGTAACAGAAAGTCGACGTCTCCAAGGAATCAGAGGTCCAGGCCATGATCGAATCCCTCGACTCCTGGGGCGGCATCGACGTCCTCTTCAACAACGCCGGCATCATGCACGCCCAGGACGACGACGCCGTCAACACCCCCGAAAACATCTGGGACCTCACCCAGAACATCAACGTCAAGGGCGTCTGGTTCGGCTGCAAGCACGCCGTCCTTTCGCTGCGCCGCAACAAGAAGACAAAGGCCTCCATCATCAACACCGCATCCGTCGTCGCCCTCGTCGGCGCCGCGACTCCCCAGCTCGCATACACCGCCAGCAAGGGCGCTGTCCTCGCGCTCACCCGCGAACTCGCCATGGTGCACGCCCGCGAGGGCTTCAGGTTCAACAACCTTTGCCCTGCGCCGCTCAACACACCGCTCCTGCAGGACTGGCTTGGTGATGATAAGGAGAAGCGCCATAGACGTGAGGTTCACTTCCCTATGGGGCGGTTTGGTGAGGCTGTTGAGCAGGCGCAGGCTGTTTTGTTCTTGGCCAGCGATGAGTCGAGCTTTGTCAATGGGCATGATTTTGCGGTTGATGGTGGTATGACCAAGTGCTATGTTACTGCTGAGGGACCTGCGCACCCTCCTCCTGAGAACAATGCTACCAAGGACTCGTTGTAAGGATGAAAAGGGTTGAATGATTTAGCTGGGATATCTGTAGTAACGATTAGTATGATTCAATAATGAAAGAAATTGTCACATCACAATCAGTAATCGTGCCGACAGTCACTTGCGAGGATGAACCTGGCTGATCATATACACTGTCATTTGTAAAGTATTCATCAATATACAAAAAGATACCCAAACTCCGGTACATGCTTTTCCTTCTCTTAGCCTCCCTCTAATGAAATTGTCCCTCAGTGTTTCCCTCTCCCATACTCTTGCTGCTTGAGCTTCCACTCTGGATAGCACCCAGAATGCCATCAATGTAGCTTGCGCCACTCCACTTCTGATGCGTCAAAACATCACACTTGAGATCCTTCTCACGGCGTTGCACGATATCAACATACGCCTTCATACCGTCCTTCTTGAACTCACGCGACAGCTCAGTCGTGATTGTAGCGTTGGAGTGCAGACCAGCAAGGGAAATGAGCTGAAGAACGAAGCCTTCACGAGCAATATCCCAGATGAACGACTTGAGGGTCTCATCGGTGAAACCGTGGGCCATCCAGTTGAACGAGGGAGAAAGGTTGTACACGAGGCCCTTTCCAGGGTTGACCTCGCGCACAGCGCGGCCTAACTTAGTAGCTACTTCAACGTTGGGGTCACCCGTCTCAACCCAGAGAAGGTCCGCGTAGGGGCTGAATGCAAGAGCGCGCTTGGTAGCCGCCTGCATACCAGCGCGGTAGTGGTAGAAACCTTCGCGGGTACGGGGGACGTCCCAGTTGAAGTAGACAGGCTCCTTGGTGTACTTATTTGCCAAGCCGCGACGGCGGGAGATACCCATGTCATGGTCCTTCTCAGTCTCGGCGAGATACTCGTCGATCTTGGCTTGTGAAACGCCCTCTTTCTTCATGTGTGCGACAGCAGCTTCATCAAAGGTGACGAGCTTGGTGTTCTTGACCCACTGAGCTTCAAAAGCATCGATCTCAGCGCCAACAGCACCCTCGGCCTCCATAGCCTGGATGGTCTCAGCGAGAGGTTCAATGGAAGGGTCCGAAACACCGAGGATGAACTCGTGGTCGCGAACGTCAATAGCAGATGAAAGAAGCTTGCCCGACTCAGAGTCTGTTCGAGCAATGACGAGGTTCTCACACCCCATGACATCCCACTGGAAGCGCGTAGCAACAAGACGGTTGATATGCTCTCCAATAGGAACGAGAACCTTGCCCGCCAAATGACCACACTTCTTTCCACCATGGAGCTGATCCTCAAAGTGAACAGCCGCAGCACCATTCTCAGCGAACAGCTTAGCGAGCTTAAGAACAGCAGACAGACCACCATGGCCAGTATCACCGTCTGCGATGATAGGGCGGAGGTAATCAATGTATGGTGTCTTTGTGCGCTCCTCGGCAGTCATCTTGCGACGAAGATCCCACTGCTTGCGATCGTGCATGTTCTGCGCCTTGGCTAGACGCTGGACTTGGTTGGGAACGGTGTTGTAGGGGTAGTCGCCGAAGTCGGGGGATACCTCGTTGGTAGAGGTCAAGAGGGAGGAACAGGCCCAGCCTGAGATGTAGAGGACTTCTTGGTGGGGAGCTTGTTGGGTCATTTGAACAGGATCAATTGCGCCCACTATCGACCGTTAGCTGTGTCCTTCTTGAGTGTCGTAGGAGACTTACTGGTATGAATAGGCTCGCCCTTTGCCACGCGCTCTTTGATCAGATTAAACAGCTTCTGCGCCATGACAGAGCTAGGATACTGAACCTTCTGCGTGCCCCTCTTGGTCGCAACATCCTCTGCGCTATACGGCCTCTTGATACCCTGATATCTCGGCGACGCCCACCACGCCTCAATCTCCTTCACGGTAGCTTCATACAGCCGGTCCTCCGCTTCGCCGGCCTTTTGCGACTCTGGCAGAAGCTGGAATGCATCGGCGGGTTGTGTAGCGTGCGTGCTGAGCTGCGACATCTTTGCGACGGGGGTGGTGGACATGGCGCGGATGGCGAGGAGGGGTGCTACGCTTCGGGGCTTGGAAGCGGAGAGGAGGCGCTGGGGAGCTCGGGTTGATAGTCTGCGCAACATTTTGGGTGTTTTTGTGAGGATGTGAGAGGGAGGAGGAGAGAAAGAGGTGAAGAAAGAAGTGGTGGTGGATAGATCGGGAATAACGGTGTGGATGAATAATAAAGTCGAGCACTTGCGGACGATGATCTGAAGCCCGTGATAGCTGCAAGACCAGCCAGCGCCCACGACAAAAGACGAAAGGATCAAGTCCAGGCAATGATAATTTCCTTCTATATGAAAGGGCTGTTTCTCTAGACTCTCTAATTTATTTATTGATTCACTGCTGAGCCATCATGACAAGAATACAACCCCAACTCGATGACCGACCGGTTACCGACCAGCAGCTTTGTAACCGAGCAGACCAAAATGACAAGACCCTTATAAATGCTTGACAAAAAAAAGCAGCTTACAAGTTGGAGACGCATCGCAAGCTAGGGGAGGAAAGAAAACACAGGACCTTGACCCTAAGCAATAAAAACATTTAGGTAAATCTAGTAGCCTAAGCTTAGGGGGCTCTTTACTAAGTTTATTTTGACACCCTACATGAAGGTCCGGTGTTTTCTTGCTTCCTAAGGGTATGTCAGCAAAGCCTTGGTTAAAGAGAAGCATTGCCGACGAATTGACCAATGGGTGAGCTAGTACGGCAAACAGTCGTGAAGCTGATTGGCTGAGATGCATGTTTGAGCCGTGGCATTCAGGTCGGTTCATGGCGGGTTTCCTCGGTTGGAATCGCCATGATAACCGTGGGATTGGCTTCTGACCCTTTGAAAGAGAAGAGAAGAAGAATTAAGTCATTGAATACTGAATGGGGGGTCTACTATACTTACTAGACTCTTGATGTATCTGGTCTACTAATATGTATTCATATGTACTGCTATTTCTGTAGATACTGACTGTCGTCTTCTCCGCACTCACTGCGTCATAACAGTTCTGCTCAACCCCGCATGACAAAATGAACGTGCAAACTACCCGTCAACAGCTCTCGTTGGATGCCCCCGCTCCCCCGGCTGTTACCCCAGATTCAACCAAAGGCACCCCCCACCTACCGCTTCAGCTCGTTTACCACTGGGAACCCTCGGCCCAACTCCCTCCTCATACTTGACCTCTTCTACTCTTCATATTTGATCTTCCTCTTATTTTTTCTTTTCTTTTCCTACTCCAATCCTCTTTATATCCCCTCCTCATACATCACAATGGCTCTCAACTTGACATCCTCCCGCAGGGCTCTGGGCTCCCTCAAGGTAAGCTATATACATAACTTACATGTGATCAAAAGCTCACACGCTTCACAGCCCCTCACCCGTGCCGCTTTCTCAGGTGTCCGCGGCTATGCCACCGCAGAGCCTGATCTCAAGGCCACTCTGCGCGAGGCCATCCCCGCCAAGCGCGAGCTCCTCAAGAAGGTCAAGGCGCACTCCAACAAGGTCCTCGGCGAGGTCAAGGTCGAGAACACCCTCGGCGGCATGCGCGGCCTCAAGGCCATGGTCTGGGAGGGTTCGGTCCTCGATGCCAACGAGGGCATTCGCTTCCACGGCCGCACCATCAAGGATTGCCAAAAGGAGCTCCCCAAGGGAAAGACGGGAACTGAGATGCTCCCCGAAGCCATGTTCTGGCTCCTCCTCACCGGCCAGGTCCCCTCTGTGAACCAGGTCCGCACATTCTCCCGCGAACTCGCAGAGAAGGCGCAGATTCCAGAGTTCATCTCAAAGATGCTTGATGACTTCCCCAAGGATCTGCATCCCATGACACAGTTCGCCATGGCTGTTTCTGCGCTCAACTACGAGTCCAAGTTTGCCAAGGCTTATGAGCAGGGTCTTAACAAGGCTGATTACTGGGAGCCTACCTTTGACGATTGTATTTCGTTGTTGGCTAAGCTTCCTACCATTGCTGCCAAGATCTATCAGAATGCTTACCGTGGTGGTGGCGCTCTGCCAGCTGAGGTCGATCTTGAGCAGGATTGGTCGTACAACTTTGCTGCTATGCTTGGAAAGGGTGGAAAGGAGAATGAGAACTTTCAGGATCTTCTGAGGCTCTACCTTGCTCTTCACGGTGATCACGAGGGTGGTAACGTCTCTGCTCACGCCACTCACTTGGTCGGAAGTGCTCTGTCGGATCCTTTCCTGTCTTATAGTGCTGGTCTCCAGGGTCTCGCTGGACCTCTTCACGGGTAAGCATCTCTCCCCCACCAAGCACAAATCTGTACTAACATATCTCAGTCTCGCTGCCCAGGAGGTTCTCCGATGGATCATCCAGATGAAGGAAGCCATCCCCGCCAACTACACCGAGCAAGACGTCAACGACTATCTCTGGTCGACCCTCAACTCCGGCCGTGTCGTCCCCGGCTACGGGCACGCCGTCCTCCGCAAGCCCGACCCCCGCTTCGAAGCCCTGATGGACTACGCCGCCGCGCGCCCCGAGATCGCCAACGACCCCGTCTTCCAGCTCGTCGAGAAGAACAGCCGCATCGCCCCCGAGGTCCTCAAGAAGCACGGCAAGACCAAGAACCCCTACCCCAACGTCGACAGCTCCTCCGGTGTCCTGTTCCACCACTATGGCTTCCACGAGACGCTGTACTACACTGCTACATTTGGTGTGTCTCGTGGTCTTGGACCTCTGGCTCAGTTGATCTGGGACCGGGCTCTGGGTCTGCCTATCGAGAGACCTAAGAGCATTAACCTTGAGGGCATTCTTAAGCAGGTTGAGGGTCAATAAAAGGAGAGATACCCAGAGAAAAAGGTGGAATGATCATATGAGGTCTTTGAATGTATATAGCGTCGTGACAGAGTAGCCTATGATTGACGATTTGTTTGACCAACTCTTTTCTCCAAATTGCGATGTAAGTGTGAATCGTATGTCTCATTAGTCTAATTCTCACTGCTCTCTTCACTCTTCTAGTCTTTGTCCTCCAGTATCTGTCTATGCCAACACCTTTTCCAAGTGATCAAAGTACAAGTCATCCCTCAACGCCTTGCCATTAACAAGTCCCTCATACGGAAACGGACTCTTCTCCCCGGTCTTCACATATCCCCGTCTAACATACCACTCAATCAGCTCCTTTCTCGTCCAGATAACCCACATCGTCATGATCTTTGTTCCCCAATTCCTAACCGCATAGTTCTCCGCATGGGCAAGCACCTGCTTTCCAATACCACCAGCCTGAAGTTTCGGCGACACGGCGAAGAGACCAAAGTAAGCGCGCTCAGAGTCTTTCTGAACAACTTCACAGCATGCCACGAGACGGGGATCGCTGTCGCCTTCTGGTGTTGATGTTCCGGACGATGAGGGGGAGGAAGTGAATGCGAGGATGACTGCGCCGTTTGGGTCGGTGATCTTGGCGAGGAGATCTGTGGGGGATATGCGCTCGTCCTCGAGGAGGTCTGCTTCTGTAGTCCAGCCTGCGCGGGAGTCGGGGCCGCGGTAGGCCGACATCACGAGGGCGCGGAGAGGGGTTACGTCCTGTGGTGTTGCGGGGCGGAATGTGAGAGACATTGTGAGTGAGTGAGAGTGTGAGTTGTGAGTAGCTTCAGTTGGTGTGAGATGAGATGTAGTCGCTCCCTCGTAGCTTTGACAGAAAAGGACTTTAGTTGAGATGAAGAAGAGTATGGTCAATGAGGCAACAATTGGCGAAGAATGCTTGCTTGCTTTAATTGAGGGCTAAAAGAGTTGTATGAGGTTGAGAGAACAAGTTGTCGAGATCAACTGGACTTGTCGAAATATTTAAAATATTTAGCTCCGATACAGGAGAACTCTTTTCTGTCACAGTCTTCAAGCTGCATCGGCAGTTTGCGACGGTCTCTGTCGCATACGCCCTAGAAACGACTCAATTGACATTTTGCCATCCAACGTCAAATCATGCATCGTTTAACTTGAACAAAACGGGAGTCCATGTGGATCATTGAACTATCCCGTTTTGTTAATTCTATACGACAGCCCTACGGCACCTGTCTTGGTGATGGACTTATATGGATCGTCCGTTCAATACCACGTCGACCATGATGATCGATCCGAACCGATCGCGGAGATTTAATAATAAAGCTCAGTAACTTTACAATGCATCTCAATTGATCAACGCCAAACCTGCTATAAATATCCCTGTTCCTGTGTAGGTTTTCTACAGTGTATATAACTTGAACAAAACAAAGTGTGTATATGCCATTACAAAAAAAGAGAAAATAAGAAATATCTGGGGAAAAAAGAAGAACAAATCTCTATGTTTTTGAACCCGTCGTCTACTCTAAGCAGCATCCTGAGCTGGAACCTTTGAGTACTTGGCAGCGCTGTACTCGAAGCCCTGGTTCGTCGTATCCTCACCGGCACGGTACGACATGAGATCGTGGTTCTCGGCAGCGGCCTTGTCGTCGGCCATCTTGGCCTCGCTGGCACCCGCGGCGCGTTGACGCCAGAAGTAGAAGCCTAGAGCTCCGAGGCCGATGGCTGCGGCGCCGATGCCGCCGGCGTAGATTCCGGTCTTTGTGCCGGCGGGGAGGGCTTCCCATTTCTCGGAGGTGGTCTTCTCGGGTTCCTTGTAGAGAGCTTCGTAGGCGGTTGAGTTGCCCCTGTTGGTGGTTAGTATGAGCTGCACTGTTGTAGGTCGAGGGATGGGGAGGGACTTACTTGACGATATCGATGCTCTCCCAGCTGCCAGACTTGTCGCCATAGACGTACTCCTTTCCGGTGCTGGCATCTTCGACGTAAACGCTCTTGACGTGCATAGTGTAAGGACCCTTTCCATAATCGGTATCTGTAAATTGTCAGCACAACTCAATGTCTTTAGAGACATGTAGCTTACCACCACCGGCCCATTGGCGAGTTCCTTCGGGCATTGTAGGATCACCAGCAGCCCAGATTCCAATGCTCAGTCTCATAGGTGTCTGAGGATAGCTATCAATATCATCCTTGGCAACAACCGTTCGCACATTCTCTCCATCAATGTACCACTTCAACTCATCCTTCGTCCACGTCGTCGTATAGTTGTGGTAATCCTCCTGCATACCACCCTTGACATAGTGCCACCCCGCCTTGGTAAAGTCCTCAACACCCTTTCCGTAGTAGTTCGTCGAAGCATGGGTGTCATTCGCGCCCAGGATCTCCCAGTCGACCTCATCCAGATCGTCGCTCAGCCACATCATGGAGCTGACGATTCCAACACCGGGAGCAGCCTTCATGAGGAGTTCAGTGCGGCCAAAGAAAAAGTAGAACGCGGTGCGCAGAGTAGGCGAGTCGCCCTGCTTGGCGACGGTGAAGGCGGCGCCGTCGTTCTCATCGTAGGTGACGCGTCCGACGTGGTTGTCCCAGTGGTCGCTGGAGGGCGTGTCGTTGAAGTGCCAGAGATGGCTTGTTCCGAAAGCCGGGTTGGGTTTGCAGTCTGTTTCGTTGAGAGGGTTGCAGTCCGTGGTTGTCTGAGCAGCCGCGAGGCCAAAGATGGCGGCCGCGGGAAGGATGTATCGCGAAAGCATGATGATTTGATGCCGAGTTTCAGTGTCTATCGAATGAAAAAGAGAGGGTAAAAATGAATGAGATTGAAAAAGTGAGTCGAGTCTGTCGAGATCAAAGGAGTGAATGGGTGATGAAACGAATGAAACACCCAAGGATCAAGCAATATGAGATAGACAGACAGACAAGGAAAGAAGAACAACTCAAAAGGAAAAGAGGAACTTGTTGATCTACCTACTCAAAGAGCATGCATGAAATGATGAGAGAGAGAAAAGGAAATGGAGAGAGAGAATAAAAGCGGCAAACGGCAGAAAAGGAGACAAAAGAGCACCAGTCCAGTACCGAGGACCCATTCTCGCAGGTTGGGCCAGGCCAAGCATGACAGGGCTCTCAGGAGGCCATCGCCAAAACCTCTAGATCGAACGGGCCTTGATTAATTTCAGACCACTCAGAAGGCCTGTAAGTTATCCAAACTACGCCGGCGTGTCACCTACTGCACAAGGGGACATGCGACACGCCAAGACCTGGGCGGGAAGGGCTTTTTTTTACAAGGGTTCTATCAGTGTGTCCATGGCTTCTTTGCTGAAATTAGAACCAGGATATAGGACGGGCTAACGAATTGGCATATCCACTTGAGGATCTTGGCTGAATTGAAATTTGGATCCAGAGAGAAAAGAAAGAAGCTGTTGCTAAATATGAACATGGCATGGCATGGCATGGCATGGCAAATGGAACAGTGAGCGAGTGAGCTGTAGATCGACAGGGGGAAAGGGGGGCGGGAAGTGGGATTCTTTTTAATTATTGGCGCTTGGTGAACGAACGAGCATGCAAGATCTGGAAATTGGGACTAGACTACGGAGTAGACTAACTAACTAATGCAGCGGGAGGCTCTGCATATTCGGGTTTAAACTTTTTGAATTCATGATAACCATAACATAAAGGGTAACTGTAACTCAAATTGCACCCATTCTCGCAATGTTCGCTCCGAATATCAAGTCAATGCTTCTCAAGTTCTGGATACATTAATCTTTGATCCTTGCATTGCGATTACACTACCCCATTGCGACGGCAAGGATCGTGCGGTCAGTCATTTATCTTGGGCTATACATAGCCCACCCAACCTTGATCTTAGTCTTAGGCCTTGCTGGCGAACTTGGCTCTCACTCTCTTGCTTCCCTCGATGACTAGGTCCTCGTCGTAGATCTTTACGACGCTGGGGTGCTTGCTGACTACTTGCGCCCACTTGTAGAAGTTGGGGGTCTCTTGCTCGAGGCGGGAGGGGAGATTGGCTGGTAGGAGGCCGTGCTTGGCGGAGGATAGCAGCCGAATGACGAATGGAGCTATAAGGACCTGTTTCTCGTTAGCAACCTATATCAATCGCTGGTCTTTGGATTGGGTACCTCTGCAAAGGTGAGCTTATCGCTCCCGTTGAAATAAGGCGCCGCATTCTTGAGAAGAGGCTCAACCTCCTTCAAAATACCAGCAACAGCATCGTCCACAGCCTGATTGACCTCCTCTTCCGTCTGGGCCCTGTAGATAGCCTTGCCGATATGCGCCTGGACCTTGCTCGAGTATGCATCAGCGAAGAAGGCCACCCTCGCTCTGGTCAACGGGCCGTTCTTGTCCGTCGACGCGGGGAGGAGATGGCTGGGATACGCATCGGCGAGGAACTGAGCTACAATGGCGGACTCGGTGATGGTCTCGCCATTGTAGATGATGGTTGGGACGAGGCCGCGCGGGTTGATCTGCAGGTACTCTGGGGTTCGGGGCGTGCTAAGATCAATGATATGCTCCTTAACGGGGAGGCCAAGTTCGGCGAGGGTGATGTGTGCCCTGTGCGCGACTGCGGGGGTTGTCAGCAGAGTTCTTTTGGACGATATGATATGTACATACAAGGGCACGCGTGGTTGGTGTAAAGGGTGATGTCTGCTTGAGGTTGAGAGCCCATCTTGACAGCTGTGTTGATATGCCGAGCAGTAGTGATTTGTTTGGTCAAGTTGTATGAAAAGAACAAATTCCAAGCAGGACTTGTTGCAAGTCTTGTAGTAAACAACCCCGCCATTTCCCTCTCTGTGCGGAAAGTCGGAAGGAGACAGCGACACGCTGCATTATTAATTCATGTCGGCATTTCGCAATATTGCACCATCGGCATTGAAACACATCCGAAGCGCGAGGAGTGGTTGCGTCATTTCGGGTGGTTGATTGATAAGGCGCGAGAGGGGGTGACGCATCTTGTGTAACTTTCCTTTTTGTGATTGATGTTGGTCTGAGGCTTGAGTAGTGATGTTTCTTGGTATTTCCTGATGGAGTAATTGCTAATGGGATTGATCGTCGTTAAGATTCTGACGTGAGACGGGACCTGTCGCCGCGCTAGAAGGTTGTAAGAAGATTTCTGACATTAAACTGGGGTGCCAAAAATACTTAGTCTAAGATCTTCTGAATCTACACTAAAATACACAAAGTTTACCTAAGGCCTTTTGTCACCTATGATAAAGTCGTAAGTTTTATTGCATCTGAAGGTATAGGGTAAGGCTTGATTTGGACGACTTGTGACAATGGTTCATGAATGGGACGGCGTGAAAGGATCATTTGGAGTGTTTGAGAAACACTGATGTTCTTGAAGATTATCCTACGATTTCAATGTCTTTTCTCTGCAGCCAATATCTAGAAATTAGCCTCTTGCCGTGATTTTATTTGGCAAAGCCGCAACTGAAGAGTAACTTGAGAACCAAGTGAAAAGGGCACCTTCTGGCTTTGCCTCTTTAAAGTGAGGGCATTAGAGTTTATCAAGGAATCTGATTCTTGGCTATTGGTCAGATTTAGTCGATCAGTCTGGCCATTGGCTGATGGATAATCTCTTTCCCAAATGTGAAGCTATTCGCAACATCCGGGGGCAAGAGACAGAGGTTAAAGTACCGATCAGTCAGTCAGCCAATCAGATAGTCAGGAAAAAGGTCCTTCTGGAGCCAACCCCGGAGGTCTATCAGAAGAAAATTCCCTCTTTTGGCACTGAAGACAGCTTCTAAGTTCTGTCTGCTGATTTAAGCTCTTAGCCATAAGCCCTCAACTATACATAACACATCTAGCTAATAACTTAGATATTATACCATAATAATTAGCCAATTGCTATAGCTAAAGGCTAATATTATGAAAACCTAAAAGATAACTTATTTGCCTGCTATTACGGGTTATAAGAAGCTCTGATCTGTCTCCCGAGACGATCAAACACAAGATAATAACAGAGCAAGATGGCAGCACATATACCTAAACGAAGGCTTAAACGAAAGCTCGTCTGTACGGAAGATGGCTTCGAGAAAAGGTACAGCGAGAAGAGGCACAGCAAGAAGGCCGTGGGGGTAAGCTAGGCGGAGGCATTTGCCTTGCCTAAGATGACAGCCTGTCAGCATCAGGATCTTGTAGCTGATTGCTAACATGTCAACTCAAATCGCGACGCTCATACAGTGGACATTTAACTGCAAGAACACCTCTTGAAATACAGTCGTTTCACGGTTCAATTCTATCTGGTACAATTGGTATTCTGAACGAAATGAGTCATAGAAAAATAAGATAAAATTACCTATCTTCTTCTGTATGCTCTGAAGTATTCCGTCGAAAGGCAAGAGCATCCGATTGCCTGTAGTGATTCATGGCCACAAAGGAAAGAAATTAACAGACCCAATGAACTTTTTATTTCTCGTATTTTCGAAGCTTCCTATATTATCCCATTCTCGCAATTTCCGTAAAGGAATTGTGGGAGATGATCAGAGGTGAAAATGTACCTGCCTTATGCTCAAAGGACCGCAAAGCCTTTGAGAGGGGATGCAGCAGTGAGAACTCCATCAACGACTCGCAGGGCTGATTGTTGGATCGCCATTGTTCAAACATTAGTGCCATCTTTATTTCAGAAGCTTCTGTTTCAGTCTTGGAAGCCTAGGACCTTGATCTTAAATGATTAAAAGACTTCACCTCAATGCAAATAGCGACAGCCAAGCCTGACCGGACTGCTATCCCGCTCAGCCCAGCCCCCAAACCCATCCATGATCACCATCACCATCTACCAATCACACAAACCTCACAGCGAGCAAGCTCATCGTCACCGTTACATCTCCCAATCTCAGGAGTATTTTTCGCCCTACGACCCCCTGTCAGAATGTAAGCTCGTGGGTCTTCCCGCTCCTGAACTTAATTTCCTCGACAAGGAATCTGATCCTCGAGGCCATCGAGCGTATCACACGCAGCTCGTCATCTTGGCATTTTATGGGACGACGTATATGGTTCAATCACATGTTGGGAGATGTAGTTGTTTGATCCTCTGATCCTGCAAGGGAATTGGGAATGCTTAAAAATACTTGGAAGGAGGATATATAAGGTTGGTAGATCAGCTTGGAATAGTATCTCCATCCAGATATCATCACTCATCATGTCTTCTACCAAGTCCCTCCTCGCTTCTATCCTGGCCATCGCTCCTCTGGCTCTGGCTCAAGATCCATCATGCGATTGCTACGTTACCAAGGGCGATAATCCCCAATACTACACGAGCCACTCATTCTTTGACTTCCGTTCCCTTTCCCAATATGCCGGTGTCCCTCCCCTCATCGACACAATCCAAGGCAACGCCGACGCAGACTTCTCCTCAGATTTCTTCAACTGGGAGTCTGAGTTTGCTCAAACGTGGGGTCCTCAGAAATGGAACAACGGAAATGAAGAGTTCCCCATGCAGAATACTTATAACAATCTGTATATTGAGGAGAATAACGATGTCTCTCCTGCAAGTGATACATGGTTGACTATGAGAACTGCCCGTCACAATGGCTTCCAAACCGCTTCTGAGTTTGAGTCCCTCGAAAAGCATCAATACGTCTCGCTGAGAATGTACGCTCGCACAAAGGGCTCACCCGGCGCCTGCACAGCAATGTTCACCTATCTCAACGGCGGCTCCCTCGCCCTCGTCCAAGAAGCAGACATCGAAGTCCTCACCAAAGACGACCCCACAATCATCCACTACACAAACCAGCCCTCCTACACCGACGAGGGCGGCGAAGTCGAGGGCGCTCATCTAGCAGCCACACTCCCCGATGGTCTCAAGTGGACGGACTGGGCAAAGCACACCATCGATTGGACGCCTGATGCTACGATCTGGAAGGTCAATGATAAAGAGACTTGGCGTAATTCATTCCAGGTTCCTAGAGATCCGGCGCAGTTGAGCTTTAATGCCTGGAGTAATGGAGACACGTGGACGGGTACTATTCCGGAGGGTGGTGCGGCATATCAGCAGATTCAGTGGATTGAGGTCTTGCATGGACGCACGGAGGAGGGTGCTTGTAATAGGGTTTGTAGTGTTGATGAGGGTGAGGCTGGAAAGGCCGTGCCTGTCTAGGAGACAGCATGCTTTCCGGTGATGCCATATCAACATTTCCTGTACATACTGGAGTATAATAGAGTATCAGTCTTTCGAGAGACTGGTTCGAATCATAACTTTTCGCTCTATAGTCCATCAGTCGTTGACCATCTACAGCTTGAACCTCTGCGCCAACAAGATCCCCTCCGCCAAAGTCCCAACCCTCGCATCAATCGCACAGCCCTCCTTCTCCCACGTCTCACACATCCCCCACAAATCCGTCAACTTGACCGTGAAAACCTCAATAAACTCGCCCTCCTCCAACTCCGGCTTCAGGTCTTTATTCGCGGGCAATGCCGTATCAACGCTGACATGCACCATCTTCAAGTTCGTGTTGCAAAACCCCGGGTCGTTGAACATCATGGGCGACGTCTCAGTGGCGACGCCGACGTAGCCTGTCTCCTCGCGGAGTTCTCGGATGGCGCACTCTTCGGGTGTCTCGCCCTCGTCGATCAAGCCGGCTGGTACTTCGATTGTCACGGCGTTGATGGGAGGGCGGTATTGTTTTTGGAGGATGAGTTCGGGGCCTGTGGAGAGGGGGAGGATGGCTACTATGCCTACGCCGTCGATGTCGGCGGTTTTGGGGCGTGTGAGGCGTTCAGCTGATTCCCAGGTTCGTGATGTCCCTGTTGGGTCACGGTATGTGATTCTAATTGTTCATGTCAGAGGTGAGAGGTGAGAAAGGAGGTGAGTGAGCGTACTTGGAGAGTTTGATCCAGCGAGCTTCCTCCTTAGACTGAGTTTGTTAGCGGATGTTGGTAGATTATGGGAGAAATACTTACGAGGGGCTCAGTTGAAGTCACTTTGGCATTGAAAACAGACATTTTGAGTGAGTTGAAAAAGAGTGTTTTGCTTGTTTGTTTTGGCTGTGTTTTGAGAAGTCATGATGAGCTGGCTACCGCCCCGCCAAAGTCGGTGAAAGATGTGCAACGTCACACAAGCTACCCTGAAGCGACTCAAATCATGCGATTAAACCACCAATTACACGTCTATCACTGGGAATTAAACTTAAAATAATGACTATAATTGTTCTTATTAGTCTCTTCCTGCTATAGAAGTGCTCTAAGACAGGTTTTGGTTTAAAATACGTCAACTTATCATCGATTGATCGGACCTCATGTCTTGATTTTTGCTGAACCCGCGGGCGGGTTTTCAGCTTCATGCATTGTTGTGTATTAAGCATGCATGTCTCAGTTAGACTCAATGCTTCTCTAGGATATTAATGGGTATTCATCCTTATCTAGCCTATAATCACGCTCAATAACGACAGCCTCAACACATCCTGTCCCGCATACTTAGCAGTCGGTGACAGCCTCACTCAAGTTACTATCACCAACAACCAAGACATCGCAGTATCTCTACAACTTCCCCTCCTCCTTCAGCCCCCTCCAAAGAGCCAGAGCAGCCAAACACTTTGCATCCCTCGCCCCCTCCCTCCAAGCATCCTTCATCGGCACAACCTTCAACGTAATCTTCTCCCCATGCTCCCTCAGCCCCGTCAACCGCCCACTCCACTCCTTAATCTTCTCCCTCTCGATCCTCATCTCATAGCTAAATATCGTAATATACTCATCACAACCCCCCGCGCTAGGAAACATACCCCTCGCAATATCTTCACTATCCCCAGCTGTAGCAAGCTCACTCAAGTTCGTAAGCTCTTCTTCTTTTATCGTGACACCAAGCTCTTCCTTGATTTCCTGCGCTGCTGCTCCGGCGAAGCTGCCTGCGTCATCGACCATACCCGCTGGTAGTTCCGTGAAGCTCAGACTGCCGGCGGGAACGCGGGGTTGCACTGTGAGGACGACGTAGCGCTCTGAGGATGAGGCGGGTACGTCGGAGGGGATGAGCATGAAGAGCATTGCGACGCTGGGACCGCGGAGGAGTGCGGCTGCTGGGAGTGTTTCGCCCGAGTCGTTGGAGACTGTTGCCGTGAGCTTTATGAAGCCGATGCGTTTGGCGCCGAAGAGATCGTAGGATTGGATGGTAACTGAGCGCAGAGAGTAGGGGTCTTTGTGGAATGGGTGAGATTCATCGGATTGAAGACGCAATGAGTTTGTGAGTGTGTTGACCCAGTTCTGAGAGTATTAGCAATATGAATTGGATAAGGTGAAAAACCTACAGTAAATGGCTTGAATGAACTGAGCTGCTCTTCTGAAAGTCCGTCGGGAAGATTGAGAGGAATGTTGTGGCTCTTGAGCGTGGTAGACATTGTGCGCGTGAAGTGGTGAAGAGATGGGGTTTGGTGAACGAGACAGGTTGCTGAGAGTAAAAATCTTGGATTTCTGCAGACGTTGGCGATGAGTCTCATTTCTTGTGTATAGTTTGGAGGCAGCTCGGGATTGGCTGAAGTCTGTTGAAGATTAGGTTGCGATGGTGTTTGTGGGAGGGTTCAGTGAATGACGTAGAGCGCTGCCCCGCGATCATGACATGAGGCTGAAACACTAAAGAGAGCTGAGCTGAGTATAATTCACATACGAAATGGCAGCCTGTGACTTCACAAAGGGCAGTAATCACGCAGTAGTTATACTCATTGATTCATTTCCCATTAGTAGGGTCGTAAGTGAAGCGACTAATCATAACTCATACTCCCATTCCTCATTCCCAGGTATTCCACCTCTCAAACCGCCCAATAAACATCAATCTTGACCTTCTCAATATGATTAACCCACCCTCCAAACCTCGCCTTTGCCCAGATCGTAACAACATCCCCCATCTTCAAATCTCTCACAAACCAGCCATCGCCAGTCTCCCCGCCCCTCCCCTCCTCAGCCTTCATCCTGACAGCAGCTTCAGAGTCGGGCGTGGCGTCGTCGTCCCACGCCCACGTAATCACATGGTCTTGCCAGGCGCGGTGCGCTGCCTTGTTGCGAACGATGGTCCACTTCTCTTGGTGGGCGAGAGGATGAGAGTATGCGAAATTGTCGCTGCCTTTGGGGACGATGGAGGGATAGAGAGGGCGGAGGGCGCAGACGGGGAGGGGTGATGCGACGGAGGATGCTGACTTGAAGCGCACGTCGTACGTGCAGTTTGGATCACCTAGAAAGTCAGCATTGTGTTTAATAGAGGTATCTCGGAACTTACAGGTTTGTTCGGCGTCAAACTTCTCTAGACCAGCTTCAAACCACGTCCATGCCCCGTTATACGTATGTCGATTATCTGGTTCGCCACCCCACCCCTGGTCCTTACTCCGTATCGTAAAGACCACCTTTCTCACAGGGTGGAGTAGTTTAGGGGTAGGATAGTCAGCCAGCTTAGCAAAGTATGAAGCATCATGCTCCGTCTTCAAAGGCGCCGGCTTCGCCTCGTTCAAATCATAAGCCAGCACTTCAGCAAGCGCTTTCTTGCCTTGAATACCCGTCAGACCCACAGGAAACGATCGAAGCTACATTAATTAGTCTCGTACTATATTCAGAGGGGCCGACTTACAAGGAATTTGTTCTCAGAGGGGCTTTGGCCGTTGACGCGGAGAGGACTCGAGTGCTCAGCGATGTAATCAACCTCATTACTCGAATGCGCCCAATACTCCGCAAAGTCGAGAATAACATCAACAACACCCGGCGGAAGCTTCTTCCCCTTCGTGAGCATGATTCTCGTAATAACCACATCCACGGGCGTCAGCCCCCCAGAAGAAGAAGAGCTCATCTCATTGTCGTTCTGGCTCCCCAGCGATAGCATAGTTCGCAAGCCTTCGATTACGTTCTGAGGAATGCTCTGCGCCATGATGAGATAGGCGATGATAAAGTAGAAAATGTAGATCAGCATAAATTTAGGAGAGTAGAAAAGAATTTGTAGTGTGCTTGTGAAAGCAGAGACAGGTTTTTATGTATGTATACACGGCGAAAGGTGACGCGTTTGGGGCTTGTTCTAGAGAGGCAGCAGCTTATCACCTACAGCTGCGGCGTTGAATTGACGTCAGAAGATGGTACACGTGCCTGAGGGGTCACAGAAAAAGCGTGATCTGTCTACACTTGAACTTATGATGATGAGTTTAAGTTTAAACTTAGGCTAAGCCTTATGACGGCGATCTTCAGATTTACAAAAATTAATATTTACTATGGGTGTAGAAGCTATTTCTGTAAGATGTAGATGGTAACTGGAGATAGTTCCCTCTTACACTGGGTTCTTCTATCTTATCACAACTCCATATCTTATCGCACGTGCAATGGCATCATCCCGACCCGGCGTCCAATCCCGTCCCCCGCGCATCGGAGCTCCATCAATTTCGCCGTCTAAGAATCCTCGATTACAAACATGAAGCTCAACTCTCCCCAAGCGACAATCTTTCCTCCTCACACTCACAGCCCACCATGAGGTCCTCAAGATCTCTCGTACGCTCAACGCGCCAACTCCAAACATCCCTCAGACTCGCCCGCCCAACATGTCTCGCCCCGAGGGTCCGAGATCTTCACTCCGCTGCGCCCCGGAAGTCGGGCGTCGCATCTAACCCAGCAATGTCCTTCCCCTGCCTCGACGCCCTAGAATCCCGTTCTGCCCGCTTGACCGACGACGATACCGAGCCCTCGTATACTTCAGGTGCTACGCAGAATTATCTCTGCAAGGAACCCTTCATGCTAGACTGGGGCGGCGTGCTTCCCGAGTTCAACATTGCGTACGAGACGTGGGGTGAGCTCAACGCCGATAAATCGAATGCTATTCTTCTACACACTGGTCTATCCGCTTCGTCGCATGCGCACTCTACAGAGGCGAATACAAAACCTGGCTGGTGGGAGAAGTTCATTGGACCAGGAGGACCGCTTGATACGAATAAATACCACGTTATCTGTACGAATGTCATCGGCGGCTGCAATGGTTCTACGGGACCGAGTAGTGTCGACCCAGGCAATGGAGAGCGCTATGCAACGCATTTCCCCATCTTGACGATGGATGATATGGTCCGCGCCCAATTCCGTCTTCTCGACCATCTCGGCATCGATAAGCTCTACGCCTCCGTTGGTTCATCAATGGGCGGAATGCAATCTCTCGCCGCAGGCGTTCTCTTCCCCTCGCGCGTAGGCCGCATCGTCTCTATCAGCGGCTGCGCACGCTCTCACCCGTACAGTATCGCCATGCGCCATACGCAACGCCAAGTCCTCATGATGGATCCAAACTGGAATCGCGGGTTTTACTATGGAAAGGTTCCTCCTCATGCGGGTATGAAGCTTGCCCGGGAGATTGCGACGGTTACTTATCGTTCTGGACCGGAGTGGGAGCAGCGCTTTGGTCGTCGTCGGGCAGACTCGAGTAAACCGCCTGCGTTATGTCCTGATTTCCTCATCGAGACGTATCTTGACCATGCGGGTGAGAAGTGGTGCTTAAACTATGATCCCAATAGTCTTTTGTATGTCAGCAAGGCTATGGATCTTTTCGATCTGGGTATCGAGCATCAGCGCGCAACTCGTGCTCGTCGCCAAGAACGTGAGAAGAATCTCTCTTCAGGAGAAGCTTCGCCCCTTTCCGCCGACGCATGCAGTCTCACTCTGCCCAATAAACCTTATGAGGAACAACCTGGATCTCACCCGGACCCCTCAGATGCGACTGTTGTGCCAGGCTCAAGACCCCCAGAGGATCTGATTCACGGCCTCGCACCACTACGGGATACCCCCACGCTGGTTATGGGCGTCGCAAGTGACATCCTCTTCCCAGCATGGCAACAGCGCGAGGTAGCTGAAGCAGTCCGTCTAGCTGGAAACAGAAACGTGACGCACGTTGAGTTGAGTGAAGAGATGAGCATGTTTGGCCATGACACATTCCTCCTGGATCTCAAGTACATCGGCAACAACCTGCGCATGTTCCTCGGCTAGCATAGGTATTCTATAGCAACGTTAAATCGGCGCCAGTCCTGGGTTTACAATGTATAATGCAATGCAATCATGTTTGGGGCACTTGAGGTAGTCATGTAAGATCCAGGCTCAAGGCACTGGATGTTGTATTCCTTAGACATTATCCACTAATCATGTCCCGATGATAATGATGATGACTGTATACAAAGAAAAGAAACGAAAGTAAACAAAAACGCAGAGAGGGACGGGGGTATGTGATAGATCTATAAGCGAAAGACGCCATATCCAAAAAAGAAGATGTGATAGAAGAAAATAGGGGAAATAAGCGATAGCCAAACAAGAAAAGAAAAAGTCATGAGGGTCTTTTGCCTCTTTTGAAAATCCAACTCGCTGAGATATAAAAAGCTGAGATATAAAGATGATTCGCTCTGATATAATCCATTTAGATAAAGCCGGGGTTGAACGCATCTACCACTGGATTAGGAGTTCTGACCCTCGTGGGCTCTGCTCCTGCGGCCAGCGATGGAGGAACAGTGATTGGAGAAGGACGAGGAGGCGCTCTCTTTGCCTCGACGCGAGTCCTGCTGCGGTCTCTGTCCCTCGGGGGCACAAAGTCTGCCATCACAGGTGAGATGAGCGGGCGAGCTGGATTCTGCTCATGTCGCTCGTAGTTCCCATCAGACATCATGTCAAAGGTCCGCGCCAGGTTTTCACTCGAGCTAGAGATTGACTTTTGTAGCGATGGGAAGGATGGTGAGGGTAGACTTGGTGGTGTGTCTGAGATGGGTGAGGAAGCGTACTGTGCAAGACGTGGGCTTAAAGAGTCGTCGGTGGCTTGCGTGGGAGATCGAGCGAATTGTGTGCGGAAAGGAGAGAGAGCAGCTGGGATAGCAGACTTGTGCGCTTCGGCGCGGTCAAAGTCGTTCCAGTTTGGTGTACCGGGTTGGTTCAAAACCTCATCCAGTTGTGAGTCGGCCACGGGCGACTCTGTGCTTCTGGGCGGAGGATACATAGGAGGTTGGCGGCGCTGTTTTCTTGGCTCCAGGCCAAAAGATCTTTCGGGACTTTGCATCTCGGGAGGTTGAGGCCTGCGACCTCGAGGAAGACCCTTTTGAACAGGGAATTCACCTTCCATGGGGCTTTGTTGGGAGAAAGGGCTTGCTGTTCGTGGTGGCTCGGGAAGACGCTCAGCACGAACAAAACCGCTCTCATCAAAGCCCGGACCGACAGCACTTCGAGGACCGGGTCCAACCATGGGAATGGTAGCCGAGCGATCGACGAGAGGAGCTGGAACGCGGAGGGGTCGGCCAAGGCGTGGTTCAGAGTCAGTTCGGGCACGGAGGCCACGAGGCGGAGGTTCGAGAGGTCGGTTCATGTAACCTGGGCTCGCACTCGCTGCTGTATCGGGAGTGTTACTCCTACTTCTGCTACCAGGGTTCAAGCGAGGTGGTGGTACAAGCGGGAGAGGAGCGGTAGGTGACCGGTACGGCGAAGGGAGTGGTTTCGTTGGTGGAGAAGAGTCCGGAGGTTGATAGGCCTTGTACTGCTTTGTCGGATACTGTGGAGATGGCTGGAGAGCTTGGGTGAGTGGTCGGGGTGGAGATCGAGGGAAATGAGGTTCTACGACTGGCGGAGACGGTGATCGACCCGGGAAGTTGGAGAGAATCGGGGATGGTCCTGGAGAGTTCTGCTGGGGAGGTTGAGAAAGAGGCGAAGGTTGAGGAGAGCGCGAGGGTGAGACAGGCCTGATGGCCTGAAGAGGTTCCGAGAGCTGGCCGGGCTGGAGAATCTTGGGAGGCTGTTGAGTCGGCTTTGCCTGTTGGGAAGGCTGAGGTGTTTGTATACGCGGCGTCTCCTCTGCTGCCGCGGATGCCAATGACGATACCAACGACAGAGGAGACATGGCATCACTCGCCGTTCGAGCTCGTGTCAATGCCGTATCAATCATGCTCAGACTTGGACTCGACTGCATGGTTCTCAAAGGACTAGCAGTTCTCGTCGTTCCCAACACTCTGGGCTTCACGTTGTTGTCCGTAGGGCTCACTCCACCCTCCGTCGAAGTATCCAAGCTCTTACCACTAATACTGCCCTTCCTAACTGTCTCACCAAAGTCGAATCCCGCAAAATTCCCAGCAAGCCCCTCAACCATGGGCTTGTGATTCTCGCGCGTCTCCATGTCCATGGTAAAGCTCTGCCGTCTAGGCGTATGAAAGGTAAAAGTGTCGCGCTTGGCTGTCACATTGCGAATAACGGGAGGCTGCGGCTCCCAGACATCGTCGCTTCTAGCAACTGATACAGCTGGACTTGGGAGAGACATTGGACCTGCAGTGCTAGGGTTCCGGAGGCTAGGCGCGGTGGGCACGTTTTGACGGCTGCTCGAAGGGCGCGGGTCTGGTGAGAAAGATCGCTCGGCGTTGACGATCGAGGGTGGAGGAGATGGATATCCGTTGTTAGCCGTGGGAATAGGGCTTTTGTTTCTGATTTCCTTAATCTCGTTTCCGAGATTGAATTCGAAGGGTTCCGCATGACCCCTCGGTTCATCCTGGGGCGTCGGCGGTATACTGCTGACAGAATCTTTACCGAAGTGAATGTTGAAGGGATTCTCAGGCTCCTTCGTCGAGATGGCCGTCCCTGGACGTGTAGGTGAGCCAGGTCTTGCACCCGGCGCAACGAGACTCGTGGAACTACCATTGCCGAAGCGTGTGTTGAGCATTATGTCTGACGAGTGAAACCGCTGATTTCCCATTCCTGGTGCGCGCGGTGCTCCAAGATCAACCATGGAGGAGGCACCTCCTGCGCCGTTCATATACGGGGCTTTCCATTGCGTTGGTGGGTCAAGATGAGAGCTGGAAGTACCAGGGCGAGCGAGATTTGGACGGGAGAAGTTACTCTGTCGGCGGAGGTCTTTGGGGGTTGACGAGACAGGCTCTTCATTGCGGTGTAAATGTTGTATTTGCTTCGAAGCTAGCTTCTTGTCCCTAATAATTGTCGGTCAAGCTGTAAATGGTAGAGTCTAGAGAAAGGAGGCTTACTGTGACTTTTTCCTATCGCCTCTAAGCTTGAGGCCAAAGAACGAAACCATCTCGAAGAGAGAAGAAGAAGAGGAGAGAGAGAAAAAAGGGACCTGAGGAATTATATCATGAGCATGTGACGGTAAGGACTGAATTGGAACGTAAGTAGTTAGGAACGACGATGATGTAAAGACAGAGACAGAGACATTGGCCTGGTCTGTCTCTTCTGTGCATATTTCTAGAAGACGAGACCGTTGCCGAGAAGAACGGGAAGAAGAAGCCTGGGCTGCAGCACTTACCGTAAAGTACCTAAAGGGTCCCCACAGCCCACAACCTAGGGGGGTAAAGTGCTAAAAGGGCCCAGGCCAGGGGACCAGAGTGGGTTAATTTAACAAGACAGCCACTAGCTGAAGGAATATCCAATTTTAGACACCTCAAAGAGCAAATGGTATAGTACTGACCAACAGAGAATGGAAAAAAGAAAAAGCAATTATTGCAAGAGAATTCTGCTGTTGATCAATTCTCTGCAAGTGATTGAATTGAATCGTAATAGGGGCCCAGCGTTACTCTTTTCATCATAGAGTGTATGCAGAGGATTTAGACGGGTAGGGTGCTAGTCAGGGCGCTGCAGGTACAAGCTCAGGGGCTGGACGTTTTTTTCTTTTCTCTTTTGTCTCTGGCGCCGTTCAGCCGCGGGGTCACCTTTTCGAATTGTGAATGGACGAGAAAAGGGGAGAGCCAAGAATAGAAAAGGAAACTAGTGATCTACACCAGAGAATGGGTTTGATCATCAAAGATTGTACTACACAGAGAATTGATCTTCTTTTTTGAATCGTCGGTGTTACACGAGAGGCACAGGCGAGGCTG
The DNA here is from genome assembly GCA_013186925.1 of Fusarium succisae. Classification (NCBI taxonomy): domain Eukaryota; kingdom Fungi; phylum Ascomycota; class Sordariomycetes; order Hypocreales; family Nectriaceae; genus Fusarium; species Fusarium succisae. The sequence continues at coordinate 48,923 of JAAOAW010000409.1, forward strand.
ACATGATTGTAAGTAAAAAGTGAGATATAGAGGTATATGAAGATTCCCGAGACAAGAGGGGAGACGCTGTTTGACAAGGCGAGGAGAGACAAGACAAGACTGTCGATCACTTTGGTACGAAATGAAACAGCGTCACACACCCACGCCTTAACTATCCATGCATTGCGAATTCTATGCATCAATTTTATAGATTTCGCTTCATTGAATAAGTCTGGTAAACTCGAAATACCAATTTTCTAATCAGATAACCAAACCACTGCCGTCCTCCATCCTCATCTACGTATGTCCCTCTAACCCCTGGACGAAAATGATCTAAAGGCGTCATCTGCACACTCACCTGCGTGGCGCTTCACCGTCAGCTTCAGGACCTTCAGGGGTCTCTCCTTTACAAACAGGGGTGACAAGGGGTGGTCACCAATGAAGATCGTCACTCTTCACAAAATCCTTTTCTTTCTCTTCCAAATGGCAAATGTGAATATCTCGCTTGACATTGTAGATAGCATATTATTAGAGTTCATTAGCGTATGAAACGAAACAGGTAATGTTGACGGGTTTAAAACACCCTTGACGGTTCATGCATTCTGTAGCTGTAAGGTAACTCGAGCTGTTTTTGTTTGGTGGATTGTATAAGTCGTCCGTGTTATACCCGGAATCTGTGATATCCGGGTGGCAGCTATAGCTAGCAGCTCGGTATAACCGCTTATCCACAGCTTCGGGGCATAGCTTCAGTTGCGGGTTGGTGATGTCGCTTAGGAAGGGTGAGAATGCAAGATTGAGAAGATATTCTTTTTTGACAAGTATCATGATAAACCCATACGCCTGAAAATAAGTGACCGTCCTGAACGCCGTGAATGTGAACCATCACGTAGCCTCAACTGATCCAACAACCAACAATACACTAAACTTCCCGTCCCCTCCGATGATACACGGAGAACACATCACAACTGCTCCAAAAGCCTCCTTCTCCTCCGATCGATCAACTCCTCCTGCACCTCCTCCAACGTCGGCAAGTCCCACGTAATCCCATCACCACTATCCCCCGGCAGCGGCTCCCACCCCTCCGGCACATCCTTACTCCCCGTCTTGAGCAGATGCTCAACCGCCTGCCTCTCCTTCTCCGCCTCATACGCCAGCATCTGCTCGTCCTCCTCATCAGGCGCATACCCATAATACGCCGCGTCAACATTCCTCCTCATATCATGCCTCTCCTCAAGCGGCTTCTCATCACCTTGGTTCTTCGCTGCTTCAAACAACTCCTTCACACCAGGGAGTTCTCTCGCTCTGCCGAAATATTTATAGCCCTTCCCGCTACCGGGTATTTCGCGTCCTTGCTCATCGTAGATCTTGCCCCCGCCGCGCATGTAGTTCGGTCCTCCAAGATTGCGTATCTGAATCTCCCACATGTGCTTCTCGCGCATGAGCTTGTTGATTTCGTCGTTAAGATCGCGGATCTGGTAGTCGCTGAGGATAGGATCTTGAATACGTGACATCTTGCGCGAGATTTCCTTCAGCACTTGACCACGCCATTTTTCACAGGCGGGTATCGCTGAGACTTCGGTGATGAGCTTGGGGCGACGTGTGCGGCCGGCGTCGATGATGCCTAGGTCTGCTGCTTGGGCTTCGCGGAAGCGAAACAGCATAGACTGAGCTTTTTCCGAGTTACGAGCCTGGAATCGTTAGCTGAAGCTACTGGCAGCAAAAACGAGGCAGGGACTTACCATTTTGACGGATGCGCGGCGTCAAAGGGATTGAGGTGAGGGTAGCAGCGTAATTGTAGAAGCTGAGTTGGCGATCACGACCCAGCAACGGCGGAAGTTTTCGCAGCCACACCAGCCTTGCTCCAGATCCCCACTTGCGCCACAGCGCCACAGGTTGAGCTTGTGCACGTCCCCACAGCCTTGCCATTCTTCAACGCGAAGCGCAGCGCGACTTGAACCCCAGCAACGATTTTGGATATCTTGACAGCTGCTGACAGCTGGCGACGGCCGTCAACACCACATCTAACGCTCAATTTCAGCGTAAAGCCTCGCGCAGCGAATGCGCAATCACTCCTCACTCTCAACGGCTATAAATAGAGGGCTTCTCTCCCAGTTCTCGCGGCCGTTTCTTCTCCTCCTCATCAGCCTTTCGCATTCTCGACTTGCGATTTGGCTTGAACTTTGCTATACACTTGTTGCTTTCGACACTTACTGCTTGACTCGACAGCTTCTTTCTTCATTCCCACATTGTGACCTTTCTTTTGTCTTGTTCTTTTCCTTTCCTTTTTCGCAATTCACTTCCTCGACCTTGCCCAACCCTCAACACCATGCCTTCACCTCACCTCTCTCCTCCCCGACCCCGAACTCGCCCTCACCCTCGCCCGCCTCCCTCAGTCAAGTGACTCGGTATGTATGTACTAACTTGCATTTCCGCTTTTGCTTTCCTGCTCTTGATTTCGCGCTTTTTTGGGTGGTCATTTGACCACGGGGGTTTGGTCTGCTTTTTATTTCCTTTGTCTTTGCTTTTCGTCTTGTTTTTTGGTCCCGGGCCATTTGGCCTGGGAGGGGGTCTTTTTGGGTTTTTTGGCTGTTTTTCTTGCGAGTGTTGGCGTTGGCGTTGGAGTTCGGTGTTTTTGCATTTCTTCTCGTCCTGTACTTGGCTCCTGGGGGCTGGTCTGCGGTGATGACAACTATTTTCACACACCAAAGTTGGCGATTCACTTCACTTGCTCGGTATGCCCTTCGGGGAAACTGACTTGCGTTGCGAATGTGTGCCTCACTCGAGAACAGAAATCTGAGCAGACCTTGAAGTTATTTCCTTTGTCTTTCATCATGTCTTCTTCGCAAGTGCCTAGAGTAGCCGCAGTGACGATAATCCCTTTTGCGTGAAGCTGTTTTCTTCCTTTGCGAACCCTCTCCTGGAGGTGTTTGCTGGGACTACAGAGACACTCGTGATTCGCATGATATAGTTTTCAATCGGAGCAGGCTTGGCCTTGGTGAGGAGCCGTATGGGACGGAGGGAATGCTTTGAGATACGAATTTGCTGCCCGGTGATGATCAATCGACCAAAAAGCCAAATTTGCAGGCAACAGCGGCGGGCATCATCTAGGATGTTTGCAGTGCATTTACTTGTTCACTGCCGCGAGTTGTCAGTGAGAACCCAAGAGAGCTAATCTGAGGGAGCCATCACATCTTCGTATCTCGAGTCACATACATTAGGTAGTCGTAAAATAAACACTTCAATGGCTGGAGGAAAACAAATGCGCATTCTATATTTCACTTTTGGTCCCACTCTACAATACAACAGATCCACGAACTCTTAATCGTGACGTTGCAGCAAAAAAATACTCGTACATTGCTCCATCCTCTATTGTGTCTTCTTGGCGCCAGCGGCTGACTTGACAGGCTGGCTGTACATCCACACAATGCAGAATGACAGGAATCCAGCAATGGTGGCTGAGATGCCAGTCAGGCCGGGCCAAGCACCGTTGATCACGTAACTTCGGGGGTACTCGTCGTGAGCCATGTGTCGAACGCTGACAGTTCGCTTCTCCTCAAGGTTTGTCAGGAAGGGTCGCTTGTAGTTGACCATGAAGTTGAAGATGCCGTGCTGGTCGGGAAGAACAAAGTCGGTGCCGTAGACGGTCTCGTCCTCACCGACATGAACGGGCTCCAGGGAGATGCGGTGGAAAGGGGACAGCATGGAGAACTCGAGCTGGAGGTGGTCGCCCTCAGGGAGGTGGAAAGGTTGCCAATCGTTCCAGGCATACTCGGAGACGGAGATGCTGTAGGTCTGTGAATTGTTAGCGAGGTCAATCATGTCAGGAGATGTCTCTACATACAACATCGTTCTTGATGCGGTACAGCTCAGGGTTGGTCTCATTGTCACCCTTGAGGTGGTGCTCAATCTTGTTCACTCGCAAAACACCAAGCTCCTGGAAAGTCCAGCCAGCCAAGTTGGTGATGAACTCTTTGTTAGCAGGGAAGATAGCCTTTCCACCCTGTCGAGTAACCTTGGTGTCAAAAGCCTTGTCCTGCAGCATCTCTGCAGCACCAACAACAGTGACACGCGCGGAGTTGCGAGCCTGGAAGACAGAAACAAGGGCAAGTTGCTTTCCAGCAGCGAACAACTCATCGGGCTCGACTGTATCACCCTGCTCCTTGGGGTTGTAACTATAAGCGGTAGGGGGCGCTCGAAGAACGGGTGTAAGAAGAGGTCCTGAACCAAGAGTGTGGCCAATGGCGTGGGGAACAGATATGAATGCGCCAGGAATCTCGAAGTAATCCTTCAAGCCGGGACGAACGTTGCGAGGAGCGTCGAGGACGAGGGTGTCGTGTGTCTCGGCGGCGGAAACGGCATCGTAGGTGAAGTGGTCGACGACCTTGCCGTTGCGCTCAGCGGGAATGGTAACGTCGAGTTGGTCGAGGACGGAGACGAGAGTAACGGGGACCTTGTGGGTAGCGGACATTGTCAGGAGGATGTTTCCCCCGGCGTTGATGAAGTCGACGATGGCATTGGGGGTCAGATTGGGTCCCAGACCTGCGCCAGTCAGTAAAGCTGTATTCTCGAGGAACAAGACATGACGAACCCTTGATCTTGGTGGGGAGGAAGACAAGATGATCATAAGTCCTCTCACCATACTTGAACAATGCCAAATCATTGCTCTTTGGTGTCTCATACGTGATATCATAACCCCGTTCTATCAATTGTAAGCTTCAACATCTCCCCAATACTCTGCAAAAGCTCATACCAGACAAGTCGCGGAAAAACGTAGTATACGCCTCCTTGTCCTTGGGAGTGTCGAGAATAACCAGTAATCGATTACCAGCTGTGCTCACGGCCGAAACCAGCGCCGCGAAGAGAAAGACCACGAGGCTCAAGAGTGACCGCATTGTGTGGTTCTGAGTTGGGGGGTTATAGTGTTTGGTGCAAGTTTGGACAGCTTGCGTGTAGAAGCTCTCAGTGGAACCTACGGAGCGTGGTAACTTGCGTTGGCGTCTTAGGGATACGTAGCCTTCAGTGGGGGAACGGGATGTGAAACTACGGATGCGCTAGTCCTTTTTTGGTAGCGACTTTAGAGCTCTGTAGAGTGAGGAAATAATCCGTGCCCGCGGCTTGGTTTTTCCGAGGATACGATTGGACCGTTGCTCGAGACCATCATCACCACCGAGATTGAAACGACCAACACCACCTCGTCAATTGAGTATGGCCTCGCTCCCAATACGCTATTGATAGTTGCTATGCTAATTGATATAGGCCATTATGTCTGCCGCTCCTCTCTTCTGGCAAACTCCCCTCAAGTACTGCCGCTGGGCAGCCCGCGAGCGTCCCGCCCTCTTCTGGTCCGTCATCATCGGCGCAGCAGGCCCCGTCGCCATGCCAATTGTTCCTCCGATCCGACACTACTTTGGCGATATCGATGCTCCTCCCGTTCCCGTCACCTATCCCAGTGCGTTCCCCTTCGACCCCAATCCCCCAATGCGAGACTAACATGTACAGTCCCCTCTGGTCCCAGGAAACAACTCACCGGGTACGACGACTAAACATCTCGAGTTGAAAAGACGAAGGAAATCATCACGGCTCGGAATGGGCATATCTTTGTACAAACTACGGCGTTTCCCGATACGAGAGGGAGAAGGGATATCATAGAGGAAGAAAGGGACGAGAAGACCCAGCAACAATTGACGCTTCAATTCGATTTTTTACAATCAATCCATCCACCGGCTGTCTACGTTTCGATACCTATATATGTGTGTGTGAGGATGTGCGCGAGTCGTTGATTTTCTAAACATGCGTATAAACAACAAGCAGGAAACGCCGCTGTGATGTGCAAGAAGCCAAGAAACAGAATATCCTCCTTCTCTTTAATCATACGAGGCTATGTCGGTGGTCATATCGAACTGATGTCCGATTCGGTAGGGAAAGACTCTATCTCTCCCTGCTCAGTAGATTCCATTCGTACTAGAGCTGTTAGTTTGAGGATTGTTGAGAGGAGGAGACACTTACAACTCGACCGTCATCATCTCCTGTGTAGGCGCACGTTGGCATTGGACTTATGCACGTTATGCCTGCCTCTGTGTTGGCGCCCTTGTCGTTCTTATAGTCGACATGGTCAAGCTTTCTGAGGAGCTCAAGCGTCCATCGACTGCCCACGATGCTGCGGCGCCAGACGTTGACTCTGCCGCGCTTGTGGCCCGTGAAGATCAGGTAATTGTCGAGCCACTCATTTCCAGCGCCTTCGTAAAAGGCACAAGAGTGGATATAATCGTCTTGTTCAAAACAGACGTTCTGTTCAAGGAGGAGTGTGCCGTTGAGCGTGTACAGTATCACATTGGGCCCAGAGCAGAGAAGAATCTCGCCCGAAATGTCGTTGATACGTGCACATTCAACAGGTCGCACCAACGGCAGCTTTCGAATGAACGACAGTCTGTTCAGATCCCACAAGAATGCTTGTCCATCTGCAGAAACAGTCAAAAGCGTGCTGAACGCTTTGCTGACTGCAATCGTCGTGACAGGCGACTTGTGTCCAAAAAGACTAGACCTCGGCAGTAACTCAACCGGCTTCCCGGGCAGAGTCTGTAGTGCATAAACCGAAACAACACAATCCTCTCCAGCAGTGATCAAGGTTTTGGAGTCGGCAAAACAAGCGCAAGAGATCTGGCCGATGTGAAGGTTCTCAAAGAGTCCAGCGGGCTTTCTTGAGTTAGCGACGTGGCCAGATCGAGGAACAAGGTTCTGCATTACCTTTCGGTTGTCGCTGAAGAAGAAGCGAATGCTGTTGTCTGCGTATCCCCATTCAAGGAATTTGTCGTATGGTGAGAAGTTGAGGCGGAATGGAGAAGCACACAGTAAGCGGTCAAGTTTGGAGGCATGAATGAGTGAGGCTACACGTTCGTGGCTTTCTATTCAGTCGGTCAGTGATGTCTGAGGTTCCAAGTAAACGGAGTTCTTACCAAGGAGTGGATGTGGTAGACAGCCCAACGAAAACACACTGCTGTCTAATCGTCTAACTGGACTCTTGACGTGTTCGCGAGCAGGATGCGACTTCATAAACACTTGGTGAGGGGTCTGTCCAAAGTTATGAATCACGCCTGCAAGAATAGCTCTCTCCTTTGCATCCGTGATGCTGTCCAGATCTGTTGCACCACGGTATGAAAGATGATGGAACACATTGAGGTTTTCCACCGCTGCTTCACCTCGTTGCTTATAACCAAATACCAGATCAATCCATTGGTGTAGGTTCTCGCTCACATACGGACTTTCGAGCGCTTCCCTGTGCTTGGCGATGAAGATCCTCGGGTCCCCCTTAGCCCATGGCGGAAGCTCAACATGGTCGACCTTAACGCCGTTGCTCTCACGATTGCCAAAGTTGTAGCCGTTAATGTTGGTCAAAAATTCGGGAAGACAGTAGAACTCGGGGATGAGTTCTCTCACATCAGCCTTGTTCTTGCAAGAGGCTGAATTCCAGGCTTCTGGGATCGACTGGAACAGACGGTCGGCGTGATCGAAGCTTCCACCTTGCAGCAGGATGTATGATTGAACAAACGGCGGTAGACGGATTAGGTATGATGAGACAATCATGGCGGAAGAGTAGTGAGTACCATAGTGGAATGGAATTTCCCCAATCTCTGCCAATGCATTGTGGCTCTCGACAAAGCCTCCCACTCTGTTCGGTGTCTGGGCACCCATTGGCTTTGACAGATCGCGGAAGGTGTTGGGATCATCGAGATCCAAGTCTTCGCTTGTATAGTCTGCCAGAACCCACGGGAAGACCGGATACTGAGTCAGATCATTGAATGTCCTTCCAGCCATGGTGTTGACCATCATAAGATAGTGGAAGTTGGAGATCTCGCCCTTCTGCCATTTCTTAAGGAGAGGATTCCATGGCGATGAGTTGAAGAATGTGCCGAACTTGGACCCAAATCCTTGAGGGGACTCGTCAAAGACTTTGAGAGACTCCAGACGCCAAGCATCTTCAGGGTTCGGGAGCGTGTTTGCGCCGCTTGTGTGAGGTGCCTTGTTGAGCATTTTCACGAACAGGTTATCTCGCACCACAGGGTTGATCGTGGTCAAGAGATAGCTTCGACCGTCAGTGAAGAACACCTCAATCGCAACGTCTCGAAACAGGAACCGACGCTTCGAAATACTGATGACATCTTGCCATCGCCAATGCCTCGATTCTTGCTCCTTATTGTTCTGTCGCTTCTCCGAAGTCTTGGCGTCCGTGACGATCTGAGAGAAAGGATCGCGCTCTTCGGGAGGAGCCTGCCAGACATTGACGATGTCGCCATTGGCACACTGGAACACGTTGTCCATTATGTAGAGGGCATCCTTGCCTATTATGAGGATTCCCTCGCATGCTTCCAGTCCAATGATACGTGAGATGTTGTATGCAGACTGAACCTGATCTCCTCGCTCCAATCGTCGCATCACTTTGCGGTTCTTGTCTTCAAACCCTTCGTCTCCTTCGTTGGGATCATTGGGGTCGTCCACAAGCTCAAAGTCATCCTCGGGCGCAACACCAGAGCTGGCTTGCTCTGCTGGCTCGGTGGATTCTGGCTCCTCTGTAAATTGAGGCTGTTCAGCATTGCCATCCAAAGCCGATGCAGCCCTTGGCCTCGTTGGTGTCACAGCAGAAGCCTGGATCGAAGGAGCTGGACTCGCCGACGTATTTATCCGGAGAGTCTGTAGCACCTCGCTCGCCTTCCTCTTCGGCTGATACTCATTCTTACTGATCGTAAAGTCCGGAAGAACCCTGAGCCTCATTCGATTTCGTCCTTCGGTGCGATCAAGCTTCCACTTGGGTGTAGCTGCCTCACTGAAGACCGCACCAGGCCTCATAAGATCCCGCTCCATCTTGGTGTAAGCCGCGCTCAGGAATACTAGGTCATCTTGTTGGTCCTGCATGAGTCGCTGATACTTGAAGTACTCAGAGTTGTAGATGCTCTTCATCCAAGCGCTATTACCAATATCGTGACTGATGAGGATCTTCTCTGTGCTGATGCTCTCCGCGTGCAATAGTCTGAGTTTATCTTTGCGCTTGGTGAGACGTACTTTGGCCGTCTCCGAAGTTCGCACGTTTTCTGAACTGACGAAATCTTCCCAAGTCTTAGACATGCCGCCAAAGAAGAGTACGTCCAGTGATGGACGGTGCTTATCAACCCAGTCAACGAATGATTCATCATCCACGCCTGTCAACTTCTGAAAGTCCTTCGTAAGCTGCTTCTGGTCTGGCGACATGCAAGAGCGGATCAGCGTAGCTGATTCCTCTGGCTTCTGCACCAAGATAATGCGTAAGAAGTTAGCCGCCGCAATACGAAGGGGCATCTTGTCGCCAATAAGTTTCGTGTAGAGCTGGTACCAGAAGAGCTTAAGGAACTCGTCCTCGCTGGTGAAGCAACCGAGAATTGACATTTGCCAGTATACCATTTTGTCCATAAACTGCTTGGCCTCCACCAAAGTGGTTTCTTGGTTGTCAAGATCTGATAGTCTCAAAAGAATGATCCTGAGTAAACAGCTTCGAATTGTGGCGACAGCCTGGCTGCAAAGTCGGACACTCTTGAGGTTCGAGATATCCGGGCGCTGCAGAAATTCGAGAAGCATGCCAACAAAGTCAATCATAGCTTCGGCACCATTCATGAACCATCCCTCGAAGATGGCCTCTGACATATGTATACAGAATCGAGAAAGGTTCGTCAGGACACGAGGCTCGCAGATCGCTTTCTGATTGAGCTGAACATTATTCGTCAATTGGGCAATCACATGCTTCAATATGTAAGACTCAAAGTACGCCTGGTGTTCACGGAACCCAGGAGGGACTTTAGTGAACAGGCCGAACCCTGGGAAATCTTTCCGTGCTAGAAGCTGGTCCATAAAGACATTCACCACCAGCTCCAAGAGTCCATCCAAGATATCGCTGCTAGGCTTCTTGCTCGGTACTGATCTCAATGAAGGCAACGCTGGGTTCAGTCGAGCTGGACTGGGTCCAACTGGTGATTTTTGTTGGGTGAGCAGGATAAACGACGAGGCTCTTCGCAGTGGCGTGCCCTTTGGTGGTGTTGACTGAGGCGACGACACTGGATCCACGCTTGTCGTTCGTACAATAGGCGTGGCATTTGAAGCACTACCACTAATCGGACGAATGATAACATCAGTCCCCTCAAACGTCAGCGCCGTATCGCCAGAGTTCAACTCGGTTTCGGGTGTCACCGCATCGGCGCTAACGATGACTGGGTAGAGTGCTGATAGCAACAGTCTCACCCACTCCGAGTTCAAAGCAAAGTCCCTGAACTCGGTGGAACGTGCATGGAGATCTGAAAGGAAGCGAATGACTGTATGTAGGACACTAGCATAGCTTGCAACTCGTTCACTGTCTCGCGAGAAGTTGGACCGTGTCTCAAGGGCAGTGGCCAAGTTCATGGAGCTTGCTCGCGGGCGTAGTTCAGCAGACGATGCGTGCTTCTTAAGCGCGAAAGACGGGTCAATATGAGTTGCCGGCGAATCTGGATCATCCTGATGTCTCATCACATCTTTCAGACCATGCTGCAGCATTGCAGTGATGACAGACAGAGAGTCGGGATATACGACCTTTCGCTTTCCAAACGTCTCCAGCAAGCTGAAGAAGTCAAAGTTTCTGTCAAAATTGATCTCGGCCACGTCGTAGCCAAACAAGATGCTGAAGCAAATGGGCCATAGAGTCGGCATGTCCCAGAATCGCTTCAATCTGTTTGACATGATGATGAAGCCTCCCGACTTTCCGGCAAATTTCGAGGTATAGTTGGAGCCATGCGTAACGAGGAGACGCGCCAGGATCTTGCAACCGTGGACAACGACTTCCGGATCGTCTTCAGCCAACAAGTAAAGAAGCCACTACAGATATTAGCGAAGAAACACACCAGATATACTCGCTCTCACCTTATTTGTCACAGTTCGGGCAAACTTCTTGATGTGAGTGGTGTTGCCCTTCTCGCACAAAATGCGCGAATACATGCTGAGAACCTTAACACCAAGCTGCTTCTTGGTCAAGAACTTCAAACCAGAGGCAATCGCAGCTGCGGTGGGATCAGTCGGTGTACCTCGCCGTCGTGGAACTGGAGTGCTTGATCTGGATATGGCCGAAAGAGGTCGTGGAGTTCGTGGTAAAGATGAAGGCTGTGAGTGGAAAGCGTATGTGATGAAAAGCGACAGCGATCGCATAACCTCTTGGCTAAAATTGGACGCAACAAGGACTTCGAAGGCTCCCATAAAGTGAGATATCGTGTCTTCTGACACAACTTCTCCTTTCATGGCATCGAGCAGCCTCTTGACAATTCCTGGGAGCGATTAGCGCGATTTGCAAAGTGTAGGCATGGCGTAACACACTCATCCTTATCAGCCTTCGACTATTAAATTCATGATACTTGCTCTTAACTGCGAATGTCACGAACTGCTTATAGTAAAGCTCTTGGATTCGAGGCGCCGACTTTCTCCAAATGTCCAGGTCAATGAGCAAGATGCGATAAGCAAGTGGGTTGATGATGAAGGACTCCATGGGCTCTGTATGGTTGTATCCAACGAAGCCAAGGATGAGACTCAGTAGTTGAAACGCCAGTCGATCACGGTCCTCGTTAGAAACCTGGAGTCGGGTGACAGTTGAGTCGCCGCTGCTGCGGTCATAGCCCAGCTTGACACGGAGAAGCATCGCCAAAATGCCGTATCCATTATCCTTCTCAATTGCCTCGCTGTTCCTCCAGCTTTGTCGAATGCAGTAAAACAACATTTCTGCCGATCTCACTGTCTCTTCTATTGACGTTGCTCGCTCGAACAACTTCAGAGCCAGTGGAGTGAAGCCAGCAAGCCGCCATAGGTTCTCGTCCAAGTACGATGGCACAGCAACGATAGGATTGCCTCGGAATTGGAGAAGACCTTGAACTCTGAACAAGGAGTCTGGAAGACTTGGCACCGCACAGTTGATGGCTAGAGGAGCACCCTCTTGGTTTGATGCTCGGAAAAGATTGCGAGCGCAGTTTCTTGGAAGTGACCTCAATAGTCCTGTGTCATAAAATTGCACATTTTCTGGGAACGTGGCTGAAGGAAGAATGCTGAGGAGGATCTTGGATTCTGGTAACAGTGAACCTGCTTTCTCACGGACAGCCCTTATAATGTCCGAAGTTTCACCCTTCCCAGGATGTGCGATCTCGTTTCTGAGTCCCAAGGTGGCCGATGCCTCATAGGTCTGAAAGCCTCCTAAGCTATCCTGGAAGTTGCCTTGGTATCGCGGCCCAAGGCCATAGTGGACTGCCAAAAAGTCATCACTCAAGGCGTCCTCGAACAAGTGCGCCGAGGCAAGTGACCAGCGCGAGAACACAAGCCCAGGGCCTATTTGGTTCGAAAGGTCTTTCGGCGTACCAATAAACGCCTGCACTGGATTCGTCTTGTTCTGGTTCGAGTTGAATGAGGCAAAGCTGTCGTTGGCACCAGTTGACAGAGGTGGAAGATGGGGATAGTTGCAGCGAATTTGTTCTGAGAATTCACCGTTCACATAGAGTGACGCCTTGCTAGTAACTAATGCCTTTGGTCGGCGATGCACAATAGCAATGTGGTACCATTTCTTCTCCTTGAATGAAACAGATTTGAACCTGACACTAGGTTTGTTCGAGGTAACAGATGTTTGAAGGATAAAGTTGTGAGTATCCCTCTCAAGATACATCAGCAAAAAACATGCTTGTGTGGAATCAAAGACACCAAATATTGTTGTGTGCGCAGTAGGATCGAAGCTGTCTACCCGAATCCACGCTGTAAATGTGTAACCTGCACTAGACTGAGGTGGGAACGATCGACCAAGACTCGACAACTCAAGGGACGAATGGCCGTGCAATGAGAGATCGAATTGGAAGAATGGGGGGCCGGAATGTTTCGATGTCATCTGTAAGCAGAACTCAGACGCTTCAGACCCAGGCCTCGATAGGAGGAATTGTGTATCGGCAGGTTCATTCACACCCAAAAACATGAGCATTCTGCAAATTCCTAAAACCTTCTCTCGCTCAGGTGGACTAAGTGCTGAATCGGCATTGAAGGCGACCCGTAGGAACTGTGATAAGGCACCGGTCGAATGGACGGCAGCCCGATTATATATAGAAACCGCAATAATATTGTGAAGTGTCTCCAAGACGAGCAGTGAGGCGGGGTTTGCGAGGCCATCTTTCATCCGGGGAATGGCCATCCAGAAGCTGACGACTGCTCTGAGAATTTCAGGATGCTGTATTATGGTCTTGGCATTGACAACCTCCTTCACACCAGGTGTAATATTCTCGGCAGACTTGGCCAGCACAAGATCCCATTGTTCTTCGGCGCTATCATCCTCTTCTTCTTTTGGGGAATTTTCATCGTCGGGCCGTAGTGATTTCGCGATTGATTTACACAGAAGATCGAGTGCTTCGTCGTCGAGGGAAAAGGCGAGCAGTTTACCAAAGACATGGCAACTTATCCAGGCATCAGGCTCAGCCCCGCCGAGTCCTATGCTTGCGATAACTTGTTCTAAAGCCTCCCAACCGCCTCCCTCGACTCGATATCGAAAAAACCGTCGGTTCCCTGAGTGTCCGCGCAGCGCCCCCGAGAGAAGATTGAGACAGTCTCCTAGTAGCTTAAACAAAGCAAGCATGTCCGCATCACTTCGCTTATCGGGGTCGTAATAGCCTGAAAAGGCTCGCAGCAGATTAAGGATGGTTTGGAAGCCGTCGGCATGTCGAAAGTCATCTTGAAGGACGGGCGAGTGCGTCGCAGAAATATGCTGTATAATATGTCGGAGTTTCCGTAACAATGGCGGTATTTGAGGGTATCCGTCTTGCCTGTGTAGAGTCGTATCGAGGTTCAGAGCTTCGAGCAAGCCCTTTATTATCTCGAAGGACTTGCTGTTCGGAGGGTTCGAGGCCGAGGTGGACGACCGGTATCTTCTTGGTATTGAGGCCATTGTGTGGATTGTTTAATCACGGGTTCATTCCAGAAGCAACCTTTCCCCCAGAGCCCTTCAAGGGTCCAGGCCGTTATCAGTCGTCGTAGGCATCGAAGAGTAAGATTTAGAACTTGTTGGAGCTACGGCGCGGGGCGCATGAAGCTCTCTGGCAGGGGAGGGACAGCGCACACAATACGACCACGGGGCTCGGCGATTTGTGAGGAAGATCGACGGGAGGTATCGGGGCTCGAACTCGTCAAACGGACTCTGAAGCTGAAAATTAGCGAAGGTGTCTTGAAACAAACGGTCACGACTGGAGCCTGAACTACCTGTGCTCAATACTGTAACTCGGGGTCAGCCTTGGAGGTGTGTGTGGCTTGGCTGTGGCGAAGGCGGCCCCTCACTCCGACTACCACTACTTTTAGGCGGATCGTCTGAGCTGACGAAGCTCGAGTCACGGTGTTGGAGTAACATGAACGCGTGCACCTGATGGAAACCTCCATCCCTGCATAAGGAGGAGGTTTCGATGGGAGGTTTTGGGAGAAGATCAACTACAGCTGTTTACTCATCGCGATTTATGGACTCATAATGGTCTTGATGTTCGAGACATTGTCTTGTTTGAAACGCCATGTCTCGGTGACGTCGATATTTGGTTCAGGGTAGCTTGCACGAACATGTAGCATGTCATGCAGATACCATGAAGTTGTGTAACCACTGGTCCTGTCCTTTTTGATCCAGTAAATTGAGGGACGTAACTGTGTATACTTATAACTTTCGTGTAAATCATGGCCTTTTCGTATCACTTTGATGATCGGTCTTGTATAAAACATCCTACCTAGAAGAATGCTTGTCAAATGGAATATGCTCCGAAATCGAGATTACGATGGACGTAGTCAGCATCAGGAAGTTTAGGGTAAGAGGTCTTAACCATAAATTCCTTGTGAAGATGTTCACGGCCAATTAATGGCACTTTTTGAGATAGGCTGGGCAACATGCTTCGAATGCGACATTGGCCTCAAATCAGGGTCTTGCTCCTCAGCTCCAGGGCGCATGCATCTATAAGCAAGGCGTGCTATACCTTGGAGCCGTGGACACTTAAAAGACAATACCGACTTGAAATTCATACAAAGTATCTGACTTTCGTGTTGCTTTCGCCTAAGCGTTAACTTAATTCACTGAAACTTATACTGTTATTTACAATTTTAGCTAAATCTCATCATGAATAGGTAGATCAGGAGCTTGGTCGATCATGGGATAATTGAAACCATAGATGTTCCGAGACCCGTAAGTCCTTATCTCAAACAGGCAGGAACCAGCTTATCTACTGGATAAGAGTTGATAAACAGACAATTTGTTGAGCAGCTCGGTCGTCCGACGCCTAGAATGAGCTACAAGTGCTGCTTAATGGCGTTATCTCAGCCGGAGAGATAACAAATCGCTGCCGAACTTGAGAGTGGAGAGCTCTCCGAGAGCTATGTACCAGATGCAGACGCGCTACGCATGCGTATGTACCTCACCCGAGCTTGGAGCTCAAGGTGCCTGGCGTGCATTGACAGAGAGCAAAGCACCGGCCAATGTTAAGCCCGGATGTTCTGGGTGCCTGGTGAGATGATCAATGAATACCATGAAATAGCTTATCAATTTCGCATAGTGAATCATGACGTCGGCTCTGCCGTGTTGTCTTTCCAAGGAATCGAATCTCCCCAAGACAAAAGGTCACTTTTAACCCTGGGAACGGACTGGGATGGTGAGGCGCTGCTGGCGTTGGCTTGGAGCGAACAGCGCTTGAGAGTCGAATTGAGACATGGGCATGCTACACTGGGCACGTGCCAGGGACGTCGTCTGACTCGATGGATCAGGCGGATTAGGTCAGTGGGGGCCAATCGGAGCCAAGACGCTCCCCGCATTCTAGGTTTTAGCACTGGGTAGAGAGACACCTGTTTTTGGCTGCAAACACCGCAAACTGGAAGGTACCTGACTTGTTGAAGCTCACCCTGTCTGGGTGGATCTTGGTTTCGGCGCGAGCAGGATACTTTGATCTGCCTGAGGTAGCACAGTGTGAAGAAGCTTGCGTATCCATGATGAACTGTATCTGTTTATGGCTGAGTAACTGTAATGGATCATCAGCCTTGAGGAGCGAATACTCCGTTGAGATGAGGGTACGCCGGGAATATGATGGAAGGGTCACATTATTACTTATGAAGGTTGCTCAAGAGCTTGAATCGTCAACGAATAAGCTTGCATGAGAAGTAAATCTTGCTTTCAACTTTCAGTACAGTGAAGTCGTGTTCCCTCCCGCTACCGAGAGCCTATCCATGAACCATGACTCGAAACGAGGCGGACAAACACGACCGGGTTGCCAGCCTTCGTCAACATGAGGCAATCACTCGCCATCAGTTGACTCTCAAACGATCAGAAGCGGTGAATAGGTACTCGCATAATTACTGTATCTCCTTGACACTCAGTAAAAGCACCCATAACAGAGTCCTCATCTTCATCATGACCATTCCTCGGGTCAAGACGGCTGAATTGTAGCCCGCCTCGGCCTTCTGAACTCAGTGCATGGTCAAACTCTCACACTGTCCGTCATGAGAGCTCAGAGGTACCTGGCTCAAACAGGTGCCGTTATCGCATTGCCTCGGTGACGGCCATTGGTCCTCTAGCACATGCGCTAAACCATATTCGGTCCTCAGCCACTGTGTTATCGCCGTCCTAGAGATGGATGCGTCACACCCTCCTGCCGGGTCCCCAGGCCCGCTGAGGCAACACTGGAGCTGTCGCACGCTGCTCGTGCTTTGCTTATCTACCCCAGGTGCTGCCGCCATCGCTTCTTCTTCCTTTCATCATCTCATCCATATCCATCATCTCTCTCCCCATCCTTTGAAGTATCGATCTCGTCTGATTCCATCTATTCAGACGGTCGAGGACATCAATTTGTCCCTTTGTTTTCTGTCTTTGAGTCGCAGGTAGACCAAACACAAGCTTCGTCGCTTCAGCTTCGTCATTGCGCCTTTCGTCACCATGAAGTCCGCTCTTACTCTCTCTATGGCGGCTGTCGCCAGCGCTGCCTCCTTCAGCGTCGGCACCGTCCACGACAGGGCCGCTCCCATCCTCAGCTCCATCGATGCCGAGACCATCCCAGACTCGTACATCATCAAGTTCAAGGACCATGTTGATCATGCCGCTGCCAGCGACCATCACATGTGGGTTCAGGACACACACAAGCAGGGCGAGACTGAGCGCCTCGAGCTGCGAAAGCGCTCCATCCCTTTCACAGACAAGACCTTCTCTGGCTTGAAGCACACCTTTGACATCGGTGATGCCTTCAAGGGCTATGCCGGCCACTTTGACGAGTCCATGATCGAGAAGGTCCGAAACCACCCTGACGTAAGTACCACCGATTATGCCTCATGATCATCAGCAGCTAACAACAACCAGGTCGAGTTCATTGAGCGAGACACTCTTGTCCACACCATGGTCCCTGTTTCCCAGAACATGATCACTGAGGACAAGTGCGACGGCGAGACCGAGCGACAGGCTCCTTGGGGTCTTGCCCGTATCTCCCACCGCAACACCCTCAACTTCGGTACCTTCAACAAGTACCTCTACTCCAACGATGGTGGTGAGGGTGTCGATGCCTACATTGTTGACACTGGTACCAACGTTGACCACGTCGACTTCGAGGGCCGTGCCCACTGGGGTGCCACCATTCCCTCTGGCGATGCCGATGAGGATGGCAACGGTCACGGTACTCACTGCTCCGGCACTGTCGCCGGTAAGAAGTACGGTGTTGCTAAGAAGGCCAACGTCTATGCCGTCAAGGTCCTCCGATCTAACGGCTCCGGATCCATGTCCGATGTTGTCAAGGGTGTCGAGTTCGCTGCCACCAGCCATCTTGAGCAGAAGAAGAAGGCCAAGGACGGCAAGCGCAAGGGCTTCAAGGGCTCCGTCGCCAACATGTCTCTTGGTGGCGGTAAGACCCAGGCTCTCGATGCTGCCGTCAACGCCGCTGTCCGCACTGGTGTTCACTTTGCTGTCGCCGCTGGCAACGACAACGCTGATGCCTGCAACTACTCCCCCGCTGCCGCCTCTGAGCCCGTCACTGTCGGTGCCTCTGCTCTTGATGACAGCCGTGCCTACTTCTCCAACTACGGAAAGTGCACGGACATCTTTGCCCCTGGTCTGAACATTCAGTCCACCTGGATCGGCTCCAAGTACGCCGTCAACACCATCTCTGGTACCTCCATGGCCTCTCCCCACATTGCTGGTCTCCTCGCCTACTACCTCTCTCTTCAGCCCGCTGAGGACTCCGAGTACGCCCTTGCTTCCATCACCCCCAAGAAGCTCAAGGAGAACCTCATCTCCGTCGCCACTGAGGATGCTCTCTCCGACATCCCCTCCGACACCCCCAACCTGCTCGCCTGGAACGGTGGTGGCTGCAGCGACTACAAGAAGATTGTTGAGGCTGGTAGCTACAAGGTCAAGGCTGCTCCCTCTTCTCGCGTCGAGGAGATCAAGCATGCTGTCGAGCAGGAGGTCAACCTCGTCTCTGGCAAGCTGACCACCGGTGCCAAGGAGCTTGGCTCCAAGGCCGAGAAGTTCTCCAAGAAGATCCACGAGCTCGTCGATGAGGAGCTCGAGGAGTTCCTTAAGGAGCTCAACCTGTAAGATCTATAATCTTATCACTGGGTGCATTGGGTACACATTATGTTGGGATTACGGATTATTATGGGTCTTTTTGGTTTGGGTTACATGACATTGATAGGGGCGCTTGCTCTTCTTGATGACCAGTTGTCATCACATTGTGCGCTTGAATGCATGGGTTAGTCCATGGGGCAGGCTAGATTTAGGCTTGCTTATTACAATACATTTCCTTATTACAAGATCAATCTTACCCATCGTGATGTCTGGTTTCTGTGCTGTGATGTTCATGTGAATGTTGTGTTTCTATCTGACTACCGCCGATAAGGCGGGTAGGTGCCTTGGTGGATGCGCTTGTGTGGGAGGTAACGTTCTTTCGCTGTTGCTCACCTGCGAATAGTTCCTTCCATCTTGGAACGATTCAACAGCGCTCCCGTTCCTTCCTCATGTTTATTTCAAGTGTGTTGAGTCAATCTTTGCCATGTCTACCTTTCGTTCAGCTCATTTGGTGCTATCACCAACAAGGCATCACTCTATTCTTCATATTGTTGTTTTCGAGTCTACGATCAGCCTTCATTTATACCCAACTTTTATTTGCAGTTGCAAATCCGAGCATTTATGAGAAATGCTGCGACGCAACAGTTCTCGAAAGAAGAACCGCCGTCCACTGAGTCGAAGCAAATCGACCAACTCTGTTGCCCGCAGTCCCATCCGCGATCTTGAATCCATCAACCCTGCCAGGGCTGAACGAGATGCCAACATTGCTGCTGTAATTTCGTATCAGCGAGCTCAAGATAGAGACAGTAGTGAGGGAATGCTACTCCCACGGGACCCTGCGAGCTTCTACCCTGATAGGAGTGATGGCACTGGCAGCGTTATCAGACACAGCCTGGAGCGGACTGACAGTGCTCTCAGCGGTCATGGCAGTTCAAACATTGCTCGACAGCAGAGCGTTCGCTTTACCGGGCCGTTAGCTCACCCACGCAGAAATTTTGCATCCAGAGCGAATGGTGGAAGAGATTCTCCGACAAAAGCAACTTCCGCGATCCATGCTTTCGGGAATGCAAACGCCAGACCCTCATGCACGCTGTCGTTCCATAACGAACAACCAGATAAGTTCTCCCTTACCCGGCGTTACCTAGAGACGCTGCAGCCATCCGACTCGTGTTACCACCCAGAAGAAGATGCTGCTTCGATGGCTACATCCTACAAAAAGGTTAGGAAGGCCCGGTCAATGGTGACTTCCTCGCATGCAGAGACAGGGACAATTTCTAGCAAGACCTGGTCTGCAAGGACTCGCCAGCCGCCTACGGTTCCTCAACGTTTGCCGACGAATAGCGAAAACGAACAGCTAAAGGCTGCGACCCCCCCCAATGCCAGTCTCAGAGCTTCTACATCAATGAGCTTCCTCAAAACACGGCGACGGCTGGCGGCATCACGCTCAAGTAGTCGTGCTGAGGATCATGATCTAGCAGTTCAACTTGCTAGAGAGAGATTTCGACAGATACAAGAACAAGATGCGAAAAAGGCTCAATCGTCTTCTTTGCTACGCCCAAAGCACACACAAAGCGAAGGCTCTCCTTTCCGAAAGTCGATGCGCAATACTAGCAACAATACGACGGTCTCGGCCCTTTCTACGATCTCCGCTTCAAAGCAGAGAGGCATCCGAAAAACGGCGCGCAAGGTATCTCATGGGCTCAGATCACGACTGCGAGGGCTGTTTGGCAGAGGAAAGAGTTCTGAGGACTCAGACCAGCATGAACACGAACAAGTCGCAGTGGAGAAGGATTCAGATACAGAGAGTTGCTTGCAGATCGGGGATGTCGAGTCGACCGAAGAAGCCTCTATGTTTCAGGTTACATCGCATGTTCCTTCTCTGCACGACGTACCGTCCAACCAGCAGCTCAGGTCTCGCAAGGGCAGCGTTGAAAGTTTTGGAGATGGCGACCAGCATATTCCTGATGACAAATCTCGTGTCACCAGCTGGACGAACTCGATGACAAACACAGTGACAAGCCATGGGACTCTTGGAGACTGGGAGAAGCAGCGCCTCTCTGTGATTAAAGAAAATGGTACGCATATTCCTTCGTCAGCTCGATCGATCGAATATCTGGAGCAGCAAACTAGAGACATGATTGCAGACATGTCGGTTGACAGCGAACGTGTCTACTCAGCTCTTATGGAGCGACTGGCACGTAAGGAGCCGACGGATAGGGTCTCGCAGTCTCAGCCAGGCTCGGTCAAGTCCAGAGGAACGAACAACGGAGACAGTGACGGCCAATCCATCAACAGACAATGGGATTGCTCCACAATTCGGTGCGTTCGGCCTGATGATAACATTTTCACGGATATTAGAGACCATTCCTCTCGAAGTTCAAGCTCAGCCACCGAGGTCCCCGAGCACGAGAACAAGCACCAGCCCCAAGCCGACCACATCTCTACAGCCGATCACATGGCTGCATTAGATTGGAGCGACGATAGGACTCACTCTGAAAGCGAGCATACTAGTGTTCTACTCCAGGGCCTGGAACCACACAGGACGATCACGCAGAGGAGCTCTGCATTTTTCGCAAGTCCTTCTTGTCAATCGTTCCGTTCCCCAAGTCCTTATCGCCGCGCTCTCAGAGCAAGTCAAATGAACTCCGAAGACGAACAAGATGCTTTTCAGGGATCACGCTATCTACATTCGCTATCGACCTTGTGCCTTCCAACCCGTCAGGACAGCAGCCCATCTTCCGGGAAGGACTTGCAGGTGGGAGATGCGGAAAGTGTTTACTCTTGTGCGGGCGATGATGCAAACCTGGTGCATGCAGCTTCGGAGAACCCCGCGGCACAGAATGAGACCTGTATCTACAATGATCCCGTACCACCACCAGAGATTCCGGCCCGACTGTCGTACCGTCAACACCAACGAGATACATCCACAGCGAGTTCTGTAGAATGGAAAACCTGGCTTAGCTCAAAAGTGTCGCAGCTCGAAGCACCTCTGACACCAACCAAGCGAGAGAAATGGAGCGACGTACTTCCAACACTGGGCCATGTTAGAGAAAACGCTTCTATAGGTTCAACACCTGAGCATTTCACACCTACGAAGGATGAGGTAACGAATCGCAGCCCTCTGAGCAACGTCAAGGCCAATGCGCAATCCTTTCAAGGTGGAGGCAGTCCGACAAGATCAACGCGTCAAGTCTTGATAGGTTACGACGAGAATGCAGCACCGAGTTCCAAAGCCAATACTTACACCAAGGAGCGGCCCCCATCTATACCGCCCAGGAGCACGTTGCGAGCGGTGCCATCCCTGCCAAGTGTCGGCTCAAGAGGATACAATCCAGACACAGGTTTAGTAAAGGAAATGCCGCGCATGCGATCACTGAATACAATAGGACGTCTTAATTCGACACCGGAGGAGTCTATCAACAAGAGAAGGTCTCGGACACGCGTCACTGGTTGGCAAGGTTCACCGACCAAGTCAAGCCCTGGGGTTCGTACCCAACCTCCTAGAACCGGATCACCTGCTCTTCGAGGAGACTTTGGCCTGAAGTATCCGATCAGATCTCAGAGAGTAGAGAGACAGCCAGGAGACACAATGAGGGATCGAGAGTCTGATGCTCAAGCGATGGGTAGTAAGACGATGGTAGACCTGTTTTTGAGTAGCCGGCGGAACCAAGGAGATGGTAGAAGTAGTGGATTTGGCAGTTCGCCAGCGGCGTTTCTTTAAATGCCATATGTGTGAGTCGTTGAAGTAACCTGGTACGAGAAGAGTAATGTTTAGTGAAGGAGTGGACAGTTATGCTGCAGCAGGTCATTAATACTCTTGTATATATCTTAGCTGAGGAGTCATTGACCGCAGGTTCTTTTTCCGTATCAAGACATGGCTTTAGACACAAGCTTATTGATGCGATATTGCAACGAGATCCCACAATAGTACCTCACTAACTGAGGACGGATGCTTGAGTCACGCCGTCAATTGAGGTATCGCCAATGCATCTGACGTGAGTCTTGGATGGGAATGAAACAGAACGTGTATTATTACTATTGGGTCTACTTATCCTGATCGAGCGGACACACATGAACCTCCCAATACTTGGCATACTCCTTAGGAAAAGTCTTCTCCCTCTCCTTACTAACCCACTCCCCATACTTCTCATGCGTAACCGCCTCATCCAGCACCCCATTCTCCTTGTTGGTCTTTGTAAATTCCAAGAAGTCCATCGTGACTTTGACATACTCCCCCAACGCCTTCTTCACATCTGCCGTAGCGCCAGTCGCAAAGTTGAGCAGCAACGGTTGTAAGAGGGGTGCATCGGTCACACTGGGATGCGCTGTTCCAATGCTGGTGAGAAACCATGCTGAACCGACTTTGTCGCGCACGCCGCGGACGAGGTCAAGAACTGTGTCGAAGTGAGGACGGCCGAAAAAGATGCTGTGTGACTTGGACCAGGAGTTGGAGTGCACGACGAGGAGAGGCACGGGAATGTTGGTGTTGAGTTGACCGCTGGATTTGCCGGGGTCGAGAGCGATGCCACCAACGGCGGGATTTGCAGCGGTGGTGTTTGCTGTTTTGAGGGCTTGGAGAGCACCTGTTGCGCCGTAGGAATGACCGTTGATGGTGAGGTGCTTAAAGTCAAGCCGATCTTTCCACCCATCCAATGTGCTGCCTTCTCCTCGAGAGCTCGAGGCGAAGATATCCTTGCCTTTGCCGTCATTGGCATCCTTCAGGACTCGAATAGCCTGCATGATCTCCTCCGTGCGAAACGCAAGCTGCTCTTTTTTGAGCAACGTATCGTTCATGGGCGGTTCTGAGATGAGGTCGCTCTCCTTCAAGAGAAACACAGGCCTGTCCTTCTTATTCTTGATCTGGACCATACTACCGGGACAACTCCCATCGCGATGTTCAAGAGCAGCGATGACGTGGCCACGACTGGCGAGTTCACCGAGATAGTGCGTGTAATCCGTTCTCGAACTCACAGACCCGTGCGAAAACACCATGACTGGAAACTTGTCTTCGTCAGATCCTAACAGTGGAACGTCGACTTTGGCGGGGATCTTGATACTGCCCACGAGAACCCATAGCGCAAATGTGAAGATGGGTCGGATGATGAAGTTGTTCACTCCCGCTGCGCGCGCATATCCCTCCGCTGTAAGACTCAGCGGTTTCGGCACCCAAGGATGCAGTGCACCCTTTGACCTTGCGCCCTTAACAGCAGGATAATACACCGTAAACAACACACTCTCCACCTCGAACGCCGGCTTCTTCGTACTCTTCAGTAGCGTCTCAGATAGGCGCTTCGGTTTCTCCAGCGGAATCTCCAGATCAACGGCCCCTACGTCATGCGGGCCCGAATAAGCCGGTAATCGCGACGAGAAGAACGGCTGCCATGTTACAAAGCAGTAGAGCACGTAAACGCCGATGACAGAGCACGCGACATATCGCAAGGTTAGTCTCGGACGGAGAATGTGTCTGAGATGTTGGGTGAAGGGTTGGAGAGAGGTTGTGATGCGTGTGAAGATGCTGGATGGTCGGGGATCGAGCCAGCGCGGTTTAGGCGTGGGGGGATCCATGGTTAGCGGGAGATCCGGGTCGGAGGAGGAGGAGTCGGAGAAGGGGGAGTTGAGGCGGTTGAGTTCGAGGTCGATTGAGTTTTGAGACTGTGGCATTTCTTGGAGGAGGAGGAGGAGGGTATGAATGGGGAGGTTAGTGAGGTGAAGTGAAGTGATGCGTTGAGTGTTTCTTGTTAGTGAGTGATGAGAGTGGCGATGACGCAAGCGGGTCCGGTCGCATTCGGCATTTATCGATTAGAGAGGATTATTCATCAACGATAGAGACAGTGAACTTTATAAAGTATCTTGACATTCAGAATACGATTGATTATGATGATCTATATGATCTCTAGTGATGGGAAATGGCTCTGTATTACACCGTTGCGCACTCATGGTGAAAGACGATTACAAGACACAGTGTCGAGTACAGTGCATTCAGACACCAATTACTGTATCACGACTGAGTTGATCAATCAGTAAGGTAAACAGAATGGTGAAAAGAAAACAGGGCACCCTGCTGAGATAAATACACATAATGGACGATGACCTAAATCAGATAGTGGAACCAATAGTTCTGAGGCTGCTACAAGATACATAGACTTGCTTCTCTGCCTGGCTGTTCTTATTAAACCGACACACATAACTTACACCAAAATTACACGCACACAGCAACGCTTCCGCAATGGGTTTTCAAACGAGATACGATTGATATAGTGGGATGATATAGCGAGGTAGTCACTGTAGAAGAAGCTATGTAAGTTAGGTTCGCACTTTGCAGTCTGATTTCCCAGTCGTGTGACATGTCTGAGCAGTCTCATATGAGCGGAGTTAAACAACACCATCTGAGATACGGAATCGCATTTCATGTTGGTAGTGACTTGAAGCGATGCCTTTTGCAAATGGCATTAGAGTTGGAAACTGACCAGAAAGCGAGAGAACTGAGCAAACATGGCCGACCAGGTGGTTAAGAATGAACGGATCTCGTCACAAGCTTGAAGAACCATATTACAAGAATGGTGGCCGAAGAGAATCCTTGAAATACGCTCAATGTATCGGCTACCATTGAGTTACCGGTTGAGCCAAACGTTGTAGGGAATGCGTTCTAGCCCTCCCAGCCATATCAACCTGGAAACGCAGACTGGAGCCGGACTACTATAAGAGATACGTACATAATGTATGCAAGTCTTGTTGTATCTTGAACACCCCTTCAAACTTCTATTGGCTAGACAATCGTGAGGTATGCGGGGGCTATGCCTGCAGAAACCTCGGATAGTCACAGTTGCAGTCAGAAACTCGAGTCCTGCTGATGATACAATGATGCTGTAGTAGATGCAGTTGACGTATTCAGAATTCAAATCTCTCATATCACTAAGAGCAGGGGATCAAAAGTGAGGCCGCAGTTGCCGGGAACAGCACGGTCACCTCAAGGGTGGCTCGTAAATACCTCGTTTAGCTATCACATAGAGTTCACGAGACCCTGTCGACGATCAAAACTTCCAATTGTACACCGCCACGCATAGGCATGTGAGAAAGTTAAGTCTACTATGTCGATCAAGAAACCCGCGTTATTCGCGTCAAACGGGCGCGTACAGCACATATCGTAGCATCCCGAGGGTGATGATGCACACAGCTTGCAGCATGTCACCTGTCACTTTCTTATCCCCTCGATTGATAAACTCAAAAATAATCTCCGCCCTGTAGCACATGAAGGACGTTGGATTAATCTGGGGCTGATCTGCAAAGGCTGGATGGATGATATGACCCTACCCAATATGGATAATATATTACCATCTCCACCAGGCCTCGGTTTATTTTACCAGTTCTAGGGACAAGGCATCGACGATCGACAAGAGACTCTCTCTATCGTGTGCCAAGAAATTACGTACTCCAGATCGGGTGCGACGTAGGTGAACTCTCTAAGCGATCATGTATGTACCCCATCTCTTGGATGCAACCTGGGCTGGACGACATGCGACAAT
Organism: Fusarium succisae; assembly: GCA_013186925.1. Lineage (NCBI taxonomy): Eukaryota > Fungi > Ascomycota > Sordariomycetes > Hypocreales > Nectriaceae > Fusarium > Fusarium succisae. The sequence continues at coordinate 74,993 of JAAOAW010000409.1, forward strand.
ACTAACCTTTATTACAAGAATTGAAAAGAAAGGTGTGAGGCATATTTAGAGAAGAGAAAGAAAAAAGGTATCATGCTCATCATTACGCTATGCCATCTGTGGTATTCCGTCGTCATTCTGATTTCCAACCCCTCGGTATCAAACCCCCCAATCGTCGATCCGATCTCAGCCCCTCCGGGCAGCCTACACTTCCATACGCTCCACGCGGCTCAGGCTGGCAGTGTCGCAGCTGCAT
>JAAOAW010000410.1:0-260262 GCA_013186925.1 Fusarium succisae
ATCATCGGATCCGGCGGATCACCGGGAAATCCCTTAATTTGCTCCTTCCATTTTCAGAAGTATGACACGTCATCCTGTAAGCCTTGAGTTCAAATTGTAAAACGACGATATCGTCTATCCATTCCCAAAGCTAATCTCTTGCGACTGCCGAATCTTTTGCCACTTAACACTTTCTTCGAGAAACTTTGATAGAAGGTTTTCTATGAACCACCAAGAGACATTGCCTTCCTAATCGAGACACGTGTCTCAAGATAAACTCAGCCTTAAAGATAATTATCGTCTCATTCTTACTTGCCAAGTATTGGAGTCGTAACATCTCCTATCTAACCTATCTCCCAGGGCCTATGAATGCCGAACGACAACCAAAATCTGTCCAAAAATGCCGAAGAGTGACCATCCAGCTATACGATGAGACGGCTCAAACGTGGGAAGTAGTTGTCAGGCGAGGGTCAGGAGAACTGGGCAAGTCTTGACGAGACATCTAAGTTGACAAGTTTTAACGGTTGACGTTGTTGACACTTACTTGCAAGTCTAACAAAATAAGTATAAGAAGGGGGAATCTGTCCATAAACTTACCTTCTTTCCTCATCATCACCATCATCCCTTGTATAAATCTTCCCCTAAGAAACTCCACTCATCAAAATTATCAAAATGCTTGTTAGCAAGATTATGTTCTGGGCTTTTGCTACGGCAACTGCCACTGCCCTCCTTACCGTCAAGGATATAGCCACCAAGTTCGGTATCTCAGAAACCGACATCAACGAGGTCCTCTCTACGTCTGATGTCTCCTCCATCAACGTCGAAAAATGGGCAGACTTCCTTGACGTCAGCCTCAAAGACATCAAGTCATGGCCTCAATCTGACAAAGTTGCTGCTCTTGAGGACGTCAAGAAGAATCTCAAGACTTACATGGAATCTGACGTCAAGGCTGAAAAGCGTCAGGACAATCATCAGAAGCTGCAACAGGAAATTGATGCTAAGATCGCTCAGTATCGTTCTGACCATGAGGAGGATCACCGACGCCGACTGGCTGGCTGCCCCTCTGTTCGCTGTGGTGTCTGCGGCGCTGGGTTGACTGTCGCTTACGTTGCTGCCCTTACTGCCTGTGGAGCTGCTGCTGCTACTGAGGAAGCCATTTCTGCTGGCACCCTTACTCCTGCGGCTGTTGTTACTCTGGGTGCTTGCGTCTCTGCTGCCCACGGCACATATCTTGGTGGTTGGACCTTCTGTCTCGGCATGAAGGATTAGGAGAGTCACTGGCAAGCAGTGTTGTCTACGGGTCAGCTTCGGCTGCTAGGCTCCACGACGGCAATGATAAGGGGTCTTATCCATCAGAACTCAAGCGGCGGAGCTCTCGGACCCTTTTACGTTGCTACCGAATAAGGACGATCTTTGTCAATGACTGCTGATAACTGAAGTGGATCGGAATTTCTATTTGTATTTCTCTACAGTCGCTACTCTGTATGTTTTAGTGTCCTGTCTCTACATTTTACAGTCTCTACTGCCGTACTATCAATATTGAAAAGGCCTTTTCTCAACTAAAACTTAACTAAAACGCATCTATTTGTCAGCCCCTGGGGAAGGAATCTATACTACCTACCCAACGGCGCCATTTTTGGACGCCGGAGATGAATACTAATCGCAATGCCATTCCTATGAAATGGATGTCTGTGTAAATCATAGCTACAGTGTACTTACGCAGTCAGAGTAGCAGCACTTTGAATGACGGCGCTACTTTTGGAGCCGGGAAGGGGAAACGTCATAGTCACGATCCCATCAGACCGTCATCTATAGAGGTCTAGCCCGCTTACGTATCTACGGTGAAGGGTAGCAGCACCTTTCTTGGCGGTGCTACTATTGGATGCCGAAAAGAATCTCGGAATACCGGCACCTCTAACAAGGATGATCCCCCACAAGTTCGGTTTAGACCAAACCATATGGAGTCCGCTCGCCTGTAATTCCCCGCAAACTTGGAGTCTGGGGAAAACCTTTAAATAATTCCTGCCAAGTCCATTTTGTTGCTGCCGTATGCATAAAGCCAAGCTTGACAAGTCTTTATAGCCTAAATTTGTTCTAGCAGCGCAATATGGACTTCAAGGCCGAGCACGAGGAGATGGACCATCTCGATGAGAACATTGAGCACAATGCGCGTCTCACGAGAACAGTTTTGTTCAAAACAGATACGCGGTAAGTTTATCGATCCGTCACCCGTCATCTGGCGCGTCACCAACTGACCATTTTTACATAGAGTACTGCCATCTCTTGCACTGTTGTTCCTGTGCTCCTTTCTCGACAGGACGAATGTCGGCAACGCGAAAATCATCGGCATGGAGAAAGATCTAGGTCTCACCAACCTACAGTACTCCCAGGGTCTGGCCGTCTTCTACGCCACCTACGTCTTCAGCGAGTTGCCAAGTAATCTGGTCCTCAAGAAGGTATCGCCCAGGATCTGGCTGCCCACTTTGACAGTGGTCTGGGGAATCATCACCATGTGTCTTGGCTTTGTGCGCAACTTTGCTAGCTTCGCCGCTGTACGAGCCTTGCTAGGTGTCGCAGAAGGCGGTCTCCTACCTGGAATGGTTCTCTATCTTTCGAGTATATACACACGTGGTGAGCTGGCGTTGCGAATTGGTATCTTTTACACGGCGGCTTCGCTTTCCGGAGCTTTCGGAGGTGAGTTATCTGAGGCCCCCGAACGAATCTGTTTGTCTGACAGTACAAAGGCCTGCTTGCTCGTGGACTTGCTGCCATCGGCCCTCGAGGCGACCTGGAAGGTTGGCGATGGATCTTGATCATTGAAGGTCTCATGGTAGGTCTTGGCCTCCCATCTAACAGTAGCCGGGCTAATCATTCTCACAGACCGTCGCTGCTGGATCAATTGTGTTTTTTACTCTGCCAAACAATTTAACAACCGCACGATATTTCACCCCGGAGGAGAGAGAATGGGCCGTGAAGCGTCTGGAGCAAGATCGCGGCACAACGTAAGTTCTCCTATGCCATCTGAAGCAACAGTCTAGTTTACAACCATCAATAGCGTGACATCAGAGATAGACGAAAAGTTTAGCTGGGGCGAAGTTCGTCGTGGCGTCTTCAATGTGCAAGTATGGCTCACATCGACTGCCTACTTCGCCATTCTATCCGGCCTGTACTCATTCGGTCTCTTCGTAAGTCTCGTTAGACCCATCTCGTGATTTATCACTGATTTGAATAGCTCCCAACCATTGTCAATGATCTTCATATTGCATCGAGCCCCAACCAAGCTCAGCTATGGAGTGTAATTCCGTACGCTGTTGCTACCCCAGTCACCGGTAAGCCAAGCCCATCACTCTCCCATAGGCCCCTACTAACCTGCGCCTGCCTTCAGTTCTCGTTGCGTTCATATCCGATCGATCGAAAGTTCGTGGTCTCATCATACTCGTCGTTCTGCCTATCGCTATAATCGGCTATGCCGTGATCGGGAGCGTGCAGGCGGCCAACACTCGCTTCGCAATGACTTGCTTGATGGCCCTGGGCATGTACGCTTCTGTCCCATGTATCTTAGTTTGGAACTCCAACAACTCGGCTGGACACTACAAGAGAGCTACGACTTCTGCCTTGCAGCTGGCTGTTGCAAACTGCGGTGGCTTTGTTGCCAGTAAGACCACCAAAACCATACCTGCTAAAGGTCGATCTTGAACTATGAAATCTAACCTTTGTCTGTTATAGGTTTCGTTTATCCTTCGAAGGATGGTCCGTTGTACCACAGAGGACATAGAGTAATCTTAGGGTTGCTATGCTATGCTTGGGTCGCGTAAGTGTATCCTATAACCGACTGTTGTACATGCAACAGAACTTGAAGAATCATCTAACTCATTGGCCTCATAGTGTTCTTCTCAATGTACTTTGGTGTGCAAAGACCAACAGGGATAAGAAGAACGGAAAGCACAACCAATATACCGGTTACGGAGATGATCGAGACCCAGAGTTCAAAATGGTCATGTAGATAGATCATAGCCGTATATACAAATGACGAGATACTCTTAAAAGACGCCAACTCAAGAACTCTGAATAACCCAGAGTCATAGTTAATGAATGAAGGGATGCCTGCGATGATTGGAGCTTAGATTTGTTCCACGGTTGGTGAAACCTGCCCCAATATATCTTTTATGCAATACATGGCTCATGGTTAGTATATTCATGTCGATGGAAAAAGCAGCTCTGACCATCGATGTAGCAGTAGTGCTTTTTCAAAGGCTTCTCTATTGGTAGCATGTTCTTATACTTGAGACTTGTAACAATGAATCACCTGGGGCTGGCAATACACGCTTAGGCCCCGTCGACCCCATTCTCCACCAACGCCGCTCTCCTTATGACCAGCAAGATGCGCCTGAGGCAGAGGCTTCTCAAAGCTGTTGATCCAAATAGTACCTGCCTCGATACGGTCTGCTAACCGCTGTGCATGGTCAACGTCCTTTGACCAGACGGCTCCTCCAAGACCAGATAGCGTGTTGTTCGCTCGCTTGATAACTTCATCCTCAGTCTTCCACTTCATCAGTGGGACAATAGGGCCTGTAAACCTGTTAATCACCTATCTAAAGGAATAAGTTTGTAAGTCTTACCGAAAGCTTCATGTGTGACGACGAGAGCCTCATCAGGAGGGTTGTCGATAATGGCAGGCTTGATAACGAAGCTGTCTCCACTGTCATTTGGCTTCTCGCCCAGGGCGAAACAGTGCCCGTTCTCGATTGAATCCTGGAAGAAGCCCTTCACGATGTTATACTGCATCTCGTTCTGAATTGGGCCCAGCATGATACCGGGCTCAAGGGTTGACGTCGGCGCGACCTTCCATTCCTTGACTGTGTTGACCATTGTCTCCAAGAACTCATCGTAGATATCTTCGTGGACAAAAACGCGTTTGCTAGCAACGCAAAGTTGACCGGAGTTCATGAAAGATCCAATCGCCACTTGCGGGGCCACGATCTTTGGATCGACATCTGGGCAGACAATGCTGGCGCTGTTACCTCCTAGCTCCAGTGTGACAGGTTTTAGAAGATTCCCAGCCACCTGAGCGATCTTCTTTCCTGTAGCAGTTGAGCCCGTAAATGTAATCTTATCAATTCCGGGATGTTGGCATAGTGCAGGCCCCAGCTTGTCGTCGCCGTTGAGGGCTTGGAGAACACCCGCTGGGAAAACTCCTTGGAGTAGTTCGACGACCTTCAAGATGGAGTAGGGCGTGAAAGGCGAAGGCTTCACAATAATTGTGTTTCCAGTTATAAGGGCCGCGGCGACCTTGGCGATGGAGAGGACGAGGGGATAATTCCAGGGACAAATAGCTGCGATGACACCCAGTGGCTTCTCTCGGATCGTCAATCGTAGTTCATCGTCATCTTGGATCACTTGCTCTTGAAGAGGTTCCTGATTCGCTGTACTGTATTAGATTAGCTATCCTTGCAGCTAAGACCTGACATACCATTAAACTGCAAAAAGTTGATTGAATGCTCAACTTCCATTGTGGCAAATTGAATCTGCGACAGTCAGACACACCGAAATAGTTCCTGGAAAGGCGCCACTTACAGGCTTTCCCCCTTCTTTCGTGATCAACTGTGCCAGCGCGGGCTTATGATAGATCAAGACATCTCGGGCATCAAGCAGGGCATTCTGCCGCTCCGACCAAGACGTCTTAGACCATTGTGTGAATGCACTTTTGGCTGCGGAAATTGCATTCTCGATGTCGTCAGACGATGCAACTGGGACATCCCAAAGCTTTTGTCTTGTCGATGGATCTGTTCCCTGCGTCACCTTCCCAGTGACGGAAGCTCCGTTTACAGTATTAACAAACGAGTTGAACCCTTCCATTTTGTTAAATGCAGAATCTTAGAATGAGACGGTACTTGTGACTTACACACACCGAAGCTTCAATTAAATATTAAGAGAACCCACTTGATCCCAAACATGAACAAAATCCCTAATGAGACTTCGGCAGTTGATGCGGGACTTCAAAATGCGGAGATCATTCTTGAAGAAGTCAAGTCGGAGGGGAAGATCTCTTCCCCAAGTTCCCCAACCGAGGCTACTAACGGGATCCCACATGAACTACGATTGTTGCAGCTTAGCTGATAGATAAGTGCCTTAGTTTGGGTCACCAGATGCCAAAAGCCAGATAAGAATGAATATTGCTTGCATGAGATCGGCTATTGTGCGTCTTAAACTGCCGTCCCTTCTTCGCGGGACTGGCAATTACTCCCGCTGCGAACTCAGCATATAGTGACTTGCGACAGAACATGCTACCCTAGTGATCTTCCATTCATGACGTCTCTATCGCGGAAGGTGTTGGTGTTTTCTGCTGGCAGTCCATGATTTATAAACAGTCCGGGTGGGATAATTTAGAGTTTAGAGTCAATCGGCGGGAATGCGGGGGGGATGTTTGCGGGGTATACGTACCATGAAGAAGGCTTGATACGCTATCTCAATATAAAGTCCAATGGGTCTGCTACCCAAGTTTTGTATAGCCTCAAATTCGTATCGTTATATACCAGACCTTTGCATGGCTAAGCCTCAAGATGGACTATCTCTCGGAAAATAGATTGGCCTTCGGGCTGTATTATTCCGAGATGCAAGTCATCATTCCCCAAGAGATAGCTTGGCAAGGCTGCCGACAGCCTTATTTAATGGTTGTCTCTGACTGGTGAAAGATAAGCCACGAATATGGACAGGCTGCAGAATGAGTGCGTAAGCGCGAGATTGTCCGCGGAGCAACGCCATTTAGGCATCGAAAATTGTTACTTGACGGATCTCTTGATCGAAAAATCCATTACCGTTTGTCCCACATACCAGTGCGAGAGCCTTCCCATCAGTCTGTACAGTCAAATTGAACAGAAGATTGATCGCTATGTCGCAACAGGACGAGAATAGATCATTTATGGATGATCTGGATTCTTTCATAGACATGGCGCAGGAAGTTGTCGAGGTAGCGCCGATAGATGATCCTGATCGCGTCATCTGGCTTCACGAGCTGGCGAATACTCTACGTCGTCGCTTTACCGTAACTGGGGCACTTGAAGACATCGAGAATTCGATAAAGTTGGGGCAAGAAGCAATTGATACTGCTCCAAATGATTACATGCACCGGGGCGCTCTGCTGGATAGCCTCGGTGTTCACCTGGCGATTCGATTTGCCCAAACTGGATCACTACCTGATCTCGAACGAGCTATTCAGATCACACGGCAAGCGATCGACGCGAATACAGACTCAGATGATGATATAGCTTATCGGTTGACACATTTGGCAAATCACCTCGGAGAGCGCTACGAGCGAACAGGGTCTTCTATCGATCTTGAAGAGGCGATAGAAGTGGCCCAGTCAGCCGTAGACTTGACTCCGCTAGACAACCCTAGGAAACCAGGGCGGCTTAATACTCTTGCAAACCAGCTACATGAACGATATGGGAGAACCGGGATTCTTGAAGAGTTGAACAGAGTTATTGACATCTGTCGTGACATCACCCAAGCTGCTGCAGAGGGTTCTTCTAATCAAGCTCTCTTCAAATCCAACCTTTCTGGTCATCTTGGAGATCGCTACCTCAAGAAACGCAATAAAAATGATCTGGAAGAAGCAATTCAACTCGCCCGACAGGCATTAACAACCCTGCCGTCAGGCCATGCAGATATTCCTAGTCTCTCGAATAATCTCTCCATCTGGCTCGCAGAACGGTATACACGCGATCGAGAAGCAACCGATGTGGAGGAAGCCATCAAGATGGGACACCAGTCTATTGCTGTCGCTGAGCCAGGAAACCCCAGTCTAGCCCAATATATGAGTAACCTAGCAGACTGTTACTGGAACCGCCACACCTTGACCAATTGCGTGGATGACTTTGACGCTGCTGTGGATCTTTATCGTAGTGCAATGAACCACTCCAACTCCAACATCCAAACAAGAATTGGGGCTGGAAAATCTCTCTCTGAGACATTTGCACACGCTTCGAAATGGCAGCATGCTCTTGACGCTTCACAAGCGGCCTTCGACTTACTGCCACAACTGACACCAAGGTCACTTGGCTTCGTCGATAAACAGCGTATGCTAGGTCGAATAGTAGACCTTGCATGCGATACCGCAGCTGTGGCACTTCACGCTGGCAAAGAACCGTTCTTTGCTCTAAGCCTGCTGGAGAAAGGTCGCGGAGTACTTGCCGCAGCAATCGAGCAGATCCGCGTTGACGTTCTGGATCTAGAACAGAGCCACCCTGATCTCGCAGGCCGATTTTTGGAACTCAGACAAGTGCTCGACGCGCCCATTCAAAGTGGCGATTCAGTCTCAGCTCAGGTTATCGCAAACCGTCGAGGCGAAGCGAGTGAAGAATTAGAAAACCTCATTGGTGAAATTAGGAAGCGTCCGGGGTTCAGTGACTTTCTAGAATCTCCAAACGAAGATGACTATCGAGCTGCCGCTAGTTCAGGCCCTGTCGTGCTCATCAACCTAAGCAAGTTTCGCTGCGACGCCATTCTTGTCGAACAACATCAAATTAGGTCTTTGCCGTTGCCCGACCTGACTGTTGACAAAATGAATGAGAAAGAGAGCCAGGGTTCATTGACGAGCCCTTCCATGCTGAATTGGCTTTGGGATGTAGCTGCCGGCCCTATTCTGCAAGAACTTGGTATCCAGGGCCCTCCACCAGACGATGACTGGCCTCACATCTGGTGGATTCCAACCGGTAGACTGAGTAGGCTCCCATTCCACGCCTTTGGACATCATTATCCAGGATCAACCAAGACTGTATTGGATAGGGTCATATCTTCGTACAGTTCATCGATTCAAGCCCTTGTTAACGGCCGAAAGCTTCGCTCAGATCCAGCCCAAGATAAAGCTGTTTTAGTAGCAATGGAAGACACTACTGCTCAGATCAAGCTTCCATTCGTCAAAGAAGAAGTCTCAGCTATCGCCAAAGTCTGCAAGTCCATGAACCTCGAGTCTCGCGTTCCAGAGCAACACAAGCAAGCTGTTTTGGAAGAGCTACAAAATTGCAAAGTCTTCCATTTTGCTGGCCATGGCAAGACGGACGGCAACCCTTCTCAAAGTGGACTACTTCTGACCGATGGCATACTCACAGTATCTGAACTTATGGATATCAATCTTCGGAAGAATGCACCGTTCTTGGCATATCTTTCTGCCTGCGGGACGGGCCAAATTGGAGGGAATGCTTTCTTCGATGAGAGCATCCACCTGATCAGCGCATGTCAGCTAGCGGGATTCCAGCATGTGGTCGGCACACTCTGGGAAGTCAGCGATAAGTCATGTGTTCAGATATCACAGACTGTGTACGAGTCTATAAGGGATGAAGGGTTCTCGGACAGATCCGTCTGCTGGGGTCTGCACCGAGCTATGAGGCGGCTCCGAGATACATGGTTCAGTACACTGGAGCACCGCATGGATCGGATGGTCAGCAGTGAGAGAGAAGAGATATTGTCAAGAGACATTCTTTCTTGTGACGAGGACGGTGACAAGATCGAGAAGCTTGTCTGGGTACCATTTGTTCATTTTGGAGGATAGGACCCAGCCACGGGGAGGTACTGTGGAAGTTCGAAAGGCCTCTTACATATGCTGTCGATCCTCATGATAGCGCAATCAACCTCTGATCTCACTTGGTACCCTAACGAGCTTGGGGCGATATACCACCTCAGCAGGTAGGAGGAACAATAGCAGCTCGGAAAAGTAACATCAATTGATAACAGAATGAGAATTTCATGGAATTGTTTATTGGTAGTTTTTGCATATGGACCAGACTATGAGGCCGGTCAGGCTGTGGCCCACTTGTCTCAGGCAGCCAAGTGAAAAAGCGAACGAAGAACCAGCACACCAATAAAAGGTCGAATCTAACGGGCCAAGAACGAAGAGGCCGCCGTAATTTTGCAACTCCTCGTCTTCCATGAAATCCTGTTCAGCATCTCGCACATACCTCAATCACTGACACATGAATTTTCGTCAATTTCTTTTTATCAAGGTCGTCGTACCCAATCGAACAAGAGATGCTACCACCGCCTCCTCCTCCACCGTCTTTTAGGGCTCCAGCAACTGACGCCAGCTCAACTCCACGAGCGCCAGCGGTTCCTAAGAGCGGCCCCGCCGGGAGCCTGTTGCTTGAGTTGATCAAGCACAATGGTGCTCCTTTCAACGATCACTGGGCATACTTTGTCCCATCTAGCTCGAGTCCTTCTGTTGGCATCGTGTACGAGGCTATTGGCGACGTACGGAGCGGATTCCAACGCCAGATCCGGAGGAACCATGACCTGACATCTGATCCACCCTCATCGCGAATTCCGCTTCAGTGGATTGATGCGAAATTCATCAATGAAGAGTTGATGCTTCATGACCAGGGGCCGATGCCAAGGTGTATCTTTGAGGAAAGTCTATGTATGGTCAAGGTACCGGAGAAGACACTGAACGACACCATCGATAATGTACGTATTAAGCCTTTGATCATGGCTATTAGAAGGCTCAGAGTGGAAAAGCTTTGACTAATAGATCGAACGTTTGTAGGAAGCTCCCAAGAAGAGAATCGTACAACGAAATTGTCAGACATGGATCGTCGAGTCAGCGGATCAACTGGTCGTGGATGGCATTCTCTCTCCGGATGTTGCTGCGTATCTTAATGCAACGAAGCAAGTCTAGACAGTTGTCAAAATTCTACATTAGAGTAGCTCAAGCTAGTCAAATGTATCATCAGCAATCAAGCTGGGTACCATGGAGAACAATTGTACTAGCTAGAGTGGATTTATAAGCCGGAAGAGCTTCAAGTCTAGACTAACGCGTTGATCCTTCTGCCCCGAGTCGCTACTACTAATCAGGTGTGCGGTGGCTGACGTGTGAAGGTGTTGGATTCAATCCGTGATGTTTGTCTTTGTTTATAGTGAAAACCTATGGAGTCCGTCTCACTCGCCCGACGGATTCGAGAAGGATGGTGACAGTTAGCGCGCGCCTGGTCTGACCACCAGTAAGTGATACAAAAAAAGCGAAGTCACTTGCTCTAACGTATATCCGTCAATGCCTATATAAATTTGCCTCAACAGGCGTGTACTTCAATCAAGATCACAGTCTTACTATATATAGGTGATGGACCCACGAACATGATGCAAGCTCAATAATTCTAATCATACTGTCACGAGCTAGCATCATGTCTACAATTTACAAACATACGCTGTTCCTCTGGATCGAAGGCTACTTTCCAAAGCGTATCGCCTACTACCTTCTCTCCAAGGGCATTTGCTCTTCTGTGGAGCAGCTATATGATGGAAAGACCAATGAGAGCAATCTGAGAATCGTGCCCATTACTTTTACTGGTGATGGCTTCGTTTCTGGAGATCCTGAAGAGCCTTTGCCACCTGGCACCAAAGTACCCGCACTTCGACTTGACGATACCGAAAGCGACAGATCCATCTGGGTCCACGAGACATGGAGTATCATTAACTATCTGGAAGAAGTGTTCGATAGCAATAACTACCGAGAAATGTGGGCTACGAACCCTGTTGACAGAGCCATCACTCAAGACGTCCTCAGCTACATCGCCCTCGCCACAGACACTGGACGAATCTGGCTTATCAACTGCGCTCCATACATGGCTGCCTTTTGGAAAATTCCCGATTCTGAGCTCAGTTTCCCCGTCGGACGTCGCGCCCGACGTGAATTTGAAGGGCATTTCAAAACACTGCAGAATGCGTGTGCTGACAATCTCACCTCGACGGGCTGGCTTACGCCTGCGGCTGACGGAGGTCCAGGCATGGCTGACGTGATGCTCGCTGCGACCGTGAGACATACGGAGTTGAGCTGGAGTGAATTTATTCTGGAAGATGAGGAGCTTGGGAGGTTGAGGGAGTGGTATGAGAAGTTTAAGACGGTGGGGTTCTGGTATGAGTTGGAGGAGACGGGGCGGTTCCCTGAGAACGCGAAACGTGGAGAGGGATCTGTTCGGAAGTAACTTAGTTGATGAGATCGAATGGCTATCTGCGAGTTACTTGATCTGACCCGATGCAACTCTGTACGGGAGCTCGTTCAATGGTTTGAGCAATTAAGCATGCTTTCCCAGGCGGCATAATGTCACAGTCCGACGCCTTCACAAGTGAGAGTCTTAACATGTGACAAGCGTATCGCGATATGGCATTATTCCACGACATGCGCTATCTTTCATTGACCGTCGCGCCTCCAGCGAATGACATCAGGACCCCACCAAGCGTATGAATTGTCAAAGCTTTTCCGGCAGTTGAGGGGGGTAAGCACCTAGAGCACCAATGCAACGCCCTGTAACTGGCGTTATCCGTAGCTTCCGGCTTCCCGTCGGAACCAACGCGCTAGCTCTCCCGCTGTACTGAGCTACCGTGGTCATTTCAGAACTTGGAACCCCTCTCGAAGCTTGAACAACTTTCATCTCTCATCATTCACCCCTCAACAGCACAACAACATCATCATCAATCACCATGGCCAGAACGACGCTGACTCACATTCCCCTCGCATACCGCATCCTCTTCCTCTGGTTCGAGCCATTTGCCGCCTTCGCAGGCTCCTTCATAATCTGGTTCACCCCCGAAATGTTCCTCAACACAATGACCCCGACCGGCAAATTTGCGCCCGACAACCGCGTTATTTACAACCAAGTCGCGGCGACATACACACTCTTTGCCTACAACGAAGCGGTTCTTCTACGTGCTACCAACGATCTACGTGTTTGGAGGACTGTCTTGTTTGGGATATTGATCTGTGATGCGCTGCATCTGTATGCAAGCTGGCTTGCCATTCCTGACATGTTTTGGAATCCCGCGACGTGGAGATGGGAGGATTGGGTCAATTTCGGGAGTTTGTGGGGGCAGGGCGCTGTGAGGATCGCGTTCTTGATGGGAGTTGGTTTAAAGGGGAATACTCGTGTCAAGGCGGATTGAGGTCAATTGATTGAGATATGGGATCGATGAGGCTTGATGGGATAGACCGAGAGTGAGGCACAGTCGTCAGCATTGCAATCTTGCAATCTGGCCAGAATCTTCGCGATGGGCACCCTTGTCACAGTAGCACAGTCAGCAAATGATGGGCCGAAAATTGTCAATTCTCACAAGGCGAGCAACTGAGAAGTCATCGCAACATTGTCGCTTCAGCCCGATGCTTTCATTCTTAGCATTTAAATTCGTATAGCAATTGCGGTACTAAATCATCGCGTATCTAACTAACTTCTCTAATTTCTTCTCTTCTTTCTTTTGCGTAGGTCTCTCGGGTTCTGCAAGGCAAAAGAATCATACCGTTGCTATTGTTGTTCTCCAGGGTAGTGTGCTCAATCAAGTGAGTGCATATCTCAACACAAGTACAACGTTTTCCAACGCCGTGAAGCCGCCCCTTTCATTCGATACCTTCAACTTCCACTCAAGCCCCGGTTCATTTAACTTGGTGTTCAATGGTGACAGGGTCAACATCGTGGAATTGCCTAAGGGAACTGTGTCCCACGGTTTTTCCTTCCCCAAAGCCGTGATTGAAAACGATTCCTGGTTTAGCTTTTTCTTCGTCACCTTGCCACAGACAACGAGGCTGAGCCCAGTAATGATTATGGTCTTTCCCAGCGCCCAGTAGGGAAACCTATCCTTGATACCAGATAGGTCCAACTCTGCAATGGTCTTGCTGGCTAGGCTAGACCGGAAAGCGTACCATGCATTACTGAAGTCGTTTTTAAGATCAAACATTGTGAAAAGTCCCGGCGACTCCGAGCTTAGCCCTTCAACCCGAGAGCGGAAAGTCTTGACAGCTTGGTTGGCTGCATTTCGGAGCAAAGGTCCTCCGTCAACTGCTGTATACCGGACATGCAGAATAACGTCCGAGATGGTGGAGTAGTCGAAAGAACGAACAACCGTGGGGAGCTCAAGGGACCATGAACCAATTGCGCCAGCCCCTTCGAACGGCTGGAAGCGGTCGTCCTTGAAATTGAGCTCGAAGACACCCGAGTCCTGGATACCAGAGCTGATGGCAACTGAAGTTATAGGTACGATATCTGTGCGGAAATGTCCCGACGCCATGCTGTCCTCGGCGTATTCTTCTCCAGATGCTGCCACAGAGCTAACTCGATAACGATGCTGAAGAAGACGCAGTGTTGCATTCAGACCAGTATAGGGACCGACGACGCACGGAACAGATAATGAGACTGACTTGATGCGTCGCATGTAATGACCTGGAAAGTCAAAGTCATAGAGTACCTCGGGAATGTCAAAGGTGACAGTACCGTTTGCTCTAAGATTCAGTAGAGCTTCAGGGTTGAGCTGCCTGAGCGAGATATTCTTGACTATCTCATAGTCATACGATGACCGCTCCAGATATGCGGCTTCCATGCGTCGCAGGTCAGCTTGTAGCTGCTGCGCTGCGAGGAGACCATCATGACTGCTATCCCAATAACCACCAGGTCGTAAGAAACCCTGCACTGAAGATCCCTTCTCGAAGCGGAACGCGTTCTGAGCGCGACGTGCGAGGTCTGACGCGAGCTGATATAGGTCATAATGAACATTGCGAACCGTGTTTTCCATCCAGCCGTAGAGTTTCTCGTTTGTGTACTTGGATTGATACCATTGCTCTACTTCAATTGCATTGTCAATCTCTGCTTGCTGGATGCATGTTTCCTTCTCATTAAGTTCTAGTCGCTTCTTCTGGATCTCTGTTTGTTTGTCGAGCGATTTGATCTCCTGGCCCTTCATGTTGGCTTGGAGTCGCCTCTCTTGTAGCTGCTTAGTGAGCGAGTTTGTACGCTGAGCATCGGCCGCGGTGTTGGTTGCTATCATAGAGCCTGTTCTGATACTCATAGATGAAGCCTGCAAAGCTGATGCTATGTTTGAGGCGTCCATCTTCATAGAAGCTCCAACGCCGAAAGGTTCAACGTTGGTCGTTACTTGTGGTAGAGCCTTGAGTATAAACGCCCCAACGTCTATGGCTGAAGCAGCAATATTCAACTTATTTGCCACTTCTGTTACTTTCATCTCCCGATATTCCAGCCGATTCATGCGCAGGTCATCTGTGAGTGGTGCTTCGATCGCCTGCTCGATGTCCACCCACTTCTCCACCTGGCCAGGTATGCGGCTCAATGGTTCGCCCATAAGACGGAGGTAGTAGCTCAGTTGAGCTGCAGCAGAAGATCTGTTCATTTCCAGAAGCTCGATGTTTCTTTCGATCTCTTCCCTTTGCAGACGTTTGAGACTTATGGAAAGCCTCTGTCGAGCCGTATCCTGTTTCGCTTTGAGGATCTGGAGAGCTTCCGAGTCCTTCTTTTCCTTGATTTGTAAAAACTGCTCTCCCATGCTTTGAAGGCTAGTGCATATCTCTAGAGCTTTAGAGATGAGATATTGGAACCGCTGATTTGGCATCGGGCCATCAATCTCATTTAGTAGAGACGTCACTCCCCCTCCACTACCTTGCAAAGCTCGGCCTATTTGGCCTGGGTCAATACTCGGCTCGTCCATGGCATACACGAGCGGCCGACCATTGATGTCCAAGTTGTTCCTTGCCTTGTAAAGCCGGTCGTTGACTAACGACCGCATTGTCTGGTACTTTGGATTTGCTGGCAGGCAAAAGTATGTCGTTGTCAGGATTCCCAAGACACCATATCTATCTTGCTCGTCATCTTGCAATTGTCTTGAGCCTCTCCTCTCGACATTACACAGAAAAGGAAAGGTAAGCTCGAGATCGACCCTCATTCTGCCATTCTTGTTCAGGGTATCGTAGTTCCTGACGGCTGTCTTACCAAGCTTGGGGATCTTAGGTGGCTCTGGGCCTAGGACGTGCGCTGCCTCAATGTACCGCTGGATCGCCATAGGGAGAGATTCAATGCTACCCTGGCGGAAGTACTCGTCACCAGCAGCTATGAGCGTTTCGATGTATTTCATGACGACCCATTTCATGTATGCTCGCGGTCGTGTTCGTGCTGTTGCATGCGTATTGGATGGGTTGCGTCTCCTTTCTGTAACGGCCACATCGAGGGTAGATTCGTCCAGCCATCCAGTGAACTTGTCTTGGTTCTCATGCGGATCAGCTGCAATGTCTCTGAATGGGCGGAACCTCCAACACGCCGTCTTTGCTTGCTTTCGAGTTTGCCCCTGGACATCCACTGTCGGATCGAATACGAACCGTGCAACGCGGAGGGCGAGGTCGTACTGCTGTGTTGCCAAGAACCTATCCATGGCTAGAAGAATACAATGCGCACCGAGTTCCCAGTTGTAGAGGGCATATGAGGTTGCTTGTTCGTGGTATTGAGACATATTTGCTTCAACTACAGCCTTTCCATATTCTCTCTCGTTCATCTTATCCATCGTCTCGAAGAGTGGTCCCAAGCTGTCTGTCTTGGTGATATCCTGCATGAAGCTTGGTGATGAAGAATGCTCAATGATTTCAGTCATCGAATTCCGAACCAAATTCGACGATGCAAGATCGACTTTGTTGTTTTTGGCATAGGCAAGCTTTGGGTACATGAAGGTTGTCTTGCCGTCCGGTGCCGACACCTGTACGTCAACGACATAGCCTGTAGCCTTGCCGAGCTTGTCATTTCCATCATAAGACATGGTCCATACAAGGGTTCTGGAAGAGGATGGAACCGGAACAGCCAGTAATGGAGAAGTTGTCTGGTCTCCTCCAAATGAAGCAACTTCTTGTCCAGGAGTTTCGACCTGGTCGTTGTCAACCGTCTTTCTTGTTGGATCCCAATTTTGCTTCCATGTGTACTTATGGAACACCGTCTCAAGGGTGCTCTTTTCAGACTTGGACTGGCTCAGGCCCCCTTCCACCGACGCCCGGTCATCGCTGATTTGAAAGCATCCGAGGTATGAGTGGTTAGCCGTGCCTGTTTCTGTTACGCCCTTCTCAGTTATCTTTTCCTTTCGCCAGCATCCCACATTAATAGTGACTGTCTCCCCAACCAATCCGGTCGTATTGGCCCAAAAGGTGAAGCGTGAAATGGAAGGTAGTTTTTCTTTGTTGAATGTGTTGTCCCAATTGACATTCAGCACCGGTTGCGAAACTCGCTTGGGTGTCCATTCGCCATTGAGTAGTTCAGTCCATGCCATTCGTATCTCCCAGTTACTCGGTGACTTTGTCGTGTTTAATGACTGGCCCGCGGCTTCTTGAAATGTCAAGGGGGTCGCATTTTCTCCTTTTGGTGTCTCAGGAGTAAGACTCTTGACCATTATTTCTGGGATATAGACACTCAGACGATTGCCACGCATAACGGGAATCAGGTATGCCCCGGCATTGGTAACACTCGAGCCATCCCAGTCTGCCTCGTAAGTGATGGAGCCAATGTCCATCAAAGTCCACGGTGTCCACATCGCCACATCACTAGGCTGTGTAAGCCTCATATTACGATAGTAGAAGCGATAAGGTGCGCTGCGGGTCTTGCCAAAGAAATGGTACGTCTCCAAGCCGCCAGTGGGATGATGCCGCAGATACGCTTGTATGTCTAGATCAGCGATCTCTGACAGACCCTTCACGTACGTACGGATAGCCTGTGAAAATGAATCCCAGCTGAGGTCCTTCTGCATGATAGTTGTTTCGTAGTCACCAAATAAAGCAGTCTTATCGTCACGCAAGGTTGGATCGATCCAATTCTCTGGGTATAAGAATGCCTTGCGTGTAGCCGTCCAAATGTTATGCTTGTGCATCCACGCCCACTTGATCTGGTCTATGTTGCTTGGTTGCACACCAGCTTCAGTCTCCATGCCGAGGAGACACCGCTGTACGTATAGCTGAACGGTCGAGATGGCCTGTTTCATTCGCGTAATCTCAAACTGCGAGCCCATCTGAACGTCGATCAACAACAGATCAAACAGCCCACCAGCATCCGAGATCTTGGCATTCTTGATATATGGCTGTTGTAGCAAGTAATCAATGAAGACTGTTCGTTGTGTTTCTCGTAGCTGAGCGGTACATGAATTTAGTTGCCGTTTACCAAGCATGAGCCTGAGTTCGTTCGCAACCTCTAAATCCTTCGTAGAACTTGGAAGAGCGGGAGTGGCGAATCTGAAGAGATTGGTGATTGGATGATCGCTTTCTTGACTCGGGTCAGGCCTCAGATTGCCGGAGACCTCCATGATAGCTTGAATCGACACCAATTCGCTGAGCCTAGCGACGCTTTCTATAATACCTGTCGCTGCAGCCTCACCATAATCATACTTGGCGCTTATTAAAGTCGACAGCTGTGCCTCGGGCCATGTTGTGGCCTCTATGAGCTTAGTGGTCAAGGTTGAAGAGCTATCAGGGTTCTCCAGCCATGCAAACAAAGTAAGTAAAGAATCCTTATCTTTGGCAACACTGTCTCTCAACTGTTGATAGCTCTGTAGATTCGAAACGTCACCAATGTTGAGCGAGTTCAAGTCAACAGAGATAAGCCCGTTGGGAGTGGTCAGGTATTTCACTTCCTCCAAGCTCAACTCCAACTTTTTGAACAACCATGCTGATCGACCAACCTCTTTCAAAACTGAATCAGCTTTCTGGACACTGTCTTGGACAATGAATGTAGTATCAGTGAAGCTTGCTGGTACTGTTTGCTTAGTGGCCCATGTAATATCCATGGGTTGAACAGAGGACGCTAGCAGGTAGGTCTGTCCTGTTGTCATGATAATGGGATCGGAACACCATTCCGCACTGCCTTGCTTCAGGGCGATCTTCGCGCCATTGATACTAAGATAGATATCCTTGATGGTCTCAGGGTGTGATGGTCGTAGCCTGAAGGTGTATTCCCCTGTAGCGGTCGGTAAAAAATAGCCTTGCGTCCTTGAGGGTTTGGCAGTAGAGTAACCCTGAATTTCTTCTAGTATATCGATAGCTGACTTATGATCCTTTGATGCCATCGACTTGTTCAAGAGCATAGGTATCAGAGTGTGATCAACACCATCAAGCTTCTCAACGATGCTTCTGGTAGCGAGGTCAACCAAAGTTTGCGATCGCAGGATAGGCAACATAAGATTGACAAAATCCAGTCTTCTAGTTCGTAAAGCCTTTTCCCTTTCGACGTCGGGCGATTCCAAGGCTTCGGACTCATCAACAAGACTCTCTTCTGACTCAGAGCACTCTGCATCACTATCCTCTTCCTCGCTCGACTCCTCTCCTTCTGAGCTGGTACATAGGGATTTGTCAGATAGGCTTGCTGAGTCCGTGGATTTCAATGCTATGCCTGAACACACCACGTCAACAACAAGCTTCTTTTGATCCGCTGAACCTGGATTGGAGAATCTGGATAGTAAAGCCTCAAGAGGAACTTTCGACCGCTTGTCAAGTTCTTTGATGGCGTCGGCAAGGACCAAACAATCCTCGACTTCTTTTGCACTTTGCTCTTCCTCTTCCTTTGTCAATATTCCTCTAAGTGTAACAACAGCTGTCTGGGACGTAGTGCTCTTTCTGTTGATGTCAATAGTCACCTTCGAAGGAAGGCCGTCGAAGGAGCCCAACGATTCCAAAGGCTCTAAGTTAATACTCTTAGTGAGCACAAAATCACCTGTTTACTTCTGTCAGCAGGCTAGTGTAGCCATGATGGTTTCAAAAACAAACCTTCAACTATCTGTGACAGACTCTTAGATGTTGTGGCATCAAACATCTGACCACAAAGATCCATAACATCCCGCGATGTAACCAGGTTGTTTTGTGTGCGAGGGTCCCAGATACCTCTGATGGCCTCGATCTTCTCCATGACGGACGAAGCGAACTGAAGAGCATGGTTGGATAATGGCATGCTGGTGCTTTCAGTCTTGCCAACAAGCAGCATAATGTCACTCGTCGACCAGCCGTTATCAGTCAACTGTTTCCACAGCGAAATACTCTCGAGAGTTGTCTTTGGATCTATGGAAATATTCCTGTCTGGGAAGACTGAGAGGACCATATCATAGTCTTTCGGGCGTACTCCAAGTAGCCTACACATCAGGATATGGCGGTACATAGTGGACAGCGTATCCAAGTCGAACGGCGAGGAAGTGCTCAACCCAGATATGACCAAGAGGATCTTCAAATCATCCGAGGTTGTCTTCAAAGTCATTGTGAGAGGTGCCATGTAGAGTTCAATGGCTCCTTTGTCCATCAGATATCTCCCGTTAGAGTCCGGCCTGAAGACTGGGTCGTTGCTTAGATGGCTCATCGGTTCAAGGAACGCCATTTTGTATAACGACTTATCGCCATGAGTGCTTATTGGAGCCCAGATTGGAAGGAGAGACACCACTGGTACTTGTGTCAATCTATTCAACTTGGCTATCTGAGCGATATCTTCAAGCACTGATAGTGTGATGCCTCTGAACCCTTCCACGGAAGCAATAGCACTATTGGCAATGTGGTTCAGGGTGATAGTTGAAATGACAACGTCAACCTCTGCAATTGTCCACCCTAGCTTATTTCTGAGTCGAATAAAGCCTTGCAGTTCATGGCATATCTCTTCTGTCAGATTTCCGATGGGAGCCTCTTTCGAGGAATCTCCTTTCTCGGAACTCGCGGTGTTGTCAAGAAGTCGGAGTCGCATTTCCGAGAGCTGCCCGTCGAACACCTTTGAGCCTCTGCTATTGACGATCACAAGTTTCCTGCCGAAGAAAGTAGTGTTCAGAAGCTCCAGCAGTTCCTCAAGTGACAATCCTGAGCGAGGGAGAAGTTGGTCTCGTATGAAACCAAGCCCTGACTGATTGTGCTCGGAAGGGTCTAGCATTCTGTCCACAGTGTCGTAACCCCAGCATTCGTTGACCGTAGGAATCGATCTATCTCGAAGAAGTGCCTCTTGAACCAAATCTTCTGGGCAGAGGCCGACCAGTAGATATAAGAAGGTGTCCGTTAAGATGGTCTCTTTACAAATAGCGGCAAAGTCGCTAGGTAGCATATGTAAGGTCTCGGCAACGTCGAATCGATGCCATACAGTGTTTGCTTCCTTTTCTAGCTCCTTTCGTGATTTTGAATCGCTCGGAACACAGTTGATGAGCTGTTTCAACATGAAAGTTGTTGACTTGAAATTCGCACGCACGTCTAAAGGATCGATTCCCATCGAAGAAAGATAGACTCTGACTGAGTCTTCGCCCAAGTCATACGGAAAGCGGTTCAAAGGAAACATTGCTTTGGAGATTTTCTCCCCACATGAGGTGGTCACCCGTTGTTCTTCCTCGTTGACCTGGCCTTGGTGTGTTGAGCTCTCCTCCTCATCAACGGCATTGATAGACCCTCCGTCACTAGCAATATATGAAGCCATGATCTCATTGACGATCGTTATATACGGCACCATGTTCTTGTTGTTCGCGCACGAAAGTTGTAGCTTTTGCAGATCTGGACGACGAAGAGCCAATGCTTTAAGCACATTGTCGGCTCCATTGACCGTTTTGGTGCAGCGGCTGTGTTCCAAGAACTTGAGCAGGTCAACGAAATATGCCGATGCGCTGACGACAGAGCAACACTCCTCGCATGGAGTATCTTGCAGATCGAAAATGCTTGTCATGTTGAAGTCCTTCTTACCCAGGTCAAGGACTGTAGAAGAGTGCTCATCGGGTAGCGTTGGCCGAATGAGCTCTTCTTTCCCAACATCTGCAATGGCCTTTTCGGTGGCCATGAAGTCTTCATTGATCATGGTAAGCAGGTTTACCCAGGTTTCTTGACTCCGACAAGCGACTACAACCGCATGGTCGTGGATTTTGAGTGCAGCCTCCTCATTGAGACGCTTCTTCATGTTCTGGACAAACTCCTTTCTGGTGGTGGAAGCAATATCTTGTGCAGACTCGAATTTGAGGTCTAGGAGATGTTTTATATGTTGTGGCTCCGTAACCAGGTACTGAAGTCTTTGTAGTGCCATGATTCTGCCCAGTACTACCCCAGGACGGATCTTGCGGCCTCCTTCAACAGACTCGAAGAATCCCTTGGAAGTGATTTTTTTCTTGAACACATCCGAACCGATCGATACCTCATTGTTGATGGCCCATTCTAGAGCAAAACCAATAATGTCGTTCCATGGCTTATCGAATAGGATTTCATTCGCCTTAACGGAGGCAAGCAGCACAGCCAGTGGTTCCTTCAACATAAGATGGGCTCTCAAGCGCACGAGGGTATCCTTGTTGGTGCAAGGTAAATCTTTTAGATGATAATTTTCGATTGCGACTTTGCTGAGGCTGCCTGGAACTGGATATCGTTGCAGGAAGTAAGATGCCAGCAGCTCGTCCCCTTGCGCTGCATGAAAGATCTCCCTCACCCATTGAAGCGATTTGACATGATCCAAGTTTAGACCGCCTTGTCCAATAACAAATTCAATAGCATAAATGATATTTTCTTGAGTATCAATGGCCGTCTGAACCCGAGTGATCAACGCATCATCCCCACTAAACATCGAGGCAATCAACGCCGCGACTTGCTCCTTCGCTTGCGTGCTTTGCGGCATAGTGACAAAAGGAACTGACACTGTGGATTGGGTATCAAGGAGACGATTGAGATGATCTTCGATAGAATTGTATAACGATGCGTAGCAGATTTGTCTGTCAAACTCGTTAAATCACCGTGGGGGATCAGTACAGGATGTTTCTCTCTACCATCCACCCATAATTCCAGAGGCAGAGTGCCACACAAGGATGCTGATGGCTGCATCGACCATTGACGCCACCAAAGCCCGGTTCAGCTTTAGTGACTTCGGTTACCTCTTGAGAGGTCCGAGCACTTGCAGGTACGCTATCGATTCTGCTACTGTACTGTAGTGGGGGTTTTTAGGTCATGCGTCGTCTGTATTTGGCTGTTCAGCTCGCCAAAGTAATTCTAGACTCTCTCATTGCTTAGCCGATAGTTCAATCAATTTTCTTGGCATGTAGCAGTACATGTTCTTCTTCGCCAATAGACGGAATTAAGAGCATCAGGCCGTTGCGCCCTTCATAGAAGGGCTGATTTGGAGAGATACACAGCCAGGACACAGCACGCTCAGTTTGTGACTCTATCTACAGACGTTAGACACTTTCGATAACAACGACCTTGGACAGCAAAAATGGCTTCTGGAGAACAGAATTCCCGTGCCCAATTCACTCTGTCTACTAGCAGTGACAGCGAGTACTACGACCAAACAATTGCCTTATCCCAAGCGTTGATCAATGCGAGCTTCCGTCATCTATTTGAGACTACTGAAGGCGTTGCCAGAATTGCCCATTCTGATGATGTTGCAGGAGACCGAATATTTGGCGAACTTGATGCGCCGACCCTTATGTTAATTGCTCATACCGATGATGAGAATCTAGCTTACTATCAGCTTCGGTTTGTTTCCACTCACACATCATCTGAGAAAATCGACTGACGGGGAGCAGTATAAAGTCGGCTGATATTGTCTTTCGCAACGGTCAAACGCGAAGTCTTTCTCAATGGGTTCTAACCGTCAAAGTCAACTTGAGTGAAGTCTCTTTAGAGATCCAGCCATCAGACGATGAAGAAACACGAAGGAACAAGGAGTACTGGAAACAAGACATCACAAGAAGGTATCCCGGCTTCATGATCGGGGATTATCGCGTTCAGCGTATCTTTGCCAATTTTTCCGGTACATTCACCCTTTGTCCACCATT
This sequence comes from Fusarium succisae, assembly GCA_013186925.1. NCBI lineage: Eukaryota > Fungi > Ascomycota > Sordariomycetes > Hypocreales > Nectriaceae > Fusarium > Fusarium succisae. The sequence goes on from JAAOAW010000410.1 coordinate 23,518, forward strand.
CATATGAGTGAGCTGACCCTTGACACTACGAAGCGGCTCAATGGAAGAAACCAGTAGAAGAGCTGAGCACGTGCTTCGATCCTAAAGCAAAGAAAACTATAGCGCTTCAGGAATGGAAAGGTCAACCAGAGAACTCCGATTACTTTTACCGCATTATGGATCTCATCGGAGGCTGGGCTACAACACAGGCTCACAGTGCCCTATCAACCTTGGGTATCAAGTTTTCCTTATATCAGGAACCAAGTCAGTACTTCTATGTTAGTTTCTCCAGATGTTACTGACATGTAATAGATACTACTCGCCCGGCGACTTTCGGTAAGTCAACTGCCTCCCTTCAAGTTGTCCTCTGATGAATACTAACGTATTTGACAGAGCCGATGCTACGCCATATTCAGATCTACCCTTATAAAAGCAAAAAGTGCCCCAATGCAGTCACGGCCATTGGAGGTTCATCCAAAATAACCCAAGCAGCGCCTTACGGAGACCTCGTTCACGGAGACTTCAACTGCTTGATGTTCTGTGAGAATGTGGATACAAGTAGGGACTTGTCAGGAAGAAAGTCCATCAATCCCATCATTCGCCCCCTTCCTCAGAAGAAGAACATGACCCACTCATACAATCTTTCCTTTCCAGTGTCAGATGATGATCCAAAGATTCCTGAATCACTTGGCACCTTTGCCGTGGATCATAGAATCGTCATGGATCGCTATCTTCTCCCCACACTTGAAGATCTATGCCTTGCGACTGTGGTGAAGATTGAGGAACCCGAACGTACGATATCGGTGCCCGATATTTCGTTCAGGCCCAGATATACTATCGGCGCTCCATCCCGAGAGCGGGAACTGAATAGTTCATCCACTACCGACATCAAGTTTACGAAAGTCACCGATCGTCATTACCAATGGACGACGAAAGATAGTAAAGGGGAGAAAGGGCACCTCTTCACGGATGGTCCTTACAGCTATCATGGGGATAGGTATAACTCGTATCAAATTGACACTGAGTCCAAGGTTGAAGTCCAATGGGGTCATGCGCAATCTGCCATGGTTATCTCTGCTTCCATTCTTTATCAGTACGACTGCGCCTTTGCGGATTATCAGAGCATGGCTGGACGTGTGGATAGCGTCAAGTATGAATGAGAACTTTGTTTCCAATTCCTGTAACATGGCTGACCACACATAAAGGTATGACATCAATGCGAGGTCGACTTTCGAACTCCAACTTGAAGTTGTTAACGACGTCATCGTGCCCAAGATCATAAGCCTATACAGAGTGGATGCGGGAACGACCAAGGACGACTCTACTAGTAGTCCCGATAACCACTCTAACATCTTCGATGGTGACTTGAAAGTCACATCGTCCCCCGTCTACAAAACAGGAACAGGCAAAGGGCGCGATGACAGCGAGTTGGTGTTCAAGACAGCTCTTGAAAAAACACTGAGGACAGGGATCGAGAAGTTCACTCGCAGAATCAACGAACATTTTAGCGGCAGAGGACAGTTGATACTCCCCGGACACGGAAGTCTAGAGATTAGAAATCCGACATTCACTAATCTCGGTGGGATTGTGGCTGATATCACTTTCAAGTGAGTATTTAGTCCAGGTTTGAACACAGATATGTCTAACATCCAATACTAGGTCCACTTCACCCAAGGGGACATTGTCATTTCCTATACCTAGTAAAAGTCCTGCTTTGGGGGGTCAGACGCCGGGACAACAAGCCCCCCCGACGAATGTTCCTGAACAGAGAGACGAAAATAACCTCAAGCTAGATTGGGATTATCAAGTTACCTATAACCCACAATCGAACATAGGGCGGCTATCATTACAAGCTCTAAACAGCAAAAAGGAAGACTTGAGCTTTCACTTTATTCGAATCAGCCTTTTGAGATCGGCATCAACCAAGACCCGCTTATTCGAGGACACGGAATGGACTAAGGCACCGGATACCAAAGCCTTGGGCATACTCTTCTCACATGGCGAATACACATATGTGGACTCCAATTCCGGGGATTCTCCAATGGAACTGACACTCCAAGGCAACGCTTACCAACTTAGCAAAAGCAAAGATTGGCCTGCAAACTCTCCTGCACTGGAGGTAAATGTCAAGACCGACAGATCTGTGGGAGAGATGCAGGCTTCTGTCCAAGGTCTCAAAGGCAGCGACTTTAAAGTTCCGAGAGATCAGGGAATCGCCTTGGAGCTACAAGGGGATATACAGGCACTGGGAAATTACAGGATTAAAATTGCTGAATCTTGGAAAAAGATACCAGGATTGAAATTCGGAGGAGAAGGGACTGCTATAAGCTATAAAGACATAAACGTCTAGTCATAGCACTGAATCTCTGTGTATCTCGAAAAGGATGAAGGATAGTTCATCATTTAGATATTCATGTACTCAAAATATGACATTATTACAATGTGGCAAGATGTTAACAGTATGTCACAACATTGAGACCACTGAATAATGTGGATGAAGGACAGCCCAATACAGTCGGTCAGAGGTACTCTGGTTAGTCTGACGAACTTCAGTCTTCTCTGAATTATGCTCGATTAGTAGTGCAATTCCGCAGGTCTTGATAAGTCATTGTGGCTGGCTGTATCGTATTCAGTTAGCCAAAATAAGGAATCAATAGTTCGGTGGGGCGATACAGAGTCCAGACGCTTTCTATGTAGCATGTATTAACTTAAGTTAGTCCCCATCGGGGAGACCGGTAAGCATACGCGCACCATCTTGTATCTCTGCTCCTGCGGGTTTGTACCTATACTTGACAATTTGAGCGCTATTTAATGAAGGAGATAGATATCATAATGTTCGATCAAAGCAAACTATTGATGCATCTGTCCCAGTTGAGCAAAGATTACGTGGCGATGACACCTACTTTTAATAGTTCTATGGGCGTAATGCAATACACTGCTGAATTGACCAATTGCATCCTATCATGTGAGTCCATGGCTTGAGTGAATGCATCGCGAATCATTATTATGCAGGTTAACGATGGTCAATGTGACAACAGGAAACAATAGCGGTGTGTTTATCTTGCCATACCGGATAACGAACGGCGCTTGGCCAGAATCGAATAGTGTAGTGGCGGCGGGGTTAGTAAGTTGGGATACATCTTCGTTTTAGTGTAGACTACAGAGACAAATGCCCATCTTCAGCCTTTCACTCATGAGCTTCGCAACTAGCAACTTTTGCAAATTCTCCTGCCATTCAGCCCTGCCATTAAGCCCTACCTTGTCCGTTGCCGTGGGATAAAAAATGACTACTAGTAGTACGATGCCGAAGAAAGAGTGGATTCACAGACTTTCTTGTAATATTGGCTGTGGTAATGTCACTACTGGAATGATTGTAGCCGACCTGAAAGGGGGAGGGGGCCATTCTCCAGCAGTTTGGGTACAGTTAGTTGACATCCTGATCAGGATCTTGTTCCTTCTTCGACTGACACATTTAGATCTGAAGATGATCGTCAAACCAATGGAAATAAGATCTGGGAGATATGGTCTCACCCTCTCAAAGAAAGCACTATAGTTGTCATCTGGCACCCTGACTCACGACGCTATATGATGAGCCAAGGTATGTAGATACGATTCATTACCTGAATTGGTATCTAGATAAATCTAGCCTCTAAACCGATAATAGGACCCGACAGAGAGGTCGCTTGCGAAACTGGTGATGAGAACGATGTTCGGTTCCATTGGTATATGGAAGGCGCAGATGTTAAGGATACTTGGGGTGTCTACATCAGGTAAGGTGATGATGGCCAAGGTTTGGATCAAATGCTGATTTTCATTAACCAGATTCCGATCGGTATCATATCCGTCTACCTTCCTAGATATCGAAAATAGGAACAAAACCTTTAACACAGCGTTTGTTTGCTCGAAGTCACACGAAGGCGAGACCCAAAAGTTCAAGTTGTGGGATAGACTTAGACAAGACCCTAATGCTAGATTGTCATCCTAGGCGAGGTAAATACCTTTGCCTAGCTTGATCATACAGTCTTCTATCATAATCTCTCGTTATGTCTCGTTTTCTTCTTCTTCTTCTTCTTCTTCTTCTTCTTCTTCTTCTTCACCTTCCTCTTAAAGCTATTATCCTTGCTAAAGAAGCGAATTTTTGTAATAATTAAAAAGTAAAAGCTTTAGTAGATTTTAATATTTATATTATAAAGAGATAGAGTAAAGAAATACTCTTCTTACCATATTCCTAAGGTACTCTACTTTCTATTGCTTTATTTAATAAAAATATCTTTATATAGTACTTTTACTCTTATAAAAAAAAACTTAATATATAAGACTTAGTTTAATAATTTCTATGCTTTGACCTAATGGTTTTCGAATCTAACAACAGCAGTATTCATTACCAAACTGCATCAGCGCTGCATTGCTTGATCTACATTTCTGGACATGACAAATTCGGCATTCTTAAACCAGGTTAGTGACCTGATGAGTCTATCAAGGATACATACTAGCTTGTAAATGCAATGCACTTCGTGTCAGTTGCCTATGATGACATTTGGATATTTGTTGGCAAATCGGAAGCCGGTTCAGATCTGCCTGCCAGTGGCTATAAGCTACTTATCTACTAGCGCGCTGTTGCTATTGATGTGACACAACTAAAGTGGACTGGGGCGGACACACTAGCGAACTTCGGTCTAATCAGAACCTTTTGCCCAAGTAGTGGCGTCTAGTCACAAGATGGGCCTAGACCACATAACAAGATGTGATCAGTCGTATCATACATATTGCCATAGATACATGTAGGTGCATGGATCTTCGGATTATTAGTGGGTCAGATGATATCTGTCGAAGTGGAAGTAATCACCTAGTGGCTTGCTCGCAGGAGCTGGACAGAAGTTGCTATGATTCTCGGCTGATTCTGAGGGACAGCTGACCGATCCAACGGGCTCTTGACGGTCCAGACCTTCGCTGTTTTGCGCTATCACGCAACGAGTCTACTGGATATCATAGGCACTTGAGAACGGTGAAACCGGCATATCGCTACCGTACATCCCTCACTCCATCTTATAGCACATCTAAGTCACAGGTTACCTTGAAGAATCACAAGTCCAGCTTTGCATGAATAGGTAGTGGGTACAGAGACTGTTCACATTGTCTGGGGTGCGTAAGCTTAGCAATATTATAGATGATACAACAATTGAAGCCGTTGGATGAGCTACATTCCAATAGCTTCTCGATTCTTCATACGTCGACATAACTTAAACCGCTAAGACTCAGACGCCTTTGTCGCCAGCAAGATGAATCGAAAGCCCAGATATCAACCAAGCGATGCCGTGGCACCAAGCGCCGGTGGCTCAACCAATAGCCGGTCCTCGTCTTCTCAAACTGCACCACCAGGCAAAGTGTCGAAAGGGAAAAGTAAGCAAACCGCAACGTCGGGCCAGAGACTTCCGGCGGTTATTTCATCCCCGAGCCTCCAGAAAGGCATTGCGGGGGGCAGCCATCGACCAATCGACCAAACTTTCAAGATGAATCCAGTGAATGGTACAATGTCTTTGGCCATACCAATTCCAGTAACTGAGGGACGTGGCGGATTTGGCCCGAAGCTGGAATTGTCGTATAATTCGGGCTCGGGAAATGGCTGCTTCGGAATCGGCTGGCAACTGAACTTGGGTTCCATCACACGCATGACTTCCAAGCGTACTCCTATGTACGATGGGGCCGACACCTTCCTGCTGAGCGGCGAGGATGAGTTGGTCTGTATGGGTGATCCTGAACTCGTTGGCGATGATTTCTCTGTTCAGTCCTATCAACCTCGAGTCATGGGAGATCCTCTGAAAATCGAACAATGGAGCCGACTAAGCGATCCCTCCGATGTTCATTGGAGGACGATTTCGGGCTCTAATGTCACTTGCATTTATGGCCAGTCAAGCCAAACGCAAATCTCACGTGAGGATCAGTCTGGTCGCACATATATCTTCGCTTGGTTGCTGTGCAGTTCATACGACTCCTTTGGGAATTTGATCACCTATGAATACAAGGAGGAAGACACGCAGGGCCTTGACACTTTGTCGCCTGAAGCGCGATTTCAGGAACAGGACCGAGCGATAGAAACATCTGGGCGTGCGAAGTACTTGAAGGCGATCAAATACGGCAATACATTTCCTAATCGAGATATGGATAGTTGGAAGGCATTTCAATATGATGGACAGTATCACTTCCAGATAGTTCTGGACTACGGAGATCATGATATCGACAACCCGGATGTTCAGGAAGACTCACCCTGGTTGGTCAGACAAGACCGGTTCTCAACATCTTCAGCCGGGTTTGAAGTACGCTGGCTACGGTTGTGTCGCCGCATTCTCATGTTCCATTACTTCCCGAAGGAGATTTCCCAGAAGCATTGCCTTGTGCGTTCTGTCTCGATACAGTACCAAGAGTCATCCGTGGCCTCCTTCTTATCTTCACTGACAGAACGAGGACATTTGTTCAATGATGAAACGAAGGAGATGCAACATCAAACGCTACCACCATATACTTTCCAATATAACATGCCGATCGATGTGTCCAGCGTCAAGGTTGAACACATGAATACCGAGAACTTGCCAGATTTACCCAGTGCAGATGGGAATGAGTGGCAATGGGTGGACTTGCTAGGAGAAGGGGCGCCTGGTCTACTTGAACAACGTCCCGACGGCTCTTGGAACTTCCGTAAGAATCACAATATCACAGAGGATTCATCTACCCCGAAGTTCGATTCATCCATGACCATACCTGCCCGACCGAACCGAAACTTGGGCAAGTCCGCTTACTTTGAGGACTTGAATCAAGACGGAAAGCTGGAACTAGTCTGTTTAGACGAAGTAAACAGGCTGGAAGGCTTCTACCATCAGTATGATGAGAAATGGGTTGGCTACACCACCTTCTCTTCGATTCCAAATCGGGATACCACGGCAGTGTTCTTCAAGCAGCTTGATCTTACTGGAGATGGGCTTGCGGATCTTTTGGCAGTTGATCCCGTGAACAGGGAGATTATGTGGCAAGAAAACCGAGGCACGGCTGGATTTTCTCCCTTGAGGCGATCTGTCAACAGGACGGGTGTTCCACAGCTGATGTCTGATGACCCTACTGTACAGATCACTTTTGCTGATATGACTGGTGACGGTCGGTCAGATATCGTACAAATCTCTTCTGGCTCTGTCGTATACTGGCAGAATCTATCATATGGGCAGTTCAGCGAACCGATACGCATGGACAATGCCCCAAAGCTGGAAAGTGATACATCCATTGCCGAAAGAATACGTCTTGTGGACATCAACGGCTCGGGTACCAACGACCTGATCTACATGCTTGCCAGCAGTGGCCTGCACGTTTATTTCAACCAAGCAGGCAACGGCTGGAGTGATCCACAGATTCTGGAGTCATTTCCGCCGGTCAACCAACTGAGTAGCATCTCTACGGTGGACCTTTTTGGTAAAGGAACAGCATGTTTATGTTGGAGCGGCAAAGTACCAGGGTCCAGTTCAGCGCAGACTCTCTACTATATCGATCTTGCCCCTGGACCAAAGCCTAACTGCCTAGCTTCATACCGAAACGGGAGAGGATCGCGAGTAGAGGTCTCGTATCGGTCTTCCAACTGGTATTACCTCCAGGATGAGCGAGCTGGAGCCTCTTGGTCTACGAAGATAGGGTTCCCCGTCCAATGTGTGAGCCAAGTCAAGATCCTGGACGATACGACTGGACTTCTGAATACCAAGCGTTTCACTTATCATGATGGCTACTACGATGCTCCTGATAGGGAATTTAGAGGCTTTGGAATGGTCGAACAACGCGAATCTGTCGTTTTCAACATCAATACTCCCTCGGAATTCCGCCAGCCAGCTATCTTTACCAAAACCTGGTTCCATACAGGAGCAATGAGACCAACCATTTGCCACCTAGAGCGATCATCTTGTGCAGCTCTATTCGGTCCTTACTGGTTCGCAGATTCAGTCAAGCTTGAAGATCGGCAGGACACCTGCCGGGCTCTCAAAGGATCTCAACTGCGCGAAGAAATCCTTGGTGACGATGGGACTGGACTTACACAGCATGTCTACCAAGTCACGGATACTGCTCACCAGGTGATCCAGCTCTCTCCTCGGAAAGACCCCATGAAGCCGGGCACATATCGTTGCGTTCCACGTGAAATACTCAAGACTCACAACGATCGGTCGCCGAAATCACTGCCACGCTACCACCATGAACTCATCCTGGAGACTAACAGCTTCAATGATACACTGAAATCAATGGAGATTTTCTATGGGCGCTCAAGCGGAGAGGTCATGGATCTCTCCCAGAAGGAAACTATCTTGACTTACACGGAGAACGAATATTGCTTGCCTGTACTTCATAGTGGCAATGGAATCTTTGTAAAGTCAATGCCGTCGGTCACTCGCAAATATCGCATTGTTGGCCTAGACTGTTCAAGCGATAACATACAATCGGCTTTCACCAGGTTTACTAGCGACAACTTCCAAATGTTGCGGAGTATTCCTGAAGTTCAATACACAGGTCAGATGCTGCCTCCATATTCCTCAGAAGCCCGAGTAAGGGTCGAGGAGAGACGTACCTTATACCGCGATCAGGAATTGTCCCAAGAAGATCCCTTACCTCTGGGGCAAATTCAGGGCTATTCGGTGATGCATGGCATACTGGACCTGGCTGGAGGAGACAAATGGTTTCAAGACCTGCTCAAGCACTATTTGCCAGGGAATCTGGGCTTAGATAGCCTTATGACTACATATGGGTACATCAAGACGACGGGGGAAGGCGGTACCGTGCTTTGGTGGCGCCCTTCTTCGCGTACTCTCTTTGATTCTGACGCAGAAAGTGAACTCGCCACGGCCAGAAGGTGCTTTTACACACCGACGATCACCCAGGATCCCTTTGGCAATCGGAGTACAGTTCAGATGGATAACTGCAACCTGCTGCCAAAGATTTCTACTGATACGGTTGGAAACGCTACCAAGGTGGATATGGATTACAGATACATGTCTCCATTGCGTGTCGATGATCCAAACCGCAATCGAACCACCTATAGCTACGACCTGTTGGGTCGAGTCATGGCAACAGCCCGATCTGGGAAAGAGAACGAATTGGTTGGTGACAATCTCAACACGACAGTCAGGCTACCCTCGCAAGCTGATAAAGATGCTTTCTTTGCATGCCCAACGCAAGAGGCTGCTTTCGGGCTTATTGGTGGTGCCACTAGCTACCGCTTGTACTGCGACGCTCAAACCAAGCGTTCCAACGACCTTTCGGATGCCTGCCCAACTGCCTTTATCGACTTGAGTCGAATGTCTCATCATGCTGATGGGGCCAGTGCTAGTGATATTTCCATATCGATCACCTACCTGGATGGCAGCCTCGCTGAGCTGCAAACGAGCAGCTTGTCTGACACAGAACAAGGTGGATGTAAGTGGAATGTTCATGAATGGAGCTTACGGAATAGCAAAGCGGACCCGGTTCGCACGTTTCAGTCGTGCTATGCCGATTCGCATGGGTTCATTCCTTCTTGTGAAAGCCAGTGTAAAGTAGCCACCATGATCTATGATCCCCTGAGCAGACTGGTCGGTACATTGTATCCTGACCACGCATACTCGAAAGTGAGATATGAGACTTGGACAACTACAAACTACGACAGAGGGGATACAGTCTTGATGGATCTCTCTGAGGACAAAGATCTCAGTAACTATACCAGCGTTCTCGCGAAGGATAATTACAGTCCCAGTTGGTACGCTAGCGCTTTGACCCAAGAGCTTTCACGCAGGCCTGCAGCAAAAGCTTCGGAGGTTTACAGTGAGACACCCGATAAAACTTATCTGGATGCGCAAGAGCGTCCAATTCTCAAAATCAGAGATTGCAAAACGGCCAAGACAAAGACGCGGAATCTTTACAGTCTAGCAGGGCATTTGGCTCAAACAATAGATGGTAGAGGTCGTCTTGCGGAAAGCGTTACCTCTGACTTGCTAGGGCGTGACATACTCCGTCAAGGCATGGACACGGGCACAGTCTTCACCTTTTTCGACTGCATGGACCGCACTGTGATTCTGACAGATGACCGTAACTGGAAGCAACAGTCTGTCTACGATGCGGCAGGCAGAAAGACCAATCTCTGGCTCTCACAAAACGGTGGAACCGAGTTCTTAGCAGAATTGACTCGCTTTGGTGAGGCTGTGGAGGGTGCCGAGTCTGTGAACTTACGTGGAAAGGTAGTTGAGATACGAGATCAGTCAGGGATCCAGACGAACAAGATCTTCGACTTCAAAGGAAACTGTGTCGAGTCAACTTCCCAGTTCACCACCGACTACAAAGGGTCGATCGACTGGGGAGCTAACAGCAATCCCAAGCTGGACCCCGAAGTTTACACGGCTCGAAAGGCTTATGATGCCATGGGCAGAGTGGTCGAGTCATATGACGTCGAAGGTGCAGTCACAAGGCATAGTTATGGTATCTCTGGACAGCTCAATCGGGTTTCATACAGAAGCAGAGGGCAGAAGAAGGATTCCTGGAAAGATTACATGAGTAATATGAGGTACGCAGCTGATGGACAACCGGAGCAAATCCTGTACGGAAACGGTGTCTTGGCGACCTTTCAGTATGACTCAGCGACCAGACTCATGATTCGCAAGAGACTCATCCGCCAGAATGACAGGAGGGTCATGGAAGACATGCAATATTCACACGATGTTATGCACAGAGTGATTGAGTCCGATGATGCTGCCCAGCCAGTTTCCTACTTCAACAACTCTGTCGTTGATGCAAGATGCTCTTACACTTACGACACCATTGGTCGTCTCTCGTCGGCTCAAGGTCGCGAAGATGCCAAAGGGAAGGCATCTGTTGGCGTACCTAGCGACAGCACCCGAATCTGCAGATACACGGAAGGGTACCAGTATGATGACGCTGATAACTTTACCCAAGTTAAACACCACGCAGGGCCGAAAGGACAGATGTGGGTGCGGAATTATGCGTACGAGGAAGAAAGTTTGGTCAAGAAAGGCGAATCGGGAAATAGGCTCAGTTACACTTCGAAGAGTGGTCAAATAGAGAAATGGACCTACGGCGATGAAACCAGCACGGGCTTTGCTGGTAGTGTCATTTCCGGTGGCGGGATGCATTCCATGTACTGGGATCCTTTCAACCGTCTCAAGTCTTGCTCAAGGCAAGTCAAGAAGAGTGGTACACCAGAGACTACATGGTATGTGTACAACAGTGAAGGAAAGAGGTTACGGAAGGTGACGGAGCGATCATCTTCTGGTTCAGAGGATCCCAGAAAGCTCAAAGAAACATTATTCTTTTCCACTCTGCACATACACAAGTGTAAGACTGGGGATGAATCTGGCTACAGCAAGCATAAACGGTACCATCTGATCAATAGTGCTGAGCAGAAACTCGTGGCCATTGCCGAAGAGGACAAAGCGTTATCTTCGCAGTCTCCTCCTCTGGTCCGATATCACATGTCTGACAAGCTAGAGTTGGATCAGTCGGGGCTTGTCATAACTTACGAGGAGTATTCACCGTTTGGTTCAAGTTCCTTTTCTCTCCGACGATCAAAACAAGAGGCATCCCGCAAGTACAGATTTGCTGGTTACGAGAGAGATAAAGAGACGGGGCTCTACTACTGCAACGCGCGGTACTATGCTCCGTGGCTTGGGCGTTGGATGTCACCAGATCCTGTCGGAACCAGGGATGGGCTGAACTTGTACTGCTACTGCAGCAATGATCCGGTAAACTACATCGATCCTACCGGAACGACGGGCCTAATGAAGGCAATGCAAATAGCAGCAGTGCCACTATTGAAGAACGTTATGAGAATGGACGAAAACACAAAAATGAGCTCCAGGGTTCAGGCCTACCAGCAATCCTGGCTATCACAGTCTTCAAAGCCGCCTCGAGATTCATCTCCAGCTCTCAAGGACGATGTCAAAATCGTGAATGAGCATGAGGAACTAAACAACATAAAGGAATACAACGCGATAATGGAACATGAAGTGCAGAAACCGCTGCCAGGCATGTCCCTAAAGGGGATGAGGGAATTAGAAACGTACACCATGGATCAGTACATCACTGAACTTGCCAAGGAAAGTCTGATCGCGGTATACCAGAAGGGCGTCGGAGCTGCTACTTGCACAATCGCTGGACAGATCGCCCTACTAGCCATCCCCTTGCCTGCGCGGGCTGCGCTTGCTATGTTTACTGGCGTTGTCGGTAATGAAATCGCGGAAGTTGGAGCGGACAAGTTTCGTGAGTGGCAGGCGGGTCCGAATGAATTCGCGCAGAGGGACGCACAGAGACACGTAGAACTAATTAGCAAGGTATTGGGCGACCCGCGAGGACTTGGACAGGAATGGGGGGAGAATTGGGTCAAAGATGCTGTTCAATCCTGGAGATCATAGTTTGCTTCTCTTTTACTTTAGTCCTTGAGTTTGGTGTCAGTTCCACTACCTAAGCTCTCGGTACAGTCAGCAAGTCTAAAATAGCGCAATTATCACTGCTTACGCCTCAGCTACCATAACATTTCGAGCGACGCGAAATGCTGTAACCTTTCCCCCCAACCCAAAGCAATAAACATGGACCTGTTCGACTGCCCAAACTTTAACGATCGTATTGAGGCGTTAATGCAAAGCAATCGTGTTCCTGGCCTCTCTATTGCTGTTGTCCAGGGTGGCCAGGTCAAGTCCGCAGGCTATGGCTTCGCCTCAAACAAGTCCCAAGAACCATGCACTGCAGACACACTTTTTGACATCGCATCTTCCTCCAAGTCGCTCACTGCAGCAGCAATCGCTCTTTTAGTCGAGGATGCCGACTTTCCTGAAGTTCAATATGACACGATCATGTCTGAATTACTACCCGAAGACTTTGTCATGTCCGATGGACTGCACACCAATACCGTCACTGTAGATGACCTCTTAGGGCACCATACTGGCATGCCTGGGTAAGAATCACTGGCGCTCGATAGACTGAGTTAACAGTGGTGTAGCCACGATGATTCATATATGGGAGCACGCGCTACTGAGCCTGATGATGCCCGCTCAATTACACGAAATCTGCGAAACCTCGCTGTCGCTGCTCCACCGCGGACACGATACATCTACTGCAACATGATGTACACTGTCTTAACACATCTTATAGGAACCAAGAGCAGACAATCTTTCAGCAAATTCTTACAGGAGCGCATTTTTTATCGTCTTGGCATGGCATCTAGCAGTGTGCAGCCCCAAAGCGCCAATGCTATAGGTTATGCCCATCGTCTCGCAAAAGGGCATATCTGGGACAAGAAGTCCGCATCATATCGCGAGTTTGATGCAGTGAATTGCCCAGAAGGCCAAGGCGCGGGGTCAGTAATCTCGAGCGCCAACGATTTCATCAAGTTTCTCAGAGCCCTTAGCGATCGCGACGGGCCGATAAGTGAGGATGTATACCAAGGGTTGACACGGCCGCGATCCGAACGAGGTGCCAATTCCCGTCAACGAAAAACCGGCATCGATCGGATTTTCTACACTGCTGGTATGGATCTTTACTGGCAAAGCGGGCATGCAGTGTTTGGGCATAGCGGTGATATCACAGGCTTTGGTAGTCGATTTGTGTTTCTACCAGATCTCAAGTTCGGAGCTGTTTTGGTGGGCAATTCTTCAGGGACCAACTCGGTGGCTGCACAGCTGTTTCGCGAGTTTATTGCAGAAGTCATAAATTCCGACATCGGCCGACAGCAATTGAGCGCGATCGCTGATAGAGGGGTGCCTATGAAGCCGCCAGCAGTACGCATGCACCAAAACTCAGTGTCACAAAATCACCACACTGGCATGTTCAAGACGAAGGCTGGGAATAAAAAGGACCAGAAGATAGATAGTATTGCGGTGACTGAAGTGAAAGCCGTCTCACAGAGGACTATGACTCTCGGAGCTTATAGCGGCGATTATTGGAACCCTGGTTATCACAACATACGAGTGGAGATCAGAGACGATGAGTTGTTCATTGATGCAACAGATCGCTCGATGGGATTCACAGCGAGACTCAAGCACAAGCGGGATCAGTCTCTGTACGATGCGCATGTACGAGACGCTTTTGATACGGGCGACGAAGTCCTGATGACCGAGTTTATAATCGAGGACGGCAAGGTTGTCAGGATGGGCATGGATCTTGAGCCGCTTATTGGCGACTTGATATGGCTCGACAAAGTTGACAGTCATCAAAAGCACCGGAGAATTTACGCTGCTTCTAGTCTTGTCAAGTTTTTAGCGTAGCATGAACGGCACGAACGTCCATCTCAGTCGTCTCCAGCAACCTGACAGAAAGTACATCGCAATTCGGGTTTTGGATCATCGTATCGCCATACGTTGTCGTCATCGCTCCCAACTTCCCCAAACTTTAAAGACCCCATAACTCGAAATGGTGCCAACGCCTTCCATTTCTTGTTTTGCTAGCCTCAAATCCCCAGCTCAACCCCGCAATCTGTCATGTCGATCTTGAGCAATTTATAAGCATAACATGGCCATCCAGCTTGACCTTTGGCCACTTGAGTCTCTAATTGAAGTCTTATTCTGCTTGCCCGGAAAAATGACGCCTCTTATTGCTGTGCTTCTGGCCGTATTGTACGCCACGTTTGCGTTGGGCGATTCATGCCCTGTTATTACACAACAGCTCAGCGATCCACCTTATGAGAACTACTTCTACTCTGATTGCAATACTGACGCGCAAGTCGTTGTTACGAGTCCTCTACCAGACAGTAACCTGTCGATTATCGGACCTCGTCTCATTGTTGCGTGGCCTGCGGGGAACAGCGGTATATGCACTTTCTTCCAGCCCCAGGACGAGAAGAATGGCACTCTAGCTATTGAGCTGGTCAATTCGACTTTGGGATCGCCACTCGGTGTGATCAATCGCGAGGAAAAGGATTCAGACTATGCCTATGTTGGAGTTGAGGGTGTTATGTCATTCAACTCGTCGGCAAATCTCACGGTTGCTATTCTTGGCTCAATCCGCAACATAAGGGATTTTACAGAAGGGCCGAGTATCATTAATCCTGTGATTCAAAATGCCACAAACATCACGAGAGTGAAGAATAGTGGTGTTCTTATATCAAGATTATGGTTGGACAATGTGACGACGACGAACCTGTTGCTGGAGCCATGGCAGAACAAGGATATCAGCCTGTCAATTTATAACGGCACTGTTAGTTTTGGTGCAGGCTTCTACAAGTTCTCGGCGTCCTTCAATTATCCTCAACTGAAACAATTATCTCCTCAACAAGTCCTCAACAACCAGTCGCAATCACTCGCCAAGAAAGAGCAGTCGGAGGTCAGGTCGCTATCCTTCTTCTCATATACCGACAAGCTGCTCGCAGGTGGTTGGCGGTTCTTGACCTACTTTGGCCGAGATACCATGATCTCCGCGCTCTTACTCGAGCCCGTACTCAGCGCAGGAAACAATTCGGCTTTGGAAGCAGTCATAGGCGCCGTTTTGGAACGGATCAATCGCACGGACGGCTCGGTCTGTCACGAAGAGACCATCGGTGACTACGCGACGCTTCTTAACTTGCAGAACGGCATTGATTCGACAGCACCGGGCTTTACATATCCCATGATTGATACAGACTATTTCTTGCCAGTCCTCATGGATCGATATTTCAGCGCTACACCAAAGCGAGTCAAATCATTGCTGGGCACAAAGGCTGGCAACGTTGATGTCGAGAACCGGAATCTGACATGGGGCAATTTGAGCTACATCAACGCACAGAAGATCATGAACATCACGGCAGCGTTTGAGAAAGAACAGTCGGTGAAAAACTTGATCCAGCTCAAGAAGGGTGAACTGGTTGGTCAATGGCGAGACTCGACATATGGTCTTGCTAATGGACGCTTGCCTTTTGACGTAAACTGCGCTCTCGTCCCAGCGGCACTCTACGCTATTTCCAACTTGGCCGCGGTTGAAGGAGTGTATCCCAATAATTCTGTGACCAAGTCTTGGAGTTCTGTTGCGGCGAAGAGGGCCAAGATTTGGGAGGACAATACCTTGCCGTTGTTCCAGTATAATCTCACTGTCAAGACAGCTACATCGAATCTCAAGGACTACGTCAAAGAAAATACTTTCTACGACGGATCAACCCATGCAGATTCAGTTGCTAACTACTCGTCTTCTGGGAAAGTCGTTGACTACGCTCTGGCCATCAACACGACTGAGGATGAGCAGAAGATACGTATCACGCATACTGACACGGCATTCCGCCTGTTTCTTCTCAACTCAACCAATGACGCTCAGCTCACGACTTTCTTAAACGCAACAGCCAACTCCATCCTTCGTCCATTCCCAGCGGGTCTGAGTACTCCCCTCGGCATCGTGGTGGCAAACCCTGCACTAGCAGGCAACGAAGTCTTCACCGCCAACTTCACCAACGCCGCATATCATGGCACCGTAGTATGGAGCTGGCAACTCGCACTCATGGCTAAGGGTCTCGAGCGTCA
Organism: Fusarium succisae; assembly: GCA_013186925.1. Lineage (NCBI taxonomy): Eukaryota > Fungi > Ascomycota > Sordariomycetes > Hypocreales > Nectriaceae > Fusarium > Fusarium succisae. The sequence goes on from JAAOAW010000410.1 coordinate 39,981, forward strand.
GCTTGCACGATGTTCATCATCCCAGTCCTCGGATGACGATAATGTTCCTGCGTTCTGCAGCAATACCGGGGTGCACACTACTTTAAAAAGCGCTTACAATCGTTTGTGGGATATCATTGAGGATAATAGCGAGAGATTGCAGTCTGAGGTCTGGAGTTGGAGTTATAGTTCCAAGAGTGGTTACAAGTTCGCGCCTCTGGGAACGTTGCCGCCTCCGCCGGGACTTAGCTCTGGAACGGAGAGTAATGTTAGGCAGTTGTGGAGTTTGACATTCTTGGCTGTGAAGAGGAACAAGGATTTTTCTTGATTTTTCTACAAATTTGATATAATGCGTAACGTTGAATGGGGGAATGGTAATCTATCGCTCTACAAAAGAAATTATGAAAGATCATTATGTCGTGATGAATCATCTCGTGCTTTGAAGTTTCGAATAGAAGTGAATGCAAACAATAGCCAGTTCGTGCATGAGATCAGATTTGATCGTATAGAGACTTCCCTGCGGCCCAGTCCCGTCGTCTCTGGAACACCAAGACGTTCGACTCGCTCGTCTCATCAGCGAATCTCGCGCTCGTCCTTGCGTATAAAGTAAAACCGTGGCGCTCAAAGACTTCAAGCAACGCCAGAAGCTTCAGTTGGGTCTCAGCTCCATCAGATTCTACCGGCCTCCATGGGTATCCCTTGAACTTAACCTTGGCGCGGTCTGGCGTGACCTCATGTCGTTGTATATCAGCCATGAAAGTCGCCATGATATCGTTGACAAGATCTGTAGGCGGGAAGTTGAGGATCTTTAGTTTATCTCCGGCGTGGAATGACACGTTTAGCCATTCGCACGGGGGAGGGATATTATTCACTTTGCGGAAGATGAGCGCATCTAACACGTCAGTATGTCTTGTCCAGTTTGCGTGCATCGCGTATCTACTCACCTTTCGTCGAGACCCTCTTGGTCACCTCAATAGGAGAATAAATCATCCAACCCAGACCATGCATGCCCTCCAGGATCCGAAGCGTCAACATCATTGCTTGTTCGTTGCCATTCGGGTCATATCCCCATGCATACCCTCCTAGCTTGAACTCCCGTGACGCCTCTTGCGGATAGACCTTGTCAATCCCGTGTTCCCAATATGTCCTCACAATTTCGTGCATAGCCGCGATTTCGACCTCCGAGAGGTTGACCAGCCTTATTCGATCAAGTCCATGTCTTGTGATAGATGCAAAGCGACTCTGGAAAGTTGATGGTCCAGCGTCTGACACAGCCTGGTTGAATCGTGGCGGTGCAGCGGATGATGCTTCGGGGTGGTCGAAGAATGCGGATTTGGTCTTTTCGGACATTCTGGTGGCGATATGTCAAAGGAATCAGATTCTCTACTGAGAAAAGATGCGAGTGATGATATTTTTATATAAAAATAAGCTTCCATCAAGACGACGTTCGAAAAGTTAACATTGTCTGGGGCAGCATCACGTCAGCCACAGGAATCGGGCGGTTAATAAGCATCGTGAGGCTATACGGGGGCTGTGCAGCAGAGGCCAATAAAACATCACGAACAGCATATAGCCCAAAGCATGAGGAGATTCTTCAGAAAAAAGATTTAGCTATCAAATCTAATTGCGATGCACACTAAATAAACATGGCCAAGTCTTAGAACTTTGCTGCTACTGTCAAACGACGTCATTGCGCGACAAGAACGCTTCCGGTCATCATTCACGCCCTTGGGGGCGGGGTATTACAAAATTCACGGTCCCCAACTGCTGCTACCGTTAACGACTTCACAAAGAACTCTTCAATCACATATTTTGACTTTTTCACAAACCTTCACATCGGTTGTTATCTCTAAATGCAACACGATGACTACCGAGGATCAAAATATCACCCTCACGGCCCAGTGCCACTGCAAAGCGCATACCTTCACCACCGAAGTTCCTCGATCAAAGCTCCCTCTACCTGCGTCTATATGCCACTGCACCTCATGCCGAACCGCCACCGGCGCCATGTACAACTGCACCATAGACTGGCCTGGTCCAGCAGATGACATTCGCAACTCTGATCTGAAAGTCTACGAATTTACCTCCAATTGCGAAATTTTGTTCTGCGGCTCATGTTCATGTCCGATGTTCTGGAATGTTCACTACAAAGATCAGCCCCAGAAATTTGTCGTTTTCACCGGAGTCTTGAACAATGTTGACGTTGACAACCTTATCAACCTTACGAGGCAGATTTTTGTTGGTGACACGGTCGATGGGGGCCTTTCTTCGTGGCTTCAGAATGTGAATGGTGGCAGGGAGAAGCCTCGTAGGTGGATGGAGAGTCCTGAAGATGGTTGGGAATTGGGTGAAAGTTGGCCTGCTGCGAATCAAGATGCTCGGTCCGAATTTCCTCCAGCCACAGATATACCTATCCGCTGTCACTGCAAGGGAGTTGACCTTGTCTTCCGTCCCGGCAACGTGGACTTCTCTGCAATGGAGGCTGATGCGGTCCCGTCGTTTATCGAGCCAAAGACCCATAAACACCTTGCGACACTCGATCCATGCCCCTCATGCCGTTTGACAGTTGGTGTTGACGTCATGAATTGGACATTTGTCATGCCTCGACAGATTGACTTCCCAGAAAAGACCGATGGCTCCGACTTTCCGCGAAATACGCTTGATCTGAAGAGTGCAGTCGATAATCCCGACCGAGACTCTCGTTACGGCACGCTCGCGATTTATCGAAGTTCGCCTGACGTTCAACGATATTTCTGCTCGCGCTGCTCAGCGACGGTATTCTACACCGTTGACGATCGTCCAGAGTGTATTGACGTCGCTGTTGCACTCTTACACGCTCCGGAGGGAGCTCGTGTGGAGAGTGTCTTGACCTGGCATCTTGGTGCCAAGATGATGGGGGAATGGGATTTCGAGAGGGGCTGGAGAAAGGATTTTGCCATGTCTGTGAAGGATACGTCAGAGAAGTGGCGCATCGAGAAGGGTTATTCCAAAACGTGGAGGAGGATTGCTTCTGAGGATGCAGAGAAACAGGATTGATAGGCGACAGGTCTGCATCAACAGAAGATGAGCCACTGGTGCCTGAATTTAAACCTCGAGGCTCATTAAGAAGCACAAATAGAATGCGCCATAGACAGATACTTCAAAGGATAGTGTTATTCCTCGAATCTTCTTGACCTCTCGGTGCTCAAATTATGCTTTTCCTCGGTGGAGCTGGCTACAGACTGAGTTCTATAGCCCCAGGCAGCAACGCCATCAACTCTCCCCACTCGTCTATAAAATGCCTGTCTCTCCCCGCTCTCTCAAACTTCGTTCCTCTGACCCAGTTCGAGTATCTTTTTGAACTGGACACTCACTGTCTTATTCGTCCAACATGTCTCGCCCCCACCTCGTCACGCTCCCCTACGAGGTGCGCGACAAGATCTTTCGGGAGTACTTCCGCGTGGAAGGAGGGTATGTCTTCAATAGCGAATCTGAAAAGCTCACCACCGCTGACGGTCAACCGATTGACTTCTCCTTGATGTACACCTGCCGCTCGATTGCAAACGACACCAAACATCTACCTTTTGAACTCAATAAAATCTCTTTCTTCACCCTCTTCTCACCCGAGTTGAGGGCTTGGGCTGGCCGTCACCAGTTTCTGTCGCACTTTCTTTGCATTCTGAAGGTGGATCTTATTTGTCTTCTCCAAGGCCCTAAAATGTCTCCGGAACTGGAAGAAGAAGTAGAAGAAAAGTTTCCGCATATGATGCCGGGTTTCAAGAATCGTCTGGAGAGTATCTATCACAGACGTTTTAGGGAAGACCCTACTGTCCGAAAGGGCAGTGCCTTTCGATACTGGGAGCTCGGTCAAGGAACAAGTGAAATCATTAAAGACTTTGGCGACGAGAGTATAAGGGGATGGGGTAAAAATGTGTCCATGGCGAGGGAAGCTATCGCATTCAGTTTCCGATTCCTAGGAGAGCGTCAATATTTTGAACTGGCGGACCTCCTCAACGAAGCATTTCCTGGCTGGAAAGGCTCCAACAATCAGCAAGATCTCTTTGATCTAACCTTGGACCCCTGGGATATCCCGTCCAAAGCCGTTCTCACAAGAATCGGAAGCTTATTGAGGGATGCTGTTATATGGCGGCGTGTTAAGGATTGGCATTATGGAGTGCGCGCAAAATATCGTTTTTCTGCCACCGCGGTTGCAATCAGATTCTTTCGTCAGCTTTCCCTTGAGCAACGGCGGCATCTACGAGGTATCAAACTCATCGAGGATGAATATGCTGTTTGCTCCCCTTCAACTCACGCCATGGGTCTCATCCAGTTCTGCAAAGACAATCCAAAGTTGAGAATACAACACCACCTCAAACTATGCCGCCGCATCCCTGCCGCTCTCCACCCTTGTTGGGATATGATTGGATACAGCACTCTTGCTACACCTCGCAGTCAGCGTAGGAACCAAGGCGGTGGGGAAAACATTGTTCCCGAATTTGCAGTTGACGGTATAACCATATGGCTAGAAGAAGCAATCACATTGCCAGACGCGGGAATGCCCCGCAACTCCTACACGTTATGCTTCGATGGAGAACCTGACAAATCTTTTTTTTCTGACATCTTCCAGAACATCCTGCTTCGGCAAGACGCTTTGATTCAAGCCAGCCAAGAGCTGCTTCGAATGCGTCCTCACCAATTCGATACATTAGTGTCACCTCCCTACCAACGATGACATAGCGGCCACCTCTCAAAGGCAGTCAAGTACTTGACAGATCATCACGCTGACAGCATTGACAGCTTCCCGCTCATCTGTTCTAACTTTCATCCTGGTCAGCCTTTTGATGTCGAAAGCTTTATCCAAGAACGACTTGAATGGACATCAGGGAACTGGACAACCGAGGATTGGAGATTGAAATTCCATTTCAGGCAATGCCATTCAACATTTGGGAGCTGGTATGACAATTTAGAGTCTTTATATGAATTCCAGAGCCCGCGAGTATTCCTTCCGCCCAGGAATATGAGAGAACCGTAGTTATTAATTCATTTTCTATCTAGATAGTATCTAATATCTAAAGAATAAAAGCTAATTAATAGTTTAAAATATCTACCTAATATATCTTAGTAAGATATTACAGACTTTACTTATAATTAACTAGCTTAAGCCTTGATATTATCTCTATTTTTGTAGTAGTTAGTTAAGCTTTAAGAAATAGACAAATATAAATAATAAATAACAATACAGACTTGTTAATAAGCTTCCATTAGTAAAGTATTATATAATTAAGGATAGGTCTAGTATTACAATCCTTAGGAAAATTAACCCTAAAGTCGACATTAGCGCTTGTTAATAAGACTAAAACACGGTAAATTAAGAAAGATGTGGTTAAATATTATGTTCCCGGCTGCCTGTTATTTAAGGTGATTTTATTTACCACTTTGGAATCGAATGCTGTATTCCTTTCTATATTTAAACCAAGTAGATATAAATGCCCGCAGTATTCACGCCCATGCCATGTCCAGGACGGTGTTCTACATGTTTTCAAACGGGTTAGGGATATGATTTACAGTCTAGGATACTCGAGTTTAATAATCTTTCAAGTTTACTCTCAGTGACTCTATACCATAAGATAGGCGTTATACAGCAGAACATATGTTCAATACATACACTATGCTTTCTCAAGCCCAGTATCAATCCCCGAAGTCGCTTCCAACTCCTTGATACTCTTGCCGTCTCCATTTCCCATTGGTTTCTTGGGCGCTGCCTCCTTGTCCAACGGCCCAGTTCTTGCAAAGATAGCACCACCAAGATTTAAGAAGTTGGTCGTGCGAAGGATCATCTGATAACACAATGTCATCCCAGTTACCAAGATCTCTTCCCTTGCCGCAGGATCATTGGCATTGGGTCCTAGAAACTCGACACATCCAATATTGTTGAGAGCCCAGCAGTTGGCAGAAAACTTGGCCACTGCAGACTGTTGCTCATCGAGACAGATAAAGTCCCATGTCTTGAAGCTACTAGCACTGGCCCATGTCATGGCAGCCGGTGTTCCGTCAGGATTGTTGGAGTAGTTGTATGAGAGGTGGGTGTATGATGTCATGAAGCGCTTTAGTGCTTTGATAGTGCCTTTTTGGCCGTGGAGCTCGTAGGTTGCATGGATTGTGACGGGATGGAGTGTACCAGTGCCGATTACAGCTTTAGGGTCTTCGTAGGGATGGAAGACGAGGGCGGTGCATTTCAAGGCATGATAGTCGACGATGTACTTGGGTGTTGAGGTGTTCGTCTGAGGGTTTTTCTCTGAGACTAAAGCCTTCATCTTGTTCCATTTGAAGTCGACTTCAAAGACAGTGTTGGTAGGCTGCATGTTGTTGTTTGCTGGTAGCTGGTCGTAGGACTTGCTCATTTTGACTCAATTTTATAATGCAAAATGAGTGTTTATTTTGAATAAATTGCTTTGGCTAATTCCTAGATTATCAAGGGATCTTGGACATTTATATATTAATCTTGGCGGAATGTGAGCATGAATGTTGGCTTGTCAGCGTAACATCGAAACAGGTGAAGACTCGCCGATATGTTATCTTGCTAACCTCATTCGGCCTCATGGAGCGCTCCGATCGACATCATCGGTGGCAATTAATCCGCCTCCGTGCGCTAACTGCGCCTTGTTGGGCTGAATGGCAGGTTTCTTGGCCCAGAGAGTGATAAGGCGATAATGGATAAGAGATAAGAAGTCATTATCAGTGATGTCATCCAACTCCGTCAATCTGCTATCGATAACAGAATACCACTACCCTGTATTGATGTTCTCTACTCTTAAATAACTAAAAAGAAATCCTATAATACTATTGCTAGACTCTACATATTATATATCTTGGTTTATATATTAAGAATATATTTATTATACATACATAAGGACAGCATTGGCTGCACTTAATGGTATAGCATAGTTCCCTTCTGCATCACGACTTCTCAATCTGACAAATATTATCAACAAACATCACGATCTGCCCTCTTACTAAATCTCTTGTCAACTAGTTTTACGAAAAGGTGGAGTGACCGCAACAACATGCACCTACCAATGTGAGACGTTTGCGCTGGAACAGACTACTTCCATTAAAAATAAATATCCCTCAATCAAATTCACAGTCTCCCAGTGCTGCTACCTAGAGATCAGAGTTTATTATCGCTTCCTTCACTTATTGGAGCCAACAACAAGACCAAAGTCCTTTTCGAGTCCTGGACTCAATATTTCACGACCCTTACAGCCGATTCCAAGACATTTTCAAGCTTCTCTCCGCAGCTGAGCGGAATATCCATATTTTCTTCAATACCATTGGAACTGTCAATGACCAAGGCGTAGGGCTGATCTTGGCATTGAGGCCAAGCCAACAATCTTCTCCGCAGGTTTTCCAAAAAAGGCGAACCTCTTCCCCACTCCCGCAGGTCATTCATCAATAAATGCAAGCCATAGCTCTCAGCTCTAAGTTGAAGCTCCGTCAAAGACCGGACCACGTGCCACTTTCGCCAAACGATTCTGAGCGCTGATTGGTCTGGCGCACGCCAAAATGTCATCGAGCTGCGATGTTTGGACGCCTCGAGGGAGAAGAGGCTTCTGGAGAGAAAGGCTGAGCAGGGAGACTGGGCTGTAATGATTAAGCTTATTCTCTTTTAGGTGTTGCTAGACTGCCAGGGATGCTATTTCGAGGGTTTGTTAGGCTAATTGAGTTTGTCGCGAGGCAGAGCAGGAAGTGCTGTGTATTGTAAGTGTGAGGAGCTGAGGATTGATGCACGAAGCCATCGTGTATAAGAAGAGGTAGTCTGTCTTCGTCAGTTGAGTCTTCTCATCATCTCAAACACACTCTCAATCCAGACATCTAAACAACAACTACATCTATTCTTCCAAGCTTCCATCATCAATTCTATCTTCATCTTCAAAATGCTTGCTCAAACCATCTTCTCCATCCTCGCCATCGCCAGTGCTGGCCTTGCTGCTCCCCTTGAGGCCCGTAACGACGATTACTTCACCCCAGCTGAAATCCACACCTACAACATCAACAACGGTGCAATCTACGACACAGACGAAGGCCGCGTTACAAAGGCCCCTGGCAACGGTGGCAATGATATCACAGCCCTCCTCACATTCAAGTACCCCGAAGCCGCCAGAGGAAAGAAATGCCAATTTGCTTTCTACCTCGCTCCCGGGGAGAACGTCATTGGTAGCAAGAAGCTTGATCTGTTCTCTAGCCTTGCACCCGCCCCTGGACCGCGTGCCGGCTGGGGTCCCGGTAACCAGCGCAATGTCCACTTGGGACGCATGGATGTCAAGGTTGGAGGTTTCGCGACCTGGGAGGCTACTTATGGCCCTTACATGACCCAGAAGACGGATTGCAAGAAGCCTGGTACTGTTGAGGGGCTTGAGCTTGTTGGTGTCTACGATCTTGATGCCATCTACTGGAACCCGGCCAAGTCTGGCCCTCGTATTGTTATCAGCTAGAGCGGTGAAGGCGCTAGTCTTTATGGGTGCTTCAGTTCGTCTGTATATATTCTTTAACGCTAGACGGTAGCGCGTATGTTTTGTTTTGGGTTTGAGTTATTTTAGGGTTGGAACTTCGTATGCAAATCACAATATCAGTACACTTCTCTTATGATTACCCAAAGGCGCTTTTCAATGCGAAATGAAATCACCCAAAGGACTTCAACTACTTTGCCATACGACAACGGCAGCAAATCACCAGAAATAGCAATCGCCGAATCAGGTAATGTTGCCCAGCCGGTAACCGAGCTGCAGTCATCCTTCTTCCTCCCGGAGGAATATGACCCTTTTCTGACCTTTTTCTGACACCGCCCTGACTCGTAATCATCGTCGTAATCATCGCCGTAATCACTTACAGCATTCCAATCCTATAAACTCCTTCAACTCATTGAATATCACTTGGCATTGTTTGATCTCATCTATCCGTACCGATACAAACCAACCTGCTGACATTCTCCACAGAACTCAGCGCTCGCGTGCCCACAATATGATCTGACGCAGGGACAAGGACAAGGGGCTGTCGTACAAAACGGTCAGACACTTCAGAGCGGAAATACTGCCGGCTAAGTGGAGAATCAGGGCGTTTCGGCCCGTGTAAACTTGCAGTCTGAGGCTTTGATTTGCCAACGCCTGGTTCCCAATCTCATCATGTCAGCGGCATTGCTTCTCCCTTACAGCAAAAGCATGTGACAGGGGGGTTGATTGGACGCGTCTTACGAGGTGTAACGTTAACTCAGGGCCGATTTTACGGTTTGACCTCACAGATGAAAGCTTGTCTTTGCCCTCCTGGGCTGAATCTGGAGAACGCAATCGTCATGACATGACCCCTGATCATGCATTTATCGTCTGTCACTCCAGAAGAATCGTGAGATTTATGAAAACGTTTCTCGTATTAAAAGTATATATGTCTATATGCATGCAACTTACGCTTAAATGACTACATGGTTGAGCGGGTACGTATGACGACTCGCGTCTAAGAAGTTGTCTTGTATCTCATTGTGAAATCCCGCGTGTAACCGACTGATAAAAGCCTCGAGGACTATTCGTTGGAGATCCTTCGCAGGGTCATCCTTGCGGAACCAATGGTGACGGATGAAGACTCCGCCACAAGTCTTATCTCCAATATACGGAGCGCCATTCCCGTCCATGCATGGTATCGTACCAATGTCTTGGGACTGGTTATAGCTGTATCGTACGTAATTGGAGAAGGCGGCTTGCTCGTGTGCCCAGTCGTTTGCCCATCGTGCACAGCCCTTGAATTTCTTCTCGCTTGGACAGTGCTCCCAGTCGTCGAAGAGCTCTTGTGTTCGGTTGCTCTGCTGGGCGATGATGAAGCCCGTGTTCTGCGAGACCTTGCCCTTTTCATCTTTGTTTCGATCAGAATCGCCGGGATCGTTTGCTAGCGCAATAAGAGTCTGGTCCGTGATATTCCATCGCTTCATCAACCATTCGAAAGGAACCTGGGGGTACATGAATTCGGCGTCGGCGTCGATGAAAACGACGAAATCGTGGGACTTGAGCGCTTCTCGGATCACTGGGACCTTAACCCATGTCTGATGTCGCTTAGGATAATCGGGGGCTCGGACAAATTTATAATCATAGCCATGAATCATCGCTGAAGCTTGTTAGCCGTGCATCCTTCTCCCCGCAGCGGAACAAGATCATACCATAGAGATAATGGTTCATAATTCCACCAGTTCGTCCCTTCATTTGCTTGTAGTCCAGCGCCGAGTCATTCAGCATAGCGCCGGGTCCCTTGTCCAATCGAGTGTCAACGTCCAGAATGAGGAGCTTCTTCCCCAATGGCTTCGACCAGTTCTCGTTCTCCTTGGGTACCTCGTAATGGTACCCCTCATCTGTGTAAAAGCTTGTCGCATTGATGTCGAGAAGAAAAGGCTTCCATAGATCATGCATTAAATCCGACGTGTGCGACGCGAGCTTCACTTGATGCGGGTTTGACCTGCGTGTTGTTCTGCAAGCGGATTGTTTTGTTAGCGACATTTCGCTGGAATGCTGAGTGACATTGTTGCCACAGGCGCGACATACCGATACGACAGAACGCTGCGAGGTTCAAAATAAAATCCCCAAGTATGTGTTACCAATCCAAAGATTACCAGAATGCCCATGGCCAGGAGCACGCCCTTCTGCCTGCTTGCCCGCGGTAGCAGCAGCTTGGCCATATGTGTGAGGTTTGCGTTCTTCATCTTGGCGACGAAATTGCGATTCGTACGTGTCACCTCGCTTGGAAATAGAGAAAGGTCATGAGGTGGAAAAAAAAAAAAAAAAGAACACTTGGGGCGTTTTGACTTTGGTGGACGAAGGGGAAAACAAATTTAAGCCCTTGTTGAAGAACGCCTGATATGTTTACAAAAAGACACGACAAGACACGAGAGGAGGAAGAGGGAGGGAGGGGAGAGGAGAGGGAAATAAAAAGAGGAGATGTAAGTTCAGCCCAACACGCTTTTTTAGTAGTTTTTTACGAGGGAGTCAAATTACATTTATTCTCGTATTTCTGTTGGTCCCAAACAGACGGGAAAACCGGCAACGCTTAGGCCTGAAGGAGCAGAGTCTCGAAGCTTTCACACGCCGACACAATGAGACATCCCTGCAGACGAGGCGGGGCCCGCGGACTGGTTCGGTAGATTTATTGGATGCGTCGTACGGCGTTAGTGTCTGGACGTCACTAGTGAACAGCTAAGCCTTTTCTCATCCCAACGCCCGGGGCATGATGTGATTCAAGCCTTTTCCTTCTGAGCTAGGGCGCCGTCAGGGCCCGTCTAGAGTCAAGTCCAGGGGGCGCCACTCCGTAAATAACGCTCGGTATCACCCGTGTCCTATCGGAACCGCTGTCGAGGGCATGTGCACCGCTTTTATGCGAAGCTCGAAGCGTGACTCAGCGAGATCTGGCTCTGGCAGGCATTGACAGGATAAATTTGTTTAGTTTATCAGGGACCTGGACGATCCCTGTTCGCTGCGGTTACCATATCTCGGCCCCGGCACTTGGAGCTGCTCAATCGAGGCTAGTCCCTTTATTCGTACAGCCTCCTCCTATTCAAGTGCACCCACTTTCTCGATTTTACGCTCCCTTCAATCATGCTCGTATCCTGCCCTTTGGCCGATGACACTGCCCTCACGGCTAAATAGCCAGTTTCATCTTCAGGGCGCACATCCACGAGCTCAAGCCTCATATTCTTTAAACATCTTGCTCTTTCAGGTCCGTCGAGATGTGATCCACCTGCCGGAAGCGGCACAAATGGATTGTCTCTGGTAAGAGTGCTAGCGAAACCGAGAACGTCCGGGCCTTGAATCAGAATCTCGATAACGAGGCCGCAAATGGCAAGAATTTGCAGCACCATCGTCGTGAATAGCAACAGGCCGACCCAGACGCGCTGCGCGCTGTAAACATCAATCGTGGTTATTCTTGTACCCATCGTGGTGTTCATGAAGGAGTCTTTGTAGGTCTGGCCCGTCTCCAGACCGTTCATGTTTTGCAACGGGATTGTGCCGTATGAGACGTTGGTATGACCTCCAGGATTTAACCCGGCGTCCCAATATGTGTTGAAAGCGGTCGTCATTCGTCTAGAAAACACATATGGAAACTTGGCGAGATCTTCTTTCGTCCACGGCAATTGACTGGTGAATTCATACGGATTTCCATCCTTCATCAGGTACATCTCCGATGGCGACGGCTGAACTCCGTCCTTGTCACCGGAAGCTTGCGCCCAAGCATACAGAGCATAACTCAACTCTTTAAGACGCAAATCGCTTCGCGTAACCGATGGCGGGAATAGAGAGCTCCCAGTCTGATTCTCAGTAGAAAGTCGCCGCTGCTGTCGTGCTTCGCAGGTCGTCGCTGGGTCTCCTGGTCCGCAATGAATTGTTGTTTCGACCTTGACCTCGTGAGTGGCACACTTTACGACGTAGAGTTGAGAGCCGCGCATTTGCTTGACGTATATGAACTGATACGGCGAGTTAATGTCATCCTCTTCCCCCTCTGCGTTGAACCACGACTGCGGCAGAATGTTGAAGGCTGAAAAGCTGGGGAATTTGTAGAACAAATCTACGATGTTGGTTTGATTCTGAGTTAGCTTTCCTCGTAACGGGTCGAAACTGTCGACGAAATCGCAATCGACGTGGAAATATGAGGTTGGTATCGTAAAGTTGAACTTGGTTGGCTCGTTGGGCCTGACGAGGCCTTGAATCTTGATACCCAGCAACGAAGCATAAGAGGCCTTGCCTGAGACCATATCCGATTCGTTCACATCATAGAGATCGTATGAGCCACCGTCAAGTATATCCCGCGACAACTGGGGAATTTTCGGCAACCCCCAAATATCCCTAGGCGATGCTTTCTGCTTCGAAGACGACAGCAAACTCGCAGCGTACGTTGCGCCAACGCTATGTCGGTAGTCAATCCATCTTGAGTGGGACACTTGATATGATGGATCAGCGTAGTAAACCGTTCCGTTCGAGATCAAGTCAAACTTTGCATCTTGCAGAAGTCTCGACGAGCTCTGTCCGCCCAAAGGCGAGAGAAGCCAGGAAGTGAGGATTATAATGCCAATGACGGCATTTGTTCGTATTACGAAAATTCGCTCAATGGCCGTGGCTAAGTTTTGACTGCCGATCAACTGTTCTAGAATAGGGAGGTTTACACCGCCGCGGCTTTCGAGGCACCATCGGCCGAATACCCGGTAGAAACGTCCAACTAGTGCAGCGAATAAGATAGGGTATAGCGATGGACTCAGTACCGTTAGTTGCAAGACCGTTTTGCCGTAGTCGGAATGAGGTTGGTTATCAAGACGGATCGCTGTGATAGCCAGAGCTTTTCCTGGTTAGTTTCTCCCTTCAAATCAAGGGATGTGTCTTACCAATGAAACAGAGGGGCGTGAATGTGAGAAGAACGCTGAAAATCCAACCAAACACTGTTGGCGCATCCCAGTGCTCTAACGTCTTCGGGCCACCATGCCAGTTATCTCGTATTCTTGCATATGGCATCGTCTCTTCCATCTCCGAATACGCGACGTCGTCTCTTGGGTCATGGGCCAGAAACGGTGCATGTGCAGTATCTGTTTGTTCATGTTTTTTCGACGTTGAAGAGGGCCTGGACAATTATCAGCCTGATTTTCGCCAAGTATCGATCAATCGACTATACCAATAATGCCGTATAAGTCCCAGAACGAGCAGAGTTGCAACAAGAAAACCCGCACAGATCCCTATAACAGTCACAGGCCCAACTTCATGCTTACCACGATCCCAGTTAATATTCGAGAAATCAGGGGCCTCAAAAGTACTATTCACTTCTACTCCAGGCCTCAAATCCGGAGCTGTATCATTCTGCACGCGATACGGCTCAAGGAATAATTTTCGCCATCCTTCTAGCGCTGGTAACTGGGCCGGGATTAACTGGGTTTGCAGACATCCTTTGGAGCACGGATCAACACCACAGCATCCCAAAAAATGCGGCATTGACAAATCGCATCGATAAAAGGATGCATTATGAAGAGCGCCGCATTCAAGGCCGAATTTGTATGCTGTCCGCCCTGGACTGTAGCTCATCGGCCGTAGGTCTGTTTGCGGGCAGATTCCAGACCCGTCGGCGCATGGATCCGAGTCGCAGCATCCGACAAACTCTAAGTTAGCCGAAGGTTTTTTGCAGACGTAGAAGTTTCCTCCGCTGAAACATCTGATCATGTAGTAGTCCGTGATCGCGGTGTAGTTCACTTCCATCTTGAGTGCAGTCGCATGAAGCGCACTGAATTATGCAAAAGAGATGAGGAGTCAGATGAGAAAAGACACAAAGGCCTGATGAGGGCAGAGCGCTATCATTAAGTCATGCATGCTGCGCTGACGGAAACGCCACAGAGGCAGTAAAAGCTGGAGTCTAGACTGTTTTCATGCTCAGCCCCAGCCAGTCATCCATCGTTGATTGGAAGGTCATAGTTAAACACCAGCAAGCTTCACGCTATCGTTTTCAGCTCAAGCCACGTCAGAAAAAGACGACGGAAACTGTCACTGATGCCTTTGTTGTGCCACGTCCGTTTTGAAACGGATGTTGGCTCAATAAACTTGGCCTCTTGCCGTGTCTCACTTGTGTCAGCATGCTCCGCCGCCATGGCCATTTAAGCATAATTGCTGGACTCAGTAGCCTGCAGACTAGACAGCTTCTATCTCCCCCGACAACAAGGGAGGCCGCCCTGTCACATGACTACTGAGACATCGGATCAAGACGCGTCATCAGATATCTGTTCACACGTATATAGAATGAAAATCGTAATTTTTGTATTCATTTATTGGGGATTGCCTGGCTAGGACTTCAGGGTCGACAGTCCGACAGCTATGACGCGTTTTGTATTGAGAAGAATAGTTACAAAGAAGTGTCCGCTGATAGCACCTATTTAGAAGGTTCAGCAAACTGGTGAGAGAAGGGCTGAACAGATCCAAAATTCGGTGTGCCATCAGCATTGGCTGTCAGCGGCTGCGTCATAGCATATCTTGTATCGTCACAAGCACCATTCTTGTTAGAAGTAGCATGGAAAGTGATGTATGTCTGCTTCCCATCAGGGCTCTGGAAGAAACTGTTATGACCAGTTCCGTAGCTTCCATTCGCGCTCTTAAGAACACAACCGTTGGACTTCTTCCACGCCGAGGCCTTGGCAGGATCAGTCTTTCCGTCCCACTCGAGCAGAGCGACACAGTAATCTGGGGTCCAGCAGTAGTTGGCTGAGTAGGAGATATAAGTCTTTCCGCCGAAGTACAAGGCGTTGGGTCCCTCTTGCACGGGAGTTCCGCTCTTTTCCCAGCTTTGATCGGGCTGGGAGATGATGCTTAGAGCACCAACGGATAAGAAGTCGGAGCCCAGTTTACGGATGCATGTTGACTGGTATTGCACACCGGTCATACAAGAGTAGACGAAGTAGTTGCCGAATTGGTTGGTGCGAAGGATGGTACCGTCGATACCCCAGTCATCAGAGAGCTTGGCGCCGTAGGACCAGCTGTCCCAGGGACTAGCGCCACCTACTTTTGTTAGCCATATGTCGTTCAGAGAATATGGAAGACTTACCCTTGATAACATGCGAGCGCTGGCCAGTGAGATCTTCGGACTTTCCAGCGGTATAGTAGATGTACCACTTTCCACCGAGATAGTGAAGCTCAGGAGCCCAGACGTTTGATGAGCGCGAAGGGTCAGAGTCGGTGTAGATGACCTTGGGAGTAGCAGTCTTGAGACCCTCGATAGTGGTAGCTCGGGAGAGCTGGAGGTTTGTCCACTCTGTCGAGATGAGGTAGTAGTATCCTCCGGTGTAGGTAATCTGGGGATCACCACCGCCTGGGTTTCTGATGGGGTTGGTATAGGCACCAGCTGAGCTGATGAGGCCCAGGGCCAAAGTAAAGATGTTATTCCAAGAGACCATGATTGCTACTGAGGTAATTGACAATGCCAAATTTCTAAGTCCAGCCGGCCACGATAGAGTCTTTATACAAGCGTCGCTTATAAAGATCTCGTTGTAATACTCCCAGCTATCCGCGTATACCATCGGACTTTCGTAAAAGCCTGGGGAAACTTCCCATATGGTCCAAGTGCATTGATTTCATCAACAGCTGACTTCTCATTGCGGATGGCTCGCCGAGCATGACTGGGAAGTGGGATCTGGGGTTGCCGATCCATGACCGGGATGTCGATGCGGTCCAATCGTGTCACCGGAGGCTCGTCCCGCAATGCTTATTCTCCAGCAAAACCTCGGGAGTTTAAGGTCCGCTTTCGAATTCGGGGTGGAGATGTTGCAATGCGCCCCAATAGAGGTGAGGATGCTTTTTAAGTCTATTTTATAGTTACGGATTCCCCGGATCGTGGATGCGGAGGAGATGGAAGAAAGGTTGTGATTTCCGTCATTGGCGCAAAAATTCCTTCCCATCCGTGGCCACGCTAATAAGTGAGTTTGTGAAAATTTGGTCATCACTATTATGTGAACGTGATATTCCAAGACCGGGGTTTAGAAGCGGTTGAACTATAGTCACCGAGAGATTGACCTCAAAGACTTAATCTACCTTATGTATGCATCAACCGTACGTCCTAAGGGTGATATTCTCAGCCGATTCATCCGTGATACTTACCCAAGACCCTGATCTGTCCCTTTTTCGAAACCGGTCCTTCCACGCCCGGAACCTATGCCACCAACATGTCTTAACACTTGCTTGAAATCGAGCAACAGATTGTTCTAATTTCTCCCTGTGACTCCTGAGTCTTGTTATTTCAACCCCTTGTTCAGCAATCTGAGCCTTGTAATTGCTCTCCATGGCCTCTTTTGTAGCAAGTTCAGCAGTAACTTTCTCTTCGCTCGCATTGGCTTTGTTTGCTGCATCTTCCACGATGGCCAAATACTGATTAATTTTATGCTCAAAGGATTTGACTTGATTACCAAGATCATGGTTCTGCTCTTTGATCAACCGATAGTCATCAAGCTTCTTCTGCGCATCGACGATTTCCGCCTTCAGAGATTTGTTCTCCATTTCCAGCCTGCTGCGAACGAGCAAATCGTTCATTGCCTGGCCTTGAAGCCGTTCAAAGTTTCTTTTCGTAGCTGATAATCTACCTTCTCCAACATTGTTACGATCTTCGCTTTCTTGGAGCTCTTGTTCTAGATTCATGATCTCTTCTTGCAACCCTTTGACGTCCCGCTTGAGCTGCTTCTGTGCCTTGGCATTTCTCCCTCTTTCTGTTTCAAGATCTCCTTGGAGCTTTGAAACAAGCTGTCGCAATTTCATTGTCTGTTGAAAGAGTGTCGTGATTTCGTTTTGCATGGTAAGCTTCCGTTGCTCAACGGATATTACCTCTTTTACCACGCTTGTCCAAAGTCGCACGAATTTATATGCTTGGTTTGCATGATATGTCCCACAGAGGCATAAATCAGCTAGCTGGAACAGAGTTTGTTCGGTAACTAAATCCGGAGGGTTTCGTGACATCCGGCCGAGTAACGGAGCAATTGCTGAAAGGCGTGGTTGCTTGATGCTCATCGAACAGCGTGTCTTTCTTGTGGTGGTACCGATACATCTGTGATGACCAGAAATCTGCAACACATCTGCTGCATCCCAAATTGCTGAGGCCATCGTGACGTGAATAGAATGAAGTGGTTGAAAGGATTATCAGTACTTTCTGCAGGAATATGTATGTTACTGAAGTTGTGGTTGTGTTGTAGGCCGTAGGTTCAACTTCGGATTACTGAGCGAATTTCACAAAATGAAGAGGAAGAGCAGAGAGGAGAAAACTGGGACACCAAGGATGCAGAGCATTTTATTTTGGTGGAATCCCGAATAGTTGATTTGCAGGGGGTGAACCAACATGCATATTTGCAATGGGGCGCAGCGCTCATGGGCCTTGTACCAGTTAGTACTGAACTCGGGTCTTGGACCCCGGCTGTACTGTTACAGCCTCCAACTTTCAAATATAAGTCTTTCAAGGTGTAACGTGCCCAAGTAATAAGTGAATAAGACACTTTATGAAGAATTGAGTGAGCGAAACTAGTTATATCATTCTCTGACATTGTGTTTCTGGCGAAAATAGAGCAGTCTCGTCCAAGTGTATTAATTAAAAAATACCCGAGTTCTCCTCTCGGATGCTTCAGCGAATATGACCAGGAAGTGGGATTTGGAATTGACAATCTGTGACTGCAAAGAATGTAAGATACATATCTTGCTCGCTTCTATCAGTAAAAGTGTTGAAATATGAATCAATAACCAGACACAAGCAACGGTTAGTCAGTAATTCTCGATTCTATTTCTCCGACTGAACAGCAACATACGCGAGGATTCACTCAACCTTATAAAGGAAGCACAACCATACTCAGCACAAGTACCGCGTACCAGTAACTGAAAATTTGCTTGCTTGCCATAGCCCTTGGTGCTTTACTCTCTTGAGCGGCACTTTCTGACACCGCTGTCTCTGCAGAAGAAGTACTTCCTGTCTGCATGGTGCTCACACCTGACCCATACGCGCTGGCAGTCTTGTGAGGAGTAAGCGAGGCCGTTTCCTCCTTAGACGAGGAATCTTCTTTCAACCCTCCCGAGGCATTGCACTTCTCTTTGACGAGCTTGAGCTGCTTGTCCCAATAGTCACCTGCTGGATTGGTAGGCGTTGACCATGCCCAGAAATTTGACCTCATGTCGATTAGCGTGACGTAACAGGGATGGCAGAGCTCCTCGAGGGGCATTTCTTCATCATCTTCGAGTTCGGGGAATTCGTTCAAGGTTTCTAGAGAAAGTCAGTTAAACAGTCGTCACTGGGGAAAGGATTACCAACCGCCACAGAATCGACCTGTTTTCGGATCCTTTGCACATGTCTGATTCCAGCTACTCGACGTGACATTACCGCTGTATATGAAAAGGTTGGGTGGGTAATATTCGGACCCGAAATCTTCCTCAGAACATTCCTCGTTGAGTCTTTGATACCACGATTGGAACGAGTCGGAGCATTGTTTGTTGCAGATCGTCGGGGCCATCTCCATGTCTTCGTCTGTTTCGCCCCGAAATAAATCTGGGTCGGTTAAATCCCTAAGGTATTCGTCGCAATCGACTTCGGCTGTCAATACCTGCTTGCAGGCTTTGCTGACCGAAGTTTCTAGACTATCAACGTCTTTTGGCTTCATCATCTGTAGTGCACTGGCACTCATGAAGAGGCCAAGGGCGATAACAAATTTGGTAATGGCCATCGTGAATATTGGGGACACGGATATCGAGATACGAGTGATACAATATCTGTAGCGAAGGTGATGGGTTCTAACTTATAATCCACTGAGGCAAGCCTCAAGTACAGGCCTACATAATTGGAGCCAGGAGGGTTGTAAGATAAATCATTGGTACTCCGTAATGATGGAACCAAACGGGCCTTTTTCAGGTGTGCATATCGCCAAGACGGCCCAGTACGGGCTGCAAGGGCTGCAAGGGACCAAATGTCATTGATTGGCAACCCCTGTCCCTGTCGAGAATCGGCCATGGCCCTTTAGTCATAGCAGGTACTGTGAGGCAACTGCAGATGTCGTTCTATTTTATACTCAATAGTAACCAAGAGCGGCCACTAAACCGTTATATGTAGCGACATCCATCAAACCACAGCAGGCCCAGGAAAAATCCTATAGTCAAGAGCCGAGGCAGGCGAGCTTATCAATACGGCAAGTGAGTCAACAGAACCTGACTAGCCTGTGGAGTTGTGGGACTCGAAAATCACGCTTGATACAAACTAACAACCAACATCACAATCAACCAACACAGCGTTACATGGGCCACGGAAAGAAGTCTCCTGAGCTGAAAATTCAGTTCTCTTGTTTTTTGCCTGTATCCGGCTTGGCATATAACGTGTCACTGTATTTACAATATGCTAGGGGCATACAGAGTAGAGCCTGGCGGATCAACGTTATAGACAATGAACCTCGCATGCTTGTCGCTTGACAATGAATCTCAGGTTGAGCAAAAGGCTGATCGCTTAATAATTGTTTGTCTGGAGGTACTTGAGGTAATTATTTTGGCCACCACTTCCCCTCCTCGTAAATGGGTCGAAAGTATGCCCCTTATCGAGACACCTATACTGAATAAAGGTTACATTTGAAGTGTTGCTACAGGTAGATATTAGGCTGTGAAAAAAACCGATGGATAAATATGGATTCTTCTTCAACAGTATAGCTTCAATGGCTCTGATAGACATGAACAATCTCACTGCATAAAGAAGAGGTTCATCAACAAAAGAGGCATCAGAGCCCGGAACCCCAACAACTCTCCCTGTTCAAATTTCGCAGCAGAATTAGGCGTGGATGACACAGTAGGTACCGATGACATGGTCTGTACTGGGGTCCGAGTGGACGATTTAGACTCATCCTCGCCGCTGGCTGTTTGGGAAGATTTTGAGGCTTCTGCCGTAGTTGTTGAGCCAGATGGTTCACTCTTACTCGAAGTGGTCGCGGCAGTCTCGGTGGATGTTGAACTACCGCATTCCTTGTGCACGAGCTCAAGTTGCTCTTCGTGCCATTTGATGTTAAGGGCGTACGGTGAGGGTTTATACATCTCGAGACGCTTTACATAACAAGGATGGCAAAGCTCATCATGCGGGAGCTCCTCGTCTTCCCCGACATCAGTGAAATCTGCAATGATGTCTTGGTAACAGTCAGTATTATTCCTATTCTTAAGTCTGTCAGCTACTAACCATTGCAGTATCGTCCTGTCTTGGTGTCTTTTAGACATGTCGCATTCCAGCCTGTCCAAATACGAAGGCCACCTCGGGCTTTGTCTTCCCCACAGTCCTTGGAAACATTGGTGACCCAGTCCTGGAGTGATTGAGAGCAAACTTTGGTGCAGACCGCATCTGTCAAGGCTTCACTGTCAAGAGAGCCGTACCAGCCTCCATTGAGAAAGCTGATTACCTCTCTATCGCAATCGATATCCGCTGACATGGCCTTATCGCAGGCTGTTGTCACATCGTTGTCAGTCCCAGGCTCATATAAACTGAAAGCATTGACGGACAAGGAGACTCCCAGAGTGATGAAAAGTTTAGAGGCAATCATGGTGAATGTTGCCAGGCTCTCAAAGAGGAATAGAATTTGGGACGAAAAGAGTGACGTGGTCAAGTACAAGAAAGAAGGAGGAGGTTCCGTGGTTTCTCAGCACAGGATCGCGTGTCTGAGCGGCGGGAAGCTATCCCTTTAATGAAAATCGTGAATTAATGGCCCGAGGCCCTTTGTATGCATTGTGGATATGCCAAGTCGGTTGCAGGCAAAATACAGGGGCTACATCCTTGTCTAGCGACCAAAATCATGTAACATGCTGTTGGTTGTAGTTTGTTGGTTGCAAAAACTACGTAAAGTTTAATTGCAGTCTAAATTATGCTTAGATAAAGCGCTAAAAAGCTCGTGAAAGACTGCGCTTGTTATCGGATGATCACCCATTCTCCCGCACTCGGATCATATGAAAGATCGTACACCGTCTCTGCGCCATCTTCCTCGGGAACACTATAGTCAATAACGACATTAGGTTCGTTGTAATGTCCCATGAATTCAAGTGCAAACTTGACCTCGGCTCCAGTACTAAGGCCCTCTCGGAAGACGAATGAAAAGGGCTCGGACCTTACTATACGTCTGCTGTCCTCAAGCTTGACAGACTGAAGGTATGTGACCGGCGTACCGTCATCGTCAACACCAGTCAATACAATAACCTGGCGATCGTGAGCATCACGCTCAATTTTAATCACAAGCCTGCGCTTCAAGATGAAACTTGGAATGCTATATCCAAGCCTATCCATCACTCTTGTCATCAAAACATCGGACTCGGCCCAAACATGTATATCTGCTAGACCTTCCATGAAAGTCTCTTGTAGGTTGCAGATGATGAGCTTGCTTCTCTTACTCTTTCCACAT
Source organism: Fusarium succisae (assembly GCA_013186925.1). NCBI lineage: Eukaryota > Fungi > Ascomycota > Sordariomycetes > Hypocreales > Nectriaceae > Fusarium > Fusarium succisae. The sequence continues at coordinate 61,864 of JAAOAW010000410.1, forward strand.
GTCTCGGGGATGCCGCTCGCTGGAGGAACGCTGAGGGATGATCCCAGTGCAATGCAAAGATCAGCCTTCTTGGCATGACTTCGAGCAAGCTTGAAAGGTTCCTCTGGTAAGAATTCCCCAAAGTTGATGATGGTGTCAAGGAGATTCCCTCCGCATGCGGTGCACTTACGGCCTGTCCGATGGTCATGTACTGACTTTTCGTAGCTGGCGACAGCACGGAAGTCTTTGACGATTCAGCATAAGAAATATTCTCTCGACAATAGTGTACTTACCTCGTATGTACTCTTTACCACAATCTTTGCAGCACTCTCGGTTGCTGTTACCGTGAAGTTCTGAAATGCGATCCTGAGAAGATCAGTCAGAGCGGCTAAGGGTCTATAAGCCAGTCCTTACCCGCAGGATGCCGCTCCTTCGATGCAAGCCATTACAGTTCTGACTGACGAGATACTTCAGGTCACCTTGATTCTGGAGCTCCACCAAAGCCATATGCGTCGGCGTCGGAATGGCCTGAAGCGTGCTCGTGGCCTTTCCAGTACGGGTTCGCCCTTGAGCTCTCAGTGTCCAGGCACCTTCGGGGCCACGAAAGTCGGGAATGCCTATGCCAATCAGTGAATGGACCACACAGAGGAAGCACATTGATCGACTTGCCAGCTGAAGTCGAGACGCCTGCACCCGTGAAAACGATGAAGTGCTTGCTCTTCCTAATAAGTGCCACGATCTCATCCGCCTGCTTGTCAATAACGTCTAGAGGGTCGCGACGCTCAGGTGGCGCTACTTTTGGCGCCGAAGAAGCCATTTCCGCAAACTTCAATCAATTCTCACGACGTTAGTCAAATATCGGTCAGGGAATATAGTGCTTATTTATTTAGCCTGAGGTTACATGCATTTGCTGACATCCATGGTGTTCACGCTACCTACCTAGGCAGCAGCCCCGCTATAAGAATGGTGAGTCCCTTAACGTTTCATCAAGCTATCTTCATGGGCAATCAATAGTTATGAACGTGATTCCATGGCGGCCCTATCACTTGCTAATGGGGAGTCACTCTCAAACTATCCAGTCTATGTGGCCCCCTCCATTTTGGCGTGAAGCTGGGGTACCTCAACTCCAATGACCTCGCCACCCCGACCCAGAGTGAAAGCGAAGCTGATTTCTGCATCAGCACCAATTTCCTGCCAAGTAATACATGTCGGGGTGCCCATATCAATAGGGGCACTCTTGTTCTGGAAAACGGCAATGAACTGATGGCGGTTTTTGTCTTGAACATTGGTTGGGTAGATTCTGAAGTCCAGATCATCAGCGTGAAAGCCGAGCTTCTGGGCTATTTGCTTCTTAATGTTCACCCCACCAATCACAAGCTTCTGGACTTCGAGACCCCGGCCGTTATCAGTGGTGTTCAAAGTAGCCTCAGATTCCTTGCCTGAGTACGATCCGGCATAGCGCGCCTCGAGTTCTTTGGCGGCAATGACTTGAAGATACCCGAGAACTTCGCTAACGATATCGGCGTGCACGTTCAAGTCAAGCCTTCTGTCCTCGACACTGTGATCATGAGCCAGAATAGCGAAGCCAGCGTTGAAGTCGGTGGTGAGTCCAAAGTAGCTCGCATACTTGCCAATGGTTCCGCTCTTCGTCAAGGCATCTAGAATGGGTGAAATGGCGTTGCCGGCACGGTAAACTTCCCAAGGTCGACCTACGCCATTGCGAAGATTGGAAGTATCGACATTGGGGTGAAGCCAGCGACGGGTAACAGCAGGCGAAAGGAGATCGGAAGCAAGAATAGAGTGCCCCGCGCGTGCGAGATCTTTGACGGAGCTAACGAATGATAAGGCACTACAACGGACATTAGTTATGGGCTTTCCCTTCTCGCTGATCAACATACCCTGGCTCACCAACCGTCGAAGTGTTAAGACTCCTCATGGCAAAGATATCTTCGACACCATGGCTCAAGACTCCACTGTCGCTCATGTTGAGAGGTTGTAAAAGAGTCTTGTCCAGAATCGAGCGCCAATCACCGCCATCACTTCGTTGCACAGCAAAGACCAAGAGCTGGAAGGCGGCGTAAGAAACCACTGGAGTTGTATCCGAGAGGAAGTATGGCGTCCTCTTCGCAAAGGCCTTCTGGAAACCTTGAACTTACATCAGTATCAGAAAGTTCACATGGTATCTGTAGGATTTCACTTACCCTTCCAGTCACAAGCCTTGCCAACAACACATGCTCTGGCTATATCACTTGTTAGCTTGAATTCTGCATGAGTTCGAATAATAACATACACTCTCGGCTTAGGCCTGACATTTGGCCTGCCAAAGCTCCAATAGTAATGTCCTTCCAGTTCGCCGTAAGCGGGCCCTTGACCTTGGCTAATTCAGGCAGATACTTAGTGATAGGCGTCTCCCATTGCTCGCCCATCTTGACAAGCCAAGCATAAACAGTGAATACCATACTCACATCACCAACTGGAAATCTAGTGTTCGAAGTAAGGTTTGCGTTCGCGGCTTGATCTTCAGGGGATGTATAGTGATACTTAAAGAAGATGGGATCATCTCGAAGGGACTCGGCACCACCGAAGATAACCACAGAGAAGGATGTAGTTTTGGGCGTAATTGGACCATACTTATCGCTACCGCCGTTCTTGATGAGGTCATCAAAAGTCTTAGTAAATTGGAAGGTAAGCTTCTTGAAAATTTCAGAGGACCTATCGATGGTGGGTAGTGGATAGTATGCACCGATGGGAGCGCATGCCTGGAAGGGAATGTCGTTGTTGATACAGTCATCTTTGGCGAAAGTCCCGCGAGCAAGGGCGCTCAAGAGAAAGTTTATGGTAAGTGCGCGCATTGTTGATTTATTTGTAAGTGTTTGGTGAGATGTTTTGAGAGGCGATGAACCAGAAAGGCGTAGATGATAGTGTAGAATAGAATGCGTTGAGGGACCCTTCTTATACCTGGGCCCGAAGCACCCCAGGTGAGACTAAAAGCTATATTACGACATGCTTAACGAGGCTTAGATGAGATGCAAATTGAAGATCAATCCTTTGGCTGAGTATTCTCCCTCGATTCACTTGTCTTGTGGTGTTTAGCAGGGGATTTCCACCTCCCGAGGCTCCACTCTGTCTCTTAGTCCGGCTTACTCCGTATGCCGCCCGCTTACCACAATCGTTAGTCCGCATCTTACTCCGTACGGCACATCAGAAAACAGAACCAAGCACCGAAAAAACCACGTAACCCAGAAATATCTATTAAAAAGGAAATATCTAAGTTCCATAGCCCAAATTGATAGGAAACTCAACAGGATCTGCAAAGAGAAAAGTGCCGATGTCGAGGTCAGGGTTTTGATACCAATCCGAGCTCATTGGCCATGGACCGGCTATAAACGGCATTGATGCACCAACTGACATGCCACTGGCATCAGTACCGACACTTAGTAACGACTGGTCATTGACAGATGGACTTATGGATACTGATGAATCTGGTGTCTGTTGCTCTGCCTGAGAAAGGTACCAATTTTCAAGTCGGCGTATTCGCTTCGCAAGAGCATAGAACGGATGGTCCGCCGGCGCATCCTGGCCCGGCGTCGCTTCGAACCGCAAGACCAGTTGACGAAGGGTATGTCGCATATCCAAGAACCGACGGAGATGCTGCATAGATCCAGTTATAGTTCCTCTCGCAGCCACTAGATCGAGGCGAACAGCAAGGTTTAGACCGCAGTTCATCATGATCCAGCCCATGTTTGACATGTACATCTCTTCACCCTGTGGCATGACGAGAATCACACTAATCAGGGAGCGGGCAGCTGACATGCTTGCCGAGAGCCAGTCGATAAGTGAACTTTCGTGTTCAAATTGGTTGTTAAACTTATCGAGACCAAACGACGTTCCTCTCGGCGATGATTGACTGAGAAGGAGTTCAAGTATATGGATTTGAAGAAGCAAGGGTGCTATAGTACCGTCAGACATTTGTTTAGCAGTATTTCAGGCGACTTACGGCTCTCACTCAGTAGGAAAGGCAGCGTTTCCTTGATCTCAGTGCACTTTTGCGAAATCTCCTGACATCCAGAAAAGAAATGCAGACCATTGTTAGTAGACACCGTGTTGTTGACAAGATCTTCAACTCCCTCGATGAGCGTTTGCACTGTGATCATGTATGGAAGATATTTATCCGTAGGGTACTCGTTCCAGGATGCAAGGTGCTCGCAGCATGCAGTGATATATGGTGTATAAAAGAATTGGCGTGTTTTCTGAAGAATTATAGACGAACTTTCTTTCGTTAGCATCAGGTTCAATGAGTTCGCTAGCTGAATCACCTTGAAGATAAGTAGTACGTCCCTGCCAGGGCCCTCATCTCATCAGGACCCCAGTCTGGCTTGTTCTTATCTTTACCCCCCTCGGCACTCCACAGCTTCGGCCTCCGAGGTTTATCAAGGCGCAAGTCACTTATGATACTTGTGGCGAGATGTAAATGCTGTATGTATCTCTTTGGCTTAGCTTGATAGTGTGCCCTGTGATCGTTAGCTGATACATTTGTGGCATAGTATCGAGTCTTACCATGCAAGATTGATAAGGAGTCCCTGCAATAGATCAAGTTGACAGAAATCACCTTCGACCATCTTTGCAGCGACTATTTGCTTGAATAAGTACCCGAGTGCTTTCTGTGTGGCTACATCCGCATGTGAAGCTGCAGCTAGTGCAGCTAGACAAGCAAAGGGGCGCTCTACATTCAACTGTTCAACTGATATATCATTTCGAAAGAGCACGAAAGGAAAGTATGGAATCATTCGGGTCCTGTAGCAGTCGAGTAAGTCCTTAGCAGCTTCGAATGTTATGAGTCCTCGTTCAAAGGGATCAAATGATGCGTTTTGGTTGAAGATGTCCTGCAGTTTGCTGCTCGAGGATGCTTTTTCATAAGGGCTTGTTGGTGAGTTGGAAGATTGCTCAGATTTGGATCTGACATCAAGTCTTTCTCTATGAATATCAATAATAAGTCAAGTTCTTCTAAGTATGAAGTTAAAGTTCTTACCTCTGGCGATTTACATTCTGACGGCGCCTAGCTTGGTTGAAGATACACGTCTTGCCAAGCCTCAAGCATCGATCGCAGGAGTCAGAATCCTGAGTTTTGGAACATCGAATCTTTAAAGAAAAACACGTTTGGCATGTCTTCAATAGAGGCAGCGGCGAGTCTCTGTTGTTTGACGAACTCATTATCGTTTCACGTTGCTTTTGCGAGCATGATGATAGCATTCTCCATCAAAGATCGAGGGCGAAGAATGGAGGGTCACGTGAGACACGGAACTCCGTACGTGCAGGATGAGGCTGTGTATTAGCCGCGTAATCTGTGCAGCGAGACATCGTCATGGAGGATGATAACGGCATGATTATACTGTATTTTATGCTGTATTACTCTCTGTGTTTGACTTGGATAGGCGACTTGCGTCGTTGCCGTTGACGAATTGGGAAGCTGAGAGACTTTTTGGTAGATAGGATGCAGGGTAGGCTTTTGCCGCGCCTCACGGTGACAACGCATCGAGCAACTAACCTCGGATAGATCCGATTTCGTGGATCAGATCATTAATGCTTTCAATGCAATGACGGTCTAGTTATTAGTAATTTCTAGAGATTTGATGCTACTGGGATGGAGGGAGTAAAGCATTGATGTATAACAGCAAATGTTACATTGGGAATTATCGTATCCTCAAATCGAAGACAGACCTAGGCAACCAAGGAGATGCAATAAAGCTCAGGACCTCTATCCCAGGTGACAAAAAGCCTTAGGCAAACTTAGGTAAACTTAGTGTAATTTAGTATATATATAGAGGATCTTAGACTAAATATTTTGACACCTTAGTTCAACGTTAGAAGTCTGCTTATACCCCGAGGACAACGCGTCTGGGTTGTTTAGCTTTATCGATAATCGATCTTAAGGGAATGCCATCGCATGCTTTATTCCCGAAAACTGACAGGGAGAGAGTACACTCACGTGCTGTCGTAATGAATCTGATCACGGGTTGACGCCAAACTCCGGCTTCCAGTTTGAATGCTCCGCGTGAATTGCTCCGTGACTCGGCTTGGATTGCTGATCCCCCAATTCAGGACCCCCAACACTGCAGACCCCTCTAACCACTCCGAGAGATGGCAGAAAAACCAGGACGTTAGTTCCAGTTGACAAAAATGCTTAAATACATTTAGGTTAAGCTCGGCAGCCTACTGACTAGTTCATTTAGGTCATCTACTACAAGCGTCACGAGCTTTTTGACATCCATGTTCTCATTATAGGTTGCATCACGCAGCACGAACTTGACAATTACCTATTATTCCGTCTGTTCAACACCAAATGTGAAGCCGTTGAACGCGGGGAACCTTGTCTCACAGACCGTTAGGAAATTACAGGACTCGCTAAACCTCATTTCGGCTACGATCTGCGACCCTAGCCTACCGTTCGCGCAATGCCCAGCAATATTCAGGTCATTCGTGCATTTTGCGATCATCCGAAGTCATGAACTCTTTCGGGAGCATCTCCACCGAGCGCCGAGCTGCAGCGGAGGAAAGCCGTGTTATGGCTGTTGCCGCTGAACAGGGTATATCTTCCGAAATTACATGCATATTCTCATTGTGGTTCTCTATGGCGTCAAGACAGAGGGACATTGTACATAAGAACAGGTGCAATTTCTGTCTCAATCACGCAACTTTCTCAAAAGTAACTACTTCTTTTTTATAATTGTTATTTGGTAGTCGTTGCATCATGTTGCGACAAGCCGTCCACTCATTTTTACTTGCTGCTTTTGCAGGCCAAGCCATGGCTGCTCCGAGCAACTCTTCTACTTCATCAGCCAAAGTCCACTGGCTAGGTGAAAAGCCAGGCTTTACTTCGGGGACAACTTTCGGTCTCCCCTGGCCTCAATCGAAGTACTTCCCCAAAGACACCAAGTTCACTGCTTCTGGTGCATCCGGTCAGGATGTTGACCTTCAATCGTGGGTCACTGGATACTGGGCTGATGGCTCAGTAAAGTGGACCGGTCACGCGATTGGAGCTTCGGAGGAGGTCCTTGACGAATATGTTGTCAAAGCAGTTCCCTCATCAGAGGGCATCAACGCCACGGCTTCTGCTGGTATCACGGTCACCAAGAGCTCCAGTAAGATTAAGATCGATACTGGCAAAGTCACAGCTGTCTTCCCCAAGACGGGTTCTGTGATCGTCAAGGAGATTGAGACCAACGGCAAGCGCATCGCTCAGAACGGAAGACTCGTGCTTCAATCGCAGAATGATGTTTCTCACCCTGGTGAGGACAAGATCAAGTCGTTCAAGACGCTGCGCTTCCAGAGCAGCATTGATAACGTCACTGTCAGCGACCAGAACTCTGCACGAACTCTGGTCACTGTGCGAGGCAAGCATTCGGCGAGCGACAAGTCTGGCCATAAATCCTGGCTGCCCTTTGTCCTTCGCTTTTACTTCTACTCTGGCTCTGAGTCGATCAAGATCATTCATAGCTTGGTCTTTGACGGAGATGCCGACAAAGACTTCATCTCTGCCGTTGGTATCCGCTTTGACGTTCCCCTACAAGGCGAGGAACTGTACAACCGTCATATCCGCATCGCTGGTGTTGAGGGCGGTCTGCTTAGTGAAGCTGTTCAGGGTATTACTGGCCTTCGAAGAGATCCTGGTGCCAACGTTCGAGCTGATCAATTTGATGGCAAGGAGCTGCCTGATATCTCGACCTGGGATGTTCGCGTGTCCAGCCGTCTTCACTGGATTCCTCCCTGGAACGACTACAGCTTGAGCCAGCTCTCAGCCGATGGCTTCACTCTCAAGAAGCGAACCAAGGTTGGTCAAAGCTGGGTTTCCATCCCAGGCGGTACTCGCGCCGAGGGCCTTGCATACCTTGGTGGTGCTACTGTTGGAGGTCTCGCCGTTGGTCTTCGCGACTTCTGGAAGCGATTCCCGACTGGCTTTGACATTTCCTCTGCGGCCTCTGACACTGGAAGCATTACCCTTTGGCTGTACAGTCCATCCGCGGAACCCCTTGACCTTCGTCCCTACCATGATGGCCTTGGTCAAAAGAACTACACCGATCAGCTCGACGCTCTTGAGATCACCTACGAGGACTGGGAACCTGGTTTTGACACTCCTTACGGTATCGCACGAACTAGCGAGCTGTACCTGATTGCTTTTGACAAGACCCCTTCGCAGGAGACACTGGCGAACCATGTCACGCAGATCAACAAACCTCCTGTCCTCGTCCCCGAGAGCGAGTACATCCAGCAGACCAAGGCTATCGGCACATACTGGGCTCCCACCGATACTTCAACCGCCGCCTCCAAGAAGCTAGAGGACAATATCAACTTCCTCGCCAAATTCTACCAGTCTGAGGTTGAGCACCGTCGTTGGTACGGTTTCCTTGATTATGGTGACTTCATGCACACTTATGATCCCGACCGTCATGAGTGGCGATATGACATTGGCGGTTATGCATGGGATAACTCTGAGCTGTCTCCCGATCTGTTCTTCTGGCAGTACTTCCTGCGCACGGGTCGCGAAGATATATACCGTTTTGCCGAAGCTCTCACACGTCACACCGGCGAAGTTGATGTTTATCATCTCGGTAACTGGAAGGGTCTTGGAACGCGACACGGTGTGCAGCATTTCAGCGACAGCGCGAAGCAGGCCCGTATCTCACAGCCCCAGTACAGAAAGTACTTTTATTACCTTTCCGGCGGTGATGAGCGTATCGGCGAGCTATTCGAGGAGCTCCTTGATACCGACAAGACATACGGCGTTCTTGATCCTCAGCGCAAGGTCCGCAAGGATGGTTGGGTCCCTACGCCAAATGCGACCGTTGCCTTCAGCTTGGGTACGGATTGGGGAGCGCTTGCTGGTGGATGGCTCATTGACTGGGAGCGTCGTGGTCCTCGATGGGAGGAGTCCAAGGCGAAGCTTACCAGCACTGTCAAGAGCATCGCTAAGCTCAAGAACGGGTTTGTCACTGGCAATGGTCTCTACAACCTCCAGAACTGGACCCTTGGCCCTCCTCCTTCCGATCCTGACAACAAGGGCCACGTCGAAGTCTCGCATCTTAATGCCGTCTTCGGTCTCCCCGAAGTTGTTTCTGAGCTGATCTTGTACTTCGGCGATGATCTACCTGAGGGCTTCAAGCAAGCTTGGCTCGACTACTGTTACTACTTCGAGGCCACTGCTGCTGAGCAGAAGGCTCGCTACGGTGTTGACTTCGGAAAGCTGAACCTGTACCAGGGCCATTCACGTCTCACGGCATATGCTGCGAACCAACAGCATAATACGACCATGGCAAATCTCGCTTGGACAAAGTTCTTTGAGAGTGATGGATTCAAGGCACCCACCGCTACTTTCACTACGACTGAGATTCCGGAGAACGAGGGGCTCATTCCGGGAGAGGAAGCGCCATGGGTTTCTACGAATGATGTTGCGCAGTATGGATTGGCAGTTATCCAAAATCTTGCTCTTGCCAGGGATGCTCTCGAGGACTATAAGCCAAAGGCCTAAAGGCTTGCACTTTGACGACTGTGTTTGTCTTCCATGTACTTTCCTTCAACTCCCGTTCAGGATTCCCTTGCATCTCTTCACAAGTCCATAGTTTACTCGATAAATCGAATTGTCAAACCAGCTACTGTCCCTTCTTCACCCCCAAACCCAATCGGACATCGTACAACTTCATAAGCATCCATTTGATACACCCGTAACATATCCTCTTGTGCTTTTGTTTCGACCAAGAGTGCCATCCTAGGCATACACCTTATCCCGTCAGGGTCATTTATCATTGCCTATGATTGGCTCCTCCTCCTCAAGAGTCCTCCAATAGCTAGAGCTGGTCTCAAGCGAGGCTTGCTGCCCAGCAGTTCAAACAGGATGTCATCCTCGGCTAGGTCTACATAAACAAAATACCAAACAGGGTACTCATTCTGCGCGGGGCGTGGTTCATTATGTAAGTGCTCTAGTCGACGATGTGGTAGTGTTGATCCGATGCCCAATGTTCGATGTAGCGAGTGAGATGAAAGGCTCTTTTTGGCTGGGTTGCATAGGATAATGTTGGAACAAACGTAGTGAGGCTCGGCTTTTCCCTAGGGTATGATTCGGTGGCGATCTTATTGATAGCATTGATCTCCAATAAAGCGCCAAGCTTCCCAATGAGTCGGCAGTAGAGATGGTACCTCCATTAGGCGATGAGACACCAGCTGCTTGTGCAACAGCCTCACTGGTATACAGTGGTCCTTCAAGCTTTATCAAGAACCTTGAATCTTGAAGTTTACGCCTGTACCTCTGCTCAAATGCGGCCAAAAAAGCTGAATAAGAAAATTCGGGACTTTGCTTATCCGCAAGCTCTTGGTCTAAGGCTGCGTTCGGCGTCGTCATGTTGAAAGAGTACTGGGGTGACTTACGACTGACTTCTGATTCTGATAGAGCTTGAATAATGACCGAATGGCTCTCTGAGACTTTAAATTTGCTGCAGCAAGAAATCTGGACGTGCAAAAAGGGCTGAACAAGAGTATCAAAAGTGACTCGGCTAGTTATCCAGCGGCACCAGCGTTTTCGTATATACCCCAAGTCGCATAGAAACCAGAAGATTTGCTCTTATTCATGCCGATGGTAAGATGACTATCAGAATCTTTGTTTCAAGAACTTTGATTATATAAACACGTAGGTGTTTGCTGCCGGCAAGGTTAAACTTTAGACTCCTAGCACATAAGAGGACACGATATGTCATTTGTCACAGTATAAGCTTCTGCCGACAAACATCCTTGCTTTTTAAACTTGAACTCTATGACGGTCCTGTCCACTAAGATCACTGCGACACATTTAACCCAACTATCCCTCTGCCACTCATGTCCCGTAGCAAGCAACAAAAAAAGTCATTCTTCGCAGAACTGGCTCCCCTCCCATTTGATCACGCACCCTGACGTGCCTGAAATTCTGAAGAGGTATAACCAGGCACGTCAGGTTGTATAATCTGAGACCGTCCGTTTTTTGTCCCATCCCCTGTAGTAACGAAGCTCCTGCTCCAAGTCCTCTGTAAGTCATGTTAGCACCTCTGAATACACTTCAATCACAGACAAAAACATACCAGCTTTCTTCCGTTCCTTTTTCTCGTTCAGCTTGCGCTCCACATCCTTGAAAGCCGAGCGCGTCCCCCTCAAGGGCCCGTACTTGGCCCGCAGCTGGTTTAGGACGTTGCTGTCGCGGTGTCCCATACCCTTGAGCCTCTTCCTGAGGGCAAGGAGATCTCCCTCCAAGTCCAAATCTCTGAAGCCTCTGTCTATGCGTGGAGCTTCCTGCTCCTTGTGAAGTTGTAGATCGTCACCGTAGTGCTTTTGTACCACTGGGACGTGGCGAAAGGGTCGTGTGGTGTGGACCGGTGCGTGGACCGTTGGCACACCAGTTGCATTAGGCTTGGGGCCCTTGGTGGTAAGGGCGCGTCGTAGTGCTTGATAGATACTCATCGCGAAGTAGAGTGTGCAGGAGGTGGGTAGAGTGATGGGTTGGTGAGAGTTACTAAGAGAGAAGACATGATGAAGCGATGATATTTATAGCAAGACAGGATGAAGCTCTGAAGTTAATGTGAGAGCGGACAAATAAGAAGTGAAGATGGATGCATTTAAATGTGGCCCGAGTTAGTTCATTGTAAAGTCTAAGGGCACGAATCAGCTGTCAGGTCTATCAACTCAGAACAACTCTCTCATAAACTCAGTTCAGGTAGAGCATCGAATGTCAAAGCTTGCATGGCCAGACTCTATGCCCTAGCCTCGCTGACGAATGAGAACCCCACACGCGGAGCACTTGGTATAGAGCGCAAAGTAAATTTGGAGTGATTTACGAACATTCTTTCAAAGCCTAATAAGGAACTGAAAAAGAAGTCTTAGTTGTTTATTATAGATTTGTAAATTTTGCGCTAAGTTATGTACATCTTTGTCTAAGCCTTCATGATCTCGGAAAGTCTAATAACACTAGCGCTAACAGTATTGTTTCCACCAGCAGGAGGAAGAATACCCGCACCCATAATCATCAGCAGATCAGGATCCTTCTTAAACGTCATCAGAGCACGAGTGTAGGCTGTAGGCTGAGGAACGCTCCACTTCTTCCAAGCAGACGCATCACCAAGAGCCTGGTTGGTGAAGATCTCAGACATGGTGCCGCAGCTAACCACAATGGTGCCGTTCTTTCCGCCATAAGGAGTCCAAACAACGTAGGGAGAGCCAGCGGGTCGGGCACCGTCAGTAGAGATTATCTGCTGGCCGGGCTTGTTGAGGAACTTCTGGGGGTCCTTGGAGAGGCGGTAGAAGACGGGGAACCAGTAGGTGCTGCCGGCGGGAGGGTTGGGACCGCCACCATACTCATAGGTGTAGATGTACTCGTTGTTGGGGAGCTTGGCGACGGTGGGCATACCAGGGCGTGCGTAGTAGTCATCGTATTTGGTGTCCTCAACAACCTTGCTCCACTTCTTGAGATCAGTGGTGGTCTGGTGAACAAGCTTTTGGGAGTGAGTAGCGTTGTCACGCTGATCAGAATAGTAAAGAATAAGCTTCTCCTTATATGTCCTGCAAATTGTTAGTATTTATCAGATTGTATTATCGGAGCTTCACTTACATCAGGAAAGGTTCCCAAACTGGGGTAAGCCCATGCTCGGGTTTGGCCTCGCCACCAAGAGCAACATGGCTGACGAACTCCCAAGTCTCACCCTTATCAAGACTAGCATAAACCTCGATAAGAGTCTCGCTCAAATCAGTGGGAATACTGCTGCCCGAGATAAGAACAGTGCCCTTGGGATACTTTCCAAATCGACGAGGGAGCTCATAGAGCTGGGGTTGATATCGCAGACCCCAGTTGTTCTGAGTATCCTGGACTTTGGAGAAAGGTTTCCAAGTCTTTCCGCCATCCTTGCTCCTCACAATGGGGAACCAAACATGAGGAGGCTCGGGAGAGTAGTTCTCCCAAGTAGCCAGAAGGGTGCCGTCAGAAAGCTCAAGAGGACGAGCATAGAGAACTTGAGGATCGTTATAGTTGGAAGGAGGATCAAAGATCTCAACGTTGCTAAAGGTTTTGCCCTTCTGAGCAGGCTTTGCCGCCACGAGGGGCAGCAGGAACGAAACAATGGCGGCGAAACGCATCTTGAGACCTGTTTCTGATGTCGATGGCAGGTTGCTGAGCTCCAAAAGATGCGGTCAAGATTTGAGTCTTATATAGTCGCCTCGCGCTTAAACCGTCGCATAACGATGACATCTCCGCCGAGGTAGTGTCATTTTACGTAGCGTCATTATCTCTATTCCTCAGCGGAGAAATTGAGCCCCATCGTCCGGGGGTGTTAGTGATAAATCTGGGGAATATGGGGAAATGATTGGCGCGCAAGGTGAGGAATCCATGCTTAACTTGATGCGCGCCAATCGGCAACGCACTACAATTCGGCAGTCCAACAAGGGTAAACAATTTGGCTCGTGAATGAATGCGGGGGCATTGTTTTGATAGGAGCGATAACTTCTATGATTCGGTAAGTTAGCCACCGAGATCAGCAGATTGATTAACGCTGTGGGCTAATGCAGTTGCTTGTTTTGGGTATTCGTCGGCGAACAATGGGGGTTGTAAGGGTCCCCGGTCAAGGTTTGGTAGCCTCGGATCAACGATGCAAATGGAGCTTAGGCATTGAGGCTCAGAACAACACGAGACTTGAATTCAGGGACAAGGGTGACATGCAACAGTGTAGCATTGTTCTAAAGTTTAACCATACAACTGAGTGTTCGAGATCGGCAGGCTCGGACAAAGGGCAGCTCGAAAGAAAAGTCGAACCCCCTTGGCGAGGGCCATACCCGGCACTAGTCCTTACTCGACTCATAAGAGTCTTCCATCCAAAGCGTCGTATCATCAGAGAAAAAAGGTCCAGACAGTGCATGCGAGGGGTCATAGGCCCAGTTGAAACTCGTCTGCCAGTACCTACATCTGAAGCAGAATTCGTAGATGCTACGCCACGAGCAAAGCAGAAGATTTGGTTGGTAGCAACAGTGACAGTAGTGCCTACGAGTCAAGCTAGACGGTAGAGAAAAGCTACATAACTGATATGCCCTAGTTTATAAAGGTGCCCAATGCAGTGCAAAGGTTTTGGAGTGGTTGCTGTGACCAATACTAGAGTTGCTGATGACACAATACCAATCTAGAGGTAGGAAGCACAAGCATGATACAGAAGCGTCCAGCAATGTGTGAATGGAGTCATTATCAGGGCTTCCGTCCTGCACAGGCGTCCTGCAACGATCGAAACAAACCTGGAAAGATGAGTCATAAAGACAATTTTAAAAAAGCTTATAGTTTTGATAATCTATAAAAGAGACTTAATACTCGCTCATTTCGAGCCATTTTGTTTCCTTGCATTCCGTTTGTTCCGCTATATGGTCGTCAACTTACTCATTTCATCCGACCATGGGTAATCATCGCGGACACAATTCACCGGCGCGATAATCAAGCGCGCTATTGCTTACCCCGCCACGTCAGATCTCACCCACGCCTTGAGATCGCGTAAGCACCATAAGCAGTCCAAATATCAGCATTCAATACCTTTTGACCTCGAATGCAGCATCACAAATCTATTACAATTGATTGTCCCTCTACCACTCCCCGATATGACCCAACAAGCGAAGCCTCTCTCCTACATGGAGAAGCTCTCCAACGAAGTCTTTGTTTACCGCCCTTCTGAACCTGCGGCGCCGAACTCTCCGAAGATCATCATCATCGCCAGCTGGACCAACGCGCTTGATAGCCACATTGCCAAATATGTCGATAAACACAAGAAGTTATACCCAACTTCTCAACTTGTTCTTGTGAAGAGCTACAACAATAACTTTTTCGACCCCAAAGTCCTTACTGAATCGGTGAAGCCAGCGGTGCCAGTTATCAGAGCCTCGTTCCCAGACGCCTCGTTATCAACGGCTGAGCCGGGAATCATGATCCATCTCTTTTCTAATGGCGGTTCATCGAATATTTCGTCGTTATATGATGTGTATGCTGCGACTGCTCAAGAAGGCGAAGATCCCTGGCTTCCGCCTCACGTAACAGTCTTTGACTCAGCACCAGGTGCCCAGCGTCTCACCAACACAGCCGCATTCTTCAAATCCACCATTCCAAAGTCATATCGCTGGGTTTGTATGCCTTTTGTCTATGCTTTTGCAGCTACATGGCAGTTCACCAAGTTTCTTGGACTTACAAAAGACTGGCTGGCGTTCTGGGGCTCAACGCATAATACTGCTCAGGGCAAGAGGGAGCGCGAGATTCGACGAACGTACATTTATAGTGAGGGGGACGAGTTGATCGATTTTAAAGATCTTGAGGCGCAGGCTGCTGAGGCGGAGAAGTTGGGCTTTGATGTTCATCTGGAGAAGTTTGATGGGTCTCTTCATGTTGCACATGCGAGAAAAGATGAGGCGAGATATTGGAGCGCTGTCCAGAAGACTTGGAGTGGTTTTGAATAGTCAGTATGTATCTAACTTCAAGATAGCAGCCTTACGAATACTCAATAGACTCAATGCCAGAGATCTGCAGGCAGCGGAGTGACTGGTCAACGTAGCAGTTCGAGCGTCCATAAATTTCAAGTGCTGCCTGAAGTTGAGTTGCCCGCAGTCAGTAAATATCACTGGCTGTGGGCTGCATTGCAAAACTTTCGACTTGCTGTCCAATCATATGTAGCTTTCCTAGGGTGTTTCATACAAGTTATGTGTATGAACAGAGTACAAATTATGCATTCGCTACTTGCAGACTCATTAGTTTATCAACTCGGCAATCACGAGCCATTGGTAGACCAATCACTATGGGCAATATTCTATTAGCCATAACTAGTAAACTAACCCTTAGTTCTCATAGCCAACCCCCATTTCAGCATTGTCGTGATTTGTTCAACCATTTCTTCTTTGTCCGAGGTCCGTATTGTACATCATTCTCTGTCAAAACCTCGATATGGTCATTGTTCTTTCGACGACAGGATGAACAACAGTGATGAGTGCCACGTTCAGTGAAGGGGCTACATGAGAGTCGATATGCCATTCGATACTGGCCCAAAGACTCGACATCAATGCTGGTCGAATGATGTTCAATTTTCTCGTTCTAGGAGTTCGAAAATCAGCAGATTACATGATCAATAATTGAGGATATTAAACTAATCGTCATGCTGAACATCATCATTTAATATGAGTGATGAAGAACATCTTATTACTTAGGTATTGTCGCCTGAAATCCTTTAAATAGGCCATCTCATCGCCTCCAAATCCACCATCATCAATCATCTCATCCACCTTGATAACAGCCTTCACAGCAACCTTCAGAGACCATCTCAGCATTTATTCACCAAACACTACCAACAGCTTTCAAACGCAAAGTTCTTGCCCATCCTTCACCATGTGTCCCATCACCTTCTGGATGCACGAATGTTTCTTCTGCGGAGCCGTCAAGGACAACGCTTCTCGCTACGACCCCGCGATCACCACTACTTGTCCAGGGTGTAATACCCCAGTCCAGGAGAAGCTGGAATGGCGTTACTGGATCTGCCCCCCATGTGAGGAAGAGAGAGCTACCGACGAGCGCAAATATCCCCCTAGAGGCCAGCCCCCACAGCAGCGTGCCCGTGCGTATATGTTCCCGAATGAAACTCAGCCACAGAATGGAACTCAGCGCCAGGGTGAGCCCCGTTCCCAGGCCGCTCCACGTTTCCAAGATGCTCCGCGGTCCCAGCCGTTGCAGAACATTCCAGGTGGTCGTCACCCCGCGCAGCAGTATCCTGCTCAGCAAGAGGAGCAACGCCCCCAGTACTTCCAGATGGGCCAGCTTCCCCGTGGCCAGGACGAACCCCGCCGCCACGGTCGTCGTGAGAGCCGTCATGAGAGCCATGGCCACCATCACCATGATCACTACTACTAGGTGAGGATGTCCTAGGCAGCCTGTTAATAAGTTTCCCGTTCTTCTATTTTCAAGAGGATCGGTCGGTAGTTGATGTAGTACCAGGGGAACTTCTGAAATAAAAAGAGAAAACTAACTAGAAAAAATATGAAAAGTCGAGGAAAGCCTACAAAAAAAGCGGAATAGATGGGAGGAATTCGATATCATAACAAGGGAAATGTTCAGCGAGGTTCTTGAAATCATGTATCTGGTGAGTATTAGGCTAGATGGATGAGGGGTTAGATAGATTGCCAATGAGGGTTATTTGGGCAACTTTTGTGCATAGAACGAGTGCTTGCGTGATGACGAACATATCGACTGAGTAACCATTTTATCTAAATAACCTCAGAGTACGAGCTGTATTATCAGACAAAAATTGCCCCTGTAGAACTCTCATCATGAATTGGGTTGAACGAAACAGTTAGGCCTTAACCGAAACGTTCACTGCTTTGGGACGTCGTATGATCAAACCCTGGTAACCCATCTGCATATGCGCGACGAACTCAACCAACAGGATGACAAATCCCGACTGGGATTCTGACTTCCTCATAAAAATCATGATCTCTCCGGGCGGGGAAGTTCTCAACGTTGCGTGATTAAACAACTGACATCAAAATGGCAGAACCAACTATCAACGCGGAGCCTGACCTTGTACCGGATGAACAGGTTTTTCTACCAGTGCGAAGAAACTTAGGGAGACTTATTAACCACGAACTTTAGTCCGATGAAGAGCATGACTCATCGATTGGATCGGTAGGTCACTTCTCACCAATCTTTGTTGTTGACGAGCTGACCTGTGGAAAAGAGCCTAGCATCCACATCTGAGAGCTTGAGAAGTTCTATTCTAGACTACCGAAAGGAAAATGGCAGGACTTATCATCGATATAAGGATGGGAGTCAGTCCCACTCGGTTTTGTGATGTTGCGGTTAACTAATGGGTACAGAGTATAACCTTCCTAATGACGATGTCGAAAAGGAGAGACTCGGTATGGTAAAGTCTCGACAGACCGGCTTCACTACTGATCCTTCCGGCTAGACTTGCAGCACAACCTGTTTATCTTAATGCTCGACAACAAGCTCGGCCTCGCGCCTCCGAACGATCCCAACTCTAAGGCCAAACGTGTTCTTGACGTTGGGACCGGGACAGGAATATGGGCCATCGACTATGCCAACGAACATCCTGAAGCAAAAGTGATTGGTGTCGACCTCTCGCCAATTCAGCCTGATTTGTGTTTCTCGCAATCAACGTTGCAAGATATCTGCTAACAGTGATTAGTGTTCCTCCGAACGTGGAGTTCTTTATCGATGATATCGAAGAGCCGTGGAACTTCTCTGAACCATTCGACTATGTTCACAGTCGAATGATGACTTTCAGCATCAAGAGCTGGCCTAACCTTGCGAGCAGCATTTACGAGTAAGAGTTATAGTGACATGAGGTACTATGATGCTGATTATCTTTGCTTAGCAATCTTGTTCCTGGCGGTTATGTAGAGCTTCTTGAAATCGATCTCTTTGCCCACTCAGATGATAAGACCCTCACTGAAGATCATCATCTCTCCAAGCTTATCCACCTTCTCGACGAAGCATCCACCAAGATTGGCCGCCCATTCCAGGATAACAAAAAGAACAAAGATATTCTACGCGATGCGGGATTTGTGGATATTGTCGAGACAGTCTTCAAGTGGCCGACGAACCGTTGGCCTCTGGATAAACGGTATAAGGAGATTGGTGAGTGGAACAACCTGAACATGGATAGTTTCAAGGGCCTTGAAGCATTGTCCATGGCAGCTTTGACGAGAGTTCTCGGGTGGACTCAGGAAGAGGTTACGGTCTTTTTGGCGAAGGTCAGAAGGGACCTCAATGACAGGACCATTCATGCTTATTGGCCGGTGTAGGTGCAGCATCTCCTACCAAAGTCCAACTGCTAACCTAACAGATACTCAACTTATGGAAGAAGACCTCTCGATTGAAGCTGTGGAATATGTTGACGGACAGTGGCACTGTTAATTAATGCTATCGTGGATGTTTATCTAACCAAGTGCTTCGACCTAGATAAGTATCCCAACGACAATGAATAACATACTCAGTACCCCAAGAGGAGCACCCGACCGTGGTGCACTGTCAGTTACAGGCGCTGCACCACCTGTAGATGATTCCTGAGCGGTACTTGAAGCACTCTTAGCGGCCTCAGTGCTACTTGTACTTTCTGCATCTGATGTACTAGAGGCCGAGACCGATGTCGCTGAAGATCCATCTGAAGAACGTGAAGTAGTTATGACATCTCTCGTGGTTGACGCAGCTGCAGACGTACTGCTCGCTTCCAACTTGATACCGCAAACCTTCTCAGCGTCAAAGGTAAAGTCGCGGTTCCTGGCCTGGCATTCTGTATGTTGACGTTGGACAGATTCTGCGCGCAGCTTGTTAGAAGGAACTAGTCTTGGAATCATTCTAATACTAACCAGGCATTACATCTGCGTCGCATTTTTTGGCCATGCAGCAGAAATACGCCTCACGGTACTTCTTCTGTGTGCACATACAGGCTGGATCATTGGTACATGAACCGCCGGGGAAGCTGTCATCGAAGCAGCCATTCTGAGGTATATGTTAGTTGGGAACTCTTAGATTTTATGCCAGCTACTTGCATCGCACTCTGACTTGCGTAGCTCTGCCCCTTGATCGAACTGCGGCGCGGCGACACCAAGAGCTGAGCCGAAAAGAATCAAGATAAAAAAAGCAGACGCGCGGACCATCGCCTCGGCTCAGAAAGAATAAGTTCAATCACGGCGAAACCAAAGTCTCTAGATCTCCACGGTTCAAGTGGCTTTAGGTAGTTGCGAGGCCAAAGGATGAGTAGGTATTAATGTTTTCTGATGAGTGTTTTCGTGTCGCAACGCGTTGCTGCGCCGTCGTGAAAACACGATGATTATGGCGCTTGGCTGAATTGGGCAGCTGACACCAGTGCTGGAATTGGGATAGTGGGGGCTAAGTAAAGGTCATGGTCAGACATGACAATATGAGCAAGACATCTTGGGGTCCATGAAAAGGCGAAGTAATTAGGAAGTCGAAGCAGAAGTACAAGTCAGCGGGATTCATCACCAAATCACAGGTATCATGTAGGGACAACTTCTAAGCCATGCATCCATTCCTGAGGGGAAATAAACAATAAGACTACCTCCAGTAAAGCGAGCAAGAACGCTTAGTGATCCTCCATGCTTCATCTAATACCTCAAGCACCTCTTCTGGCAACGGACCCTTCTCAACATTGTCCAGATTACTCTCAAGCTGGCTGAGCGAGCTGATGCCAATGACCAACCCATCATTGCCATCCATGACCTTGAGCTTGCTATGGTGAACCAGCCATCTGAACGCAATCTCCAAGAGGGTCAAGCCCAACTTATCAGCGACAGGCTGAATTACCTTCAAAGCCTCAAAATTGACATCCTTGAAATATCTATCGCGATACATCGCTCCAATAACCGGGTCCTGAGTCGAGTACCGACCACCGTCGGCGGGGACCTCTTTGCTTTTGTAGCGACCTGAGAGTACACCACCAGCCAAGGGATTATAGACGATAATGTCCATCCCGAACTTTCGACAGCATTGAACAAGTTCTTCTTCAATGGCGCGGGTCAAGCAATTGTACATAGCCTGATACACGCTTGGTTTGACCCAACCTTTCTGGTCTGCAATGGTGCAAAGCTCAGCGACTTCCCATGCCGCATAATTGCTCAAGCCAAGCTTTTTGAGCTTTCCCTCTTGATAAAGTTCATTACAAGCCTCAAGTGTCTCCTGAAATGGAACGGATCTGTAGGTTACGCTTCTGGCATAAGAATATCTGATAATGCTCAGGGAATATCATGTGTATTGTAACATTGCTTCTCGGGTTATATAGAAGCTACAGATTGTTATACAGAAATACAGAGCCCTGGGATAGGATGCCGTTATCTAGTAACCGGCAACTTTAGCGCATAGGGAATGTTTCCGCGCCAATTACCGTTAGCGAACTCCAAAGAGTCAGCAGCAACCGGCTTCAACACCAACCGGACCATATCTAGCAAGACGGTGGATTAGCTACCCCGCATACTCTAGTCTTGGCCCTGGCGAATCATTATATTGCAGTCCGGGCTTTCGTTATCAAGTCTCCTCGGCTTCTGAATCCGTGGCATATAGCGCTTGCGGGAGAAGAAACCGTTATCATTGAGACTCATAGCAAATAGATTATATAGTCACTACTATGCCAATAAGCTGAAGTGTCATATAATTCAAAAGTATCCATCCCAAGTGCCAGTAACCTCGCGACCTCACATCTCCGCAACCATGACAACCTTCAACCCCCGAGGTCTTGGCGACGTTAAGGTCACGGATCGATTTGATTTGACCGGCAAAAACTTCCTCATCATAGGAGTAGGTGGAGGTATTGGTTTTGCCTGCGCCAAAGCCATTGCCCAACTAGGCGGCGGTGTCGCTATCATTGACACAGCTCCTGAGCCGGCGGAAGAGTTCAAGTCTCTGAGTGATCGCTGCGGTGTCAAGACATTTTATACTCGAGGCGATATTATGGGGACATACTGGACTATCAAACTCCTCGCACAACATCTTGTTGAGACCAAAACTCCTGGAAGTATCGTTGCGATCGCCAGCATCAATGCACAAAGTCTATACGCTCCAGTTCAACCAAAATCCGCTTACAATGCCAGCAAGGCAGCTATCAAGGGTCTAATGGGGCCCCTGGCCGGCGAGCTGGGGCAATATGGCATCAGGGTCAACTGCATCTCGCCAGGCAAGTCACATTCGACAATCTGAGTTACTCCACTAACCATGGGCTAGGCGCGATCCAACCCCCTTTGTTGGCACGCTTGCAGGGAGAGAAGAGGGCTATCCTGGACTGGTACGAAAATGGAGCCCCGTTGCAGCGGCTGGGCGTGCCGGAGGATTTGACACCTATGGTGTGCTATTTGCTGAGCGATGCATCTGCGTTTACAACAGGCGCAGATATGCTTGTTACAGGTTTGTTACCGAGTCATTGATTAGATATATGATTAC
Source organism: Fusarium succisae (assembly GCA_013186925.1). Taxonomy (NCBI): domain Eukaryota; kingdom Fungi; phylum Ascomycota; class Sordariomycetes; order Hypocreales; family Nectriaceae; genus Fusarium; species Fusarium succisae. The sequence continues at coordinate 83,825 of JAAOAW010000410.1, forward strand.
TGACTAGTGTAGGAGGGTTACACGCAGGATCAGCTCTGAAGTGAAGAGCTGGTGTGGGACGAGAGTGCGCGAAGGCTACGTTAGGATGGGGGTTCCGTATTATGAGAAGTAGGGTTTGATATGTCAAGCTATTCGAAGAGATAGAATTGTTTAAGATTTGTTCAGATTCCAAGTTATCTAGTGACATCCTCTCAAGTTATGACCTGGACAAAGACGGTGCTGTATCCTCCGACTTTCCGTTCCTATGAAGGTTTTTAGACCTTGTTAGCTCAGGTTTATTATCATCTAAAATTGCCTTCGAGCTCTAAACTCAAGATTCATCTACACAGCTTTGTTGACAATTGTTTCTTTGTGGCTCCGCAAACTAACGTATGTTACGTTGTATAGGGTATGACACACAAAGCTTGAAGACACCTTCACGTCAAGCTAGTGGTAAGGATACATTGACAAGGCTTCGGTAGAGGTTTTCCAAGAGAAATAAAAACACTGCCTAGCGGATCCTTTGAGATTCTTTAAACATGGATAATCTGATGCCCTGAAACCAAATCGATGTGATCGTCCCTAATTCAAACCGCATTGAGCAAAAGTTTCGATAATTTCCTTATCGTGCCGATTTCCCGCCTTATCTAAACGCTTGATGGGGTTTTGTTTTGATCAACGTGACGCTAGACCGCTTTTGACGAGCCATTCGAGCGACATCGTCACTCCTCTAAGCCACGTTCGAATGGAAATGCTAAAAGTAGGAATCCATTCGAACTACAACTGCCGATCTCGCACTGCCTGGGAGGCCGCAAGAACAATTACCAATGTAACTATCTTGTTTCAATCTGAGATCTAATCAAAGAAGTCTTTTTTGCGTTGGGATTGGAGAGCTTGTTAATCCTATCACGAGCCAGAACATGGTTGAAGCTAAGCTTGAGAAGGATATTTAAGGGTCCAGATGAATCTCTTGGCAGAGCGTTGAACAGAGTGGATTCAACTCCTCTCATTGTCCTATCACCTCTTCACAATACCGACATTTCACGTTAACAGGGTACAGCCACAAAAGTAAGCCAGCCGGCCGCTCTCACTTGAACCAACAAATCACAGCAGCTCTACATGTCCCAAGCTCCCAAACCCCTGGCAAGCTATGGGAGGCTGACACGCTGATCCCTGCATCTACCGGACAAGCCCGCGGAGCACCCCGTTGTTCAACGATACAGAAAAGGTGCCAATGTCGGCAGATCGGTCGTATCAATGGCCGTTTTGGTGGGAGAGCTATGCCGTAGGGCTGACGCTGATCCATAGCTGGCTGTGCTGATACTGCGGTTAGATTAGTATCTGAGGGTTTCATTGCAGGGGTTTAGCCTGGGGATGACGCCCTTGGGATTTGTATATATTGAGCTTGTTGTCGGTTGCGAATACTCACATCTCATCTTCACAATAGACAAGCGACTACACCTCAACATATACTTGTTTCCTTTCTTCCTTTCTTCTCGACTTTATAGAACAACACTACGATGGGTCTTTTTAGAAGCGGCGACGACGATAAGTCGAACGTTACCTGCCCTACGCACTCTTTCGCCCAAAGTACTACCAGCCCCGCCGACGCGTTGACCTCTAGCTAACGTACGACAGATGCCCAGAAGAATATCACGGGTAGCTTGAGCTTTTACCAGCTGAGCATGATCATTGGCGGATCTTTCGCTGCTTTCGCTCTGATTGTCATGTTCTTCATCAACATGATGCACGCAACGCATCTATCGAACCCTTCAGAACAAGTCAAGTACGCGCAGCCAACTCTCCAATCTAGGTAGCATACGCGCTAACATTCTCAGGATCATGCGAATCGGCACGCTCATTTCAGCGTTCTCCATCATTTCGTTCCTCTGCATCTGCTTTCCCGAGGCAGCAGTCTACATCGAGCCCTGGCTTCACGTCTACGAGGGTTTCGCGCTCGGATCTTTCTTCCTCCTCCTCTGCGACTATGTATCACCGAACCGCGACCAGCAAGACGTGTTTTTTGCTACAAAGAAGAAGAATGATATCAAGTGGTTCAAGGTATGGTTGACTCTTATCAGTAATTGGAATTCTTACTGACCGCCTTTCAGACACGCTGGGTCATGATCTTTCAGATGCCCGTCATCGCAATCGGTGTCGCAGTCGCTACCGATATTACCCAAGCTGCCGGTATCTTCTGTCAAGAAAGCAACGACCGACACTTCGCCAACATCTACCTCCGAATCATCATGTCCATATCCCTCGTCATTTCAGTCCTCTCGATCCTACAGATGTACATGCTTCTCAAGAAGGACCTCGCCCACCATAACCCGATGTTGAAGCTCACTGCTTTCAAGATTGTAGTCGGTTTAACTTTTATCCAGGGTGTAAGCTCTATCCCTTCTTACCTTTCTAGCACGGAGCTGACCGTTTAGATCATCTTCACCGTTCTCAACGACCAGAACGTTCTCAAGACCAGTGACACGCTCACTTACGCTGATGTTCACGTTGGTATTCCCAACCTTGTCATCTGCATCGAAATGGCTCCTCTGTCGCTGTTCTTCATGTTTGCATACCCATGGAGCGTTTACAAGTCTGGTCATGGCCGGGGAAGCTTTTCCAAGTTGGAGCAGGGCAACATTCCTGAGGGGTCATACCAGGGGGGTCCTCTCGGCATCCACGCTTGGCTGGCCATGTTGAACCCCTCCGATTCTTTGAAGGCGATCTTGTTCATCTTCAAGAAAGACAACCGCAATGCTTCTACAACCGAAGTCAACATGACGGGATATCAGTCCAACGACCCTTTGGTATCGCGTCCCTATAACCCTCAGCCATAATCTACCACAAACTAAGGTTCAGAGAGCGAGGCGTTTTTCGATGTATTTTATGATGGTAGGACACGATGATGAGTAGGATGGGATGGATATGCGGATAGATAGCTGGAGCGGGTTGAATGATTTCTTTGATGAAGCCTTTTTATGTTATTATATACCTTTATTCAATCATGAAGATTCATTAGATGATTGACCCATGTTTGGTGACTCAAGTCGCAACAGCCGGGCAGAGGCTTCAAGACGGGCCGAAAAAAGGAATGCAATCCTTAGATGTTTCAAATCTCCACTCTGCGCCATCGTGAAAATGATGTCAAGCATGATCTGCTCACTTGATATCAAGGCCATTGTGGTTTCTTTTTTGGCGTAGTGTATGACGCCCTTATATTGTGGTTGTGCTGAAATGGCGCTATGATTTTGTTGCTTGATATGTGGCTACGGCATTACTTATCTCTTGACAGGGGCTCAAAGCCACACAAAAAAGACACATGAACTCAATCAAGGCATACTTAGAATATGACATTTGTCGCCTGAAGACTGACATCGGATCGACTCTCGGCCTGTTAAAGGGGATACGGTTACGGGGGCTTGATAGAGCGAGGAAGAAAAGCAACAAGAACAAGGACGAAAGCTTATTCATATAATGACAAACTACCCCCCGCTCCCTCTGTTCCTGAATGCTTCCTCATTGTACTCTGTGATTTGACTCTGGTCTGTAGAGCTCTGCAGCGACAGGTCAGTGGGCCCTTGGTCAGCAAATCCTTTATCCTTCATGAAGCCCACTTATACTCTCATCGCCCTTGCGGCCCTCATCTATGCGGCTCCCGTCGTAGAGCAGCCAATGTCCCTTGCTATCCCTGGACTCGATACGCATTTCCAACCCCACGTCAAACGCTGTAAAAAGGGTCCACCAAAGTACGAGGGACGACACCCCTACGGCAACCATACCTATAACCAGATCGACGACGGGACGCCTTGCCGCAATGTCACCATGATCTTCGCCCGAGGATTGAAGCAGAAAGGCAACGTAGGAAAAGTTGGTGATGACGGCCCCATGATATTCAACCATCTGGCCGAGTTGATTGGCCCGGAAAACCTGGCCATTGCTGGTGTGAACTTTAAGGCGAACATACGCGACTGGGTAGCACCAAACAAGTCAAAAGGCGGCTTGATCATGGCTGAGCTTGTCAAACGGGTACGTCAAGATGTGAGGAGGCAACAGTGGTGATGATGATACTGACACCGCGCTTACAGGCCGCAACCAAGTGTCCCAATACCAAGATTGTCCTCGCCGGCTACAGCGTGGGCGGTAAGGTACTGCATAAAGCTGCTGAAAACCTAAGTGAGGAGATGACGCAGCGCATAACTGCTGGTTAGTGCTATCGCCTTAACAGCATTGACAACTTGCCACTGACTTCACCTCTGCGTAGCTGTTACACTGGGATATAGGAAGAAGAAATCGATGGGGAGAATCCCCAAGTCGCGCACTCTCGTTATCTGCAAAAAAGGCGATGCTTTTTGTGACCGGAGGGTCCCCTGGGAAACCGCACTTGGCCCCGTGGGTTTATTGATCTGGTTCATTAAAATGGTGGGCAAGCACACGAGCTACGAAAAAGACGGCGCTACTGCTGCCATATTTATTAAAAGTCGGCTTAACGGCACCTTTACCGATGCATAGGTATGAGCTTAAAACTCTGCTACAATGGCGGTTTGCATAGAGAGAATAATAGCTTATAAGGCTGCTGCACTTGATGCGCACAAGCAGTAAACCATAACCTTCTACGTCAAATTCTTCTATAATACTTCCTCTGCACCTGATGGAGCCTTGCTTGAGTAAGTGCTACTGTAAGAAGATTGTTGTCAACTGGTTGGAATATTAGACATCAAGATCATGTAAAGGTTGCTTAGAAGCAAACATCCTATACTAAACTAGACCTCTTGAATTTCATCCAATCAGAAGGCGCCTTCATGGCTCAGTGGTAGAGCGTGTCACTAGTAATGACAAGGTCCACGGTTCGATCCCGTGTGAAGGCACACAAGGGTGATTCCCTTCGGTTTATTCTTTTGTTGTTTTGTTGATCCTTTTTGAGGTTTGCTCACTCCCATTGATCATTCTCAGGGTGACGGCAACATCGTCAAACAATGGTCATTGACCCTCGTTGACTTGTTCCTCCAGCCTTGCTACAGTTAGTACTATAAAGATGAAGGATTTAAATACCCCCTTACACCTCTACACCTGGGCCAGAAGTGAGTACCACCGGATACCCATATACTCATCGTGAAGATTGCTATTTCCATCTCCAGTCCACTTTGCCCATTTTGTTTCACCTGAATCCTGATCGAACAAACACCATTTTCCCCTTCTGGCTTCGCAGGTGACTTCTCTCACTCCCAACCCATGTATCAACCAGTCTCCCGGTGTTTTGGCAGACGATGCTTCAGATGATCTACCAGCAACAAATCCATACAGATACACTTGTTTCAACCTGGGAAGGTTCTCCTTATCGATGATAATGTTCCCGATGGCATCCACCAACGCCCTGTTGCCAGCACCAGTCTTTCCTGTGGAGAGGAACTCGTCCTCAGAGAACCCTTCGTTGTCTTCAATTCCTGCTTCCGGTCGATGTTCGACCACAAGGGTCTCTAGAGTCCCACTAGACGCCAAGATGAGCCTTTTCCATGCCTCGAGACTGTCCCGCTCTGCGGCCGTCGACCACGAATTTTGTTGGTTGAAGTAATCACCATGGCTATTGCACGGTGAACATAAGCATAAGTGTCTAAGGCTTTGGAAAGGAACTTGGTTGTTAGAGACGAAATGACCAAGTGGCTTTGGACTGATTCCCCTGGGTTGATGTGCCCACCGACCACGACTTTCCGCATCTTGTTCACTGAGATCGACTGTATTGGGGATTGGCTGATCCAGCATACCAAGCTCCAAGCGCTCGAGTGTTTCATGAGCCTGTAGAACGTAAGTTGAAACGGCTCGGGGGATGTAAGCGAAGAGCTTTGCAAAGCGCAGTTTCGTCAATGGCCTTTCTCGTATCTCCTCAAGCTCTCGGCGGTCGGAAGTTCCATAGATGCCGTGAAGCTCCAAGTATTCGAGGTTCTTGAAATAAGGTAAGAGCTTCCAAATAGAGACTGGTTCTGCCACGGAAGCTTCATTGGGCTTCCACTCTGGCTCAATCACGGTGCACAGACTCTTCACTCTGCCAGCAACGTCTCTCAGGCGTCCTTTATCGTGAGTGTGGAGCGTCTGCAGCATGGTGAAGAGACTCTCGGCTCTTTCGCTGATATCGCTCTGCCAGCCATCCCTTTTGGAATCATGGTAAAATCGATTGGGTGATTTGTATGGCGCTGGTTCGTTGAGCTCTGCGCTCGATTCGTGATATCCCCTCTCATGAAGTTCAATGTCCCTCCAGAGACAGCCTCCAGCGACTGATGCCAAGCGTCTGCAGGTGTAACTGAGACGACATAGTTCTTGGGGAGAACTGTCGCAAATGATTTGGAGAAGGATCTCACAGGGTAAAGAGTCGAGTGAGGCCATCGCGAAGTTTGGTTATACAATTGAAAGAGTGAGAACGTTTGTGAAGTGTTCAGACATACGTCAATTGCTTACACTGCTTACGATCTCACCTCCCGTGATCCGTCGGGGAGCGGCGCATGCTGCCATATTGGTCAATTCGTTGTAAGACAGAATCCTTGGCTTCAAAAGTCGACCTATCAGGTCATTCAATGAGCCTGGCACTGCTCAGCATTCTGGATTTGGATGCATGAATAAGTCTATGCTGATTATTTGACACCAAGACTGCGCTAGAAAGAAGCTTCGTCACTCACGACGGGGTAGCCTCCAGCATAGTTTCATGCATTGCAGAAGACCGTGGACAAATCTGCGATGGGTACTAAATAATAGAACGAAACGGTGGCAGAATGCAGACTAGGACTTCCGCCTCGCGTCGATTGGCCGATGTAGGTATGCGTACACAAGTGAGTCTTGGCTGTCATCGAAGGAATACAACATCATAGGCTGGGAGTTACAAAGAGTGATGCAATCGCATTGCAGGTGATATCTATGCCCTCGAATGGCCTTAATAAAATATTTATTGATCCAGTCGATTTATACGTAGTAATCGCTACGCTATTGAATGGGATTATGGCTGGTAGTTCTGTCACAGCACGTTGCACTTGCGCAGAAGCCCAACACTGGGCAAGAAGTCCAACTACTCACCCCAGCGAAACACTACTATCCATTATTACGGGATAATTCAATCAGATAGGCTGTAGCAATGCGATAAGTAGGTCAGAACTCGGATGACAGCCGATGCGTTTTGCGCTGCGTCAACGGATCGGATCCCTGCCCGTAACACGTCGGACAGCCTCCACCGAGTCATCCAGCCCCGCGCCGGGCTTACTCGCCGACATTTCCAATGAGAACTTATAACAAAAGGGACAGAATCGCTTCAACCTGCCGACATACTATCTCAAGCTTACCATATTCATCCAACAACATTATCTCCACATTCGTACATCACAATGTCCGCTCAACAGCACTCAGCCTTTGGCGCAGCGGAATACATCCCGCCCGACCCCATCTTTGAAGTGACCAAGCGTTTCAACGCCGACCAGAGTCCTCAGAAGGTGAACCTTGGACAAGGCACATATCGAGATGAGAACGCTAAGCCTTGGGTTCTTCCGTCTGTGAGGGAGGCTGAGAAGCTGATCGGCAACGCTGGTCATGAGTATTTACCTATTGAGGGTTTGCAAAGCTTCAGAGATGAGGCTACCAAGTTGTTGTTCCACGATACTTCAGCTCTCAAAGAGAACAGAGTAAGCTAGATTAAGCCCTCTTGTTCGTCTGGTCGCTAATAGTTCTCAGATTGCGAGTTGTCAGTCCATTTCCGGAACCGGATCTCTCCTCCTAGCCGGTCTTGTTCTTCGCAAGGCCAACTCAGGTATCGAGAACATCATCATAACAGATACAACCTGGTCAAATCACGACCTTCTATTTAAAGAAATAGGCTTCAACGTAGTAAAAGCACCCTACTACAAAGATCGAAGCTTTGACTTTGAAGGTTATATCGGCGCCCTGAAGAAAGCCGATAAGCGTTCTGCTGTTGTTCTCCACGCATGCGCTCATAACCCAACTGGCTGCGATCCAACTCGTGACCAATGGAAACAAATAGGAGCTGTGATCAAAGAGAACGGAATCTTCCCAATTATTGATTCAGCGTATCTTGGCTTCAACTCAGGTAACTACGATGAAGATGCATGGGCGATCAAGTACATCATCGAAGATCTCGGTCTCGAAGCCGCGATATGTATGTCCTTCGCCAAGAACATGGGTCTCTACGGAGAGAGAGTTGGTCTCGCAGCAATCGTGACAAAGTCTGAGGACGCTAAGCGAACCGTGTTCTCACTGCTTCAGAATGCTCAACGACAAACCGTCTCAAATCCTCCGGTCTACGGAGCCAGAATCGCAGCTACTGTTCTTGGAAACGCCGAGCTCTTGAAACAGTGGCACCAGGACCTTGTTACAATGTCCTCAAGAATCAGGTCGATGAGGAAAAAGTTGTATGACGAGCTTGTGCGGCTGGGAACCCCGGGAGATTGGTCGCATATTGTTAACCAAACTGGCATGTTCGGGTACACTGGTATCAGCAAGCCTCAGATTGATCGCTTAGAAGGTAAGTAGTCTTTCTATCTTTTGAGATGTATACTAACATGATTTTAGGGCAATATCACATCTACATGGCGAATACGTCAAGGATAAGTCTTGCAGGACTGAATGATCACAACGTTGATTATGTGGCAAAATCGTTAGATGAGGTGGTTCGGAACGTGCAGTAAAGAATGTGGATACTGAATCACAATTGGAAGACACTGACAGGATTAAAAATAGTCAACATCAGTCACATTCTTATGATAGCCTTATGAAGCCTATTCGTAACGCGTACAGCCTTGCCGAACAGTGCACACAAAATGTGGCTTCAGTGATATCCAGAGAACTGCGAGACGGTCCATCATGATGCAAATACTTTCTTTCAGCTATCTCAGTTTTAAAGGCCGGCCCCTAACAGCAGGGTTTTTCATCGGTACTTCCGGTCCGTGATCGACAATTAACAAGCAGGCAGATAGCAGATTTAGAGGCTCCGTATCGGACCTCCGACATGCACCTCAGATACTTCGAGAACATGCAGATCGCACAAGACTACGCGACAATAACACGACCCCTAAACTCGACGCACGTTCCAAGGTCACTGGCGCACAGCTAAATCCGTGCGTAACCGCTCCCCACCATCCCCAATGCCTCCTTCACCATACAGACACTCGTATTTAATTCCATCCTACGCCGGTCAGACCTCCGGTATAAACTAGAATATGCAAAACGGCTTCTAGCGTAACACAAACCCGAGACCCAAGCTCCCAACCCCTGCCCTTCGCCAGGACAAGCCGATGCATGGCGTATCACGCCCTGGCCCCCCAACTCCCGCATGCGGACTAACTTGTACAGATGTGATAAGATCCCACGACCAGCGGTGCCATTCCCGTAGACTAGCATATCTCTTGTGATGCGCGACCAAGGTGGGGTTAGCGAAAACCATCGGGAAACTCTCCCGCTTCCCAAGTCTAGACCTCCAACGCACCTCGCTAAAGATAATGAAATTAAAAAAAGACACCGATAAGATGTCCATGTGACGAATTACCCCGCTTCCCCGCGGTGTTTGCTCAAAGGAAACGCGTATCGGTTGGGGTGCCGATAGGGTGTGGCCAAAAGGTTGTTAGAGCCGCCTGAGATGGGGGGTCGCAAGTCAAATAGATGATAAGGTTATGATGCTTCACTTCAAAAAAGCACATCTTACCACTGCCACTGCCACTGCCTTCTTCTTCCTCTCTACATCAACGCAACTTTCTATCAGCATAGTAAGAATTGTCGAGAGATTTCCAGTGCCTGACATGACAACACTGTCAACTACTACTCGTTCACGCGCCGCTCAAGGCCTCACCCTCACACTCCGCCCTGCTTCGCGAGTGCGGCGCGATAGCCTCGTCGCGCTCATTCGCTGCTCCTCCACCAACGCCGCCGCAGCGCTTGAGGCAACACGCACAAACACACCCATCGCCAAAGGCACAGAATCACCACTCTCAGAACTCCCTCCCTTGGTTCTCTACCGCTCTCTCTTGGTCAATTCCATATCCTCAAGACCATGGCTCCTCATCCCGTCGCTGCATCTTCTTCAAAAGCTCTCCAACCCTGCGAACCCATATCTCTTCAATGTTGACCGCAATCCACTATTGCGAAGCTTGCTGAAGCATACGTTTTACAAGCAGTTCTGCGCTGGTGAGACTGGCGCTGAGACACAAAGCACCATGAAGTCGTTGCAGGACATGGGATTCAAGGGAACAATTCTTACATTTGCCAAGGAGACTGTCTTTGATGCGAAAACGGGCAAAGGCCAGGGTTTTGGTATCGAAGCCTCGAGCTCCAATGAGAATCAGTGGTGCGAGAACATTGAGGCGTGGAGGGAGGGAACTGTCAGGACTGTCGAGCTGCTCCGCGAGGGAGATCAATTGGCTGTCAAGTGAGTCCAAATATCTATCTATATCCTTCACCATGTCAGAAACTAACAGAATATCAGAATGACAGGCGCTGGACCTGGAGTCTGCGACGCTTTCGCTAACGGCGCCGAACTCCCCAAGCAATTCGTCGACGGCTGCCACGAGATCGCCCAAAAGTGCAAAGACCGCGGCGCATACATCCTCATCGACGCTGAAGCGCAGCACTACCAATGGGGCATTTTCCGTCTCGGCATGGAACTCCAGCAAAAGTTCAACACCGACGGCAAGGTCGTTCTCTACAACACTTACCAAGCTTACCTCAAGAGCACCCACGACACTCTCGCTAAGCATCTCCAAGCTGCGCTGGACAAGGGCTTCACACTCGGCATCAAGGTCGTTCGCGGCGCATACATGGCCTCTGATCCCCGCTCCCTAATCCACGATACAAAGCAAGACACCGACGACTCCTACAACCAAATCGCCCAGGGCGTTCTCCGTCAAGAATTCCGCTCCTTCGGCACCACCAAGCCCTTCCCCTCCGCACAGCTCCTTCTAGCGAGCCACAACAAAGAGTCGCTGGTCAAAGCTCACGAAACGCACCAGCAGCGTACAAAGGCGGGTCTTCCGACTGTGCCGGTCAAGTTTGCGCAGCTCCATGGCATGTCGGACGAGGTTAGCTTCGGGCTGCTGAAGCTAAAGGACGATGCGGGGGTGGCTCCCGAGGTTTATAAGTGCACTACGTGGGGTACGCTTCCGGAGTGCATGGCTTATCTCACGAGAAGGGCTATGGAGAATAGGGATGCTGCTGCTAGAACGCTGGATGAGTATTCGGCGTTGAAGAGCGAGCTTTGGAGACGGTTGGCTTTCTGGCGATAGGCAAAAAGTGTTTATAATCACAAAGAAATATTAGTCAAGAATGGAATTAATTCTAGAATTTGATCTGTGCCATTGTGTATTCGTTCAGTGTCCATGTTCAGCTTGCAAGGGATGCTCTATCATTCACCGCTCCGATAGCGCTAGAATGTCTTAGCTGGGAGATAACCTGGATGTCAGTGCATCTCACGCGTCTTGTTATCCATGCAGATCTCTCTCTCTCTCTCTCTGTCTTTCTTGTCAATGACACATTCCCAATCCTTGCAAATGCTGTCGGCACTCAAAAAGCGGGGTATCTTATCCAGAAACTCAATTCCTCCATCTTCACAAAGTGTCACGAGCACTGAAACGTGTTCAGTGGCGCCGGTGAAGGTCCCGTAGCCCTCCCTGCCCTGTAACCAACTGTAACTGCGGAGCTTAGCTCTACCCCACGGTTCAGCAATCAACCATCGGCAGCGCTCCCGTTGATACTACCCCTCATCAAAAGAAAGAGATAACATTCCTGCATCTGCACGACTTGTCAACGTCTTTCCAGTCGTGGTTTGGTCTATTTCTTCGTGCGAGGTCACAAGATCGGGCGCCTATCTTATGTATATGCACTTCTTTGGTAGGCTGCTATTTGTCTGATCGTTTGGCGAATAAGATAGTATATTTTACAGCCTTGAATCGTGTTCCCTGTCACCACAGATATCACAACCATGGCTGGTCTTAGCAATGCCACACTCACCATTCTGGGAACCGGTAAGATGAGCGCCGAATCAGTTTGTAGTACTTTCACTGACAATTGCAGGAAATATCACAAAGCCCATTGTGAAGAATCTGCTTCCTGCGATCAAGGACGGCAAGACAAATTTACCTTTCACAAAGATCATCGCTTGCGTGCGATCAGAAGGTTCAGAGGCAAAACTCAATGACCAATTCTCAGAGTACAGCAGCATTTTGACCGTGTCTCGTGGCGACAATGTCAAAGCTGTCCAAAATGGCGACGTGATCGTTTTGGGTGTTGATCCAGCTGATATCGCCGATGTTCTCACCCAAGACGGTATTCGCGACGCTTTATCTGGCAAACTTCTCATCAGTGTAGCTGCTGGGTGGACAAAGGAGAAGCTCGAATCTACACTCTACGGAAGCGAGACCACCACAGAGAACACCTCCGGCAGAGCTTGGGTCATCCGAACTCTGCCCAACATCGCATGCATGGTCTCAGAGGGTCTCGTCGCCATTGAGAAATCACCTACCGAGCCTCAAGTCCCAGAAGAGCTCATGGAATTGACCAAGGACCTCTTCAACACCATCGGCAGAACCACCGAAGTCGCTCCTCGTCTCATGAACGCCACCACCGCCGTTGGAGGCTCTACCCCCGCAATGTGGGCTATCATCTGCGACGCCTTCATCGACGCGTCCGTGGCCGTTGGTGTACCCAGGGCTACTGCACAGACCATGATCTATCAATCCATGAGGGGCTCAGCTGCAATGCTTCAGAGTGGACTGCAGCCCGGGGATTTGAGAGACCAGGGAACTTCACCTGAGGGCTGCACTATCGGAGGAATCATGGTTCTAGAAGAAGCGGGAGTCAGGGGCCATCTTGGACGTGCGCTACGGGAAGCGGTTACTCTGGCAAGGTTAATGGAGACTACTACCCATGTCAATGATACACGGCCGACTTCATAGATTTAGCTAGTAACAGTGGATGATAGAAAGAATTGCATACCAAAAAACCAGGCGCCTCCTCTCTGTCCCCAAGCTAGACTGTTTACAAAGTGCAAATTATCTCCGATCCACTATACTAGCCTTCCCTTTCTGTGTGCATTCCTGTACCTGCTTTTCATTCTACACGCCGTGCCAATAACCCTTCTAGAAGCCTTCCTTATAACAGCTTATGAAACCTTGACCTTGCCTCCATGTTTACTACACACCCTACTCCAAAGGCCGGGATGATTCTCAGAGACCGCAGTATTGTGGCCGAGAACAGGTCCCTTCGGATCTGTGCCGAACGCTCAACCCACGGTATTCCCCGCGGTCGGGCATACAAGTCCAGCCCAAGTAGATGAACCGGGGTAGCGAAGAACTGTGAGAAAATGGGGACTGTCAATTGCGATATGATCGCCTTGGAGTGCGGGCTTGATGACAAGCTATCAGGGATGAGAGATGATAGCCAAGGCGCCATCGTGAATGACCCAAAGATTGTGACGGCATCTCTCATGAGGAACGCAGCTGTAGCGGCTCGAGGAATCCCAGGCTTGACAACAGGAGCGACTTTATCAGTCGGCGTTGTTGAAGCACTGAACATTTGAGCAAAGCGCACATCTTTCAGCACGCCAAGAGGGACATTTACTATCATCGTATTGACAAAGGTAATTGTTCCAACAGCTGCTCTATGAAACTCGTGAGCGAGTGTGTGTGATGCATTTGATACAGCATACGTCGCTCCGTATAGAGTCCAGACGTAGCCAAATGCACGGCTGAAGATGAAGCGGCCTGGATGTTTGATAGCGTTCAAGCTGTGAACTTTCATGCCCTGTACAAGAGGTCTGTTGAATGAGACTTTCTCTACCATAGATCTGGAGCTTGTTAGTTTACTTTTGTGATGAGAGGCTATGAGACATACTGGTCAATCACCGTGATCACTGGTGTTATTAGAGTTGCAGAGATAGCTGCTGCTGCTATGTCCCCAACGATGGGCTTCCATAAATGGCTACGACTGAATGTTGTTTCAGCGACATCTTGGTGTTTTTCCATGAGGTATGGTGTTTTGTTTGGTGGAATAACAAATGGTTGTAGGCAGTGCTTGATCAGATGAGGCTCTCAAAGCGTTGGTGTCGCGATGGTCGATAAGACACAGCACCTTGCAAAAATGATAGCGATAATTCAGAAGGAAGGGCTACTACCAAGCCAACAAATGCCGGGAGCAGTCCTCAAGCCCAGCCATCCATCCTAACCTGCACAGCCAGCTATACAGCTACACCAACACCATCGCACGGCCATACCGACACCACGGGATCCTCAACCGACCCTTCTAAACTCACCAAACCCCACCACCAAAACCCCCCCATCGGTGTCCCTCCCGTGCAGCGCCTCCAGCGTCTTGTGACACTGTCGGCCCCCCGCCCGGTCCCAAAAAAGTGGCTTTTTAGCGCTGTGAGGGGTAACTGAATCAACCCCTCCACTCCACTAAAAAGTTTCGGTTGCAGCCCCGACTTCAGTGGGATAAGGTTGTGATGTCAACATAAAAACGCCCAGTAGAAGCGCATCTGTTTACGTTTTCCTCTGTTCATCATATCAAACTTGCAGCTGTACAGTACGAGATCGCATTTCCTCATACTACAAGATGGCTTCTTCAGTTCGTGCTTTGACGTCAAAGGGTCGTTTGACTCCTCTCTGTCGTGTTCGCGCTTCTACACCTGCGATTTCACTGCAGAAGCGAGGCAATGCTACGATTGTGCCTTTCAGACTCCCCGCCGCTCGCAATGAGCCCAACGTAAGTTACTTACTCTCCAAAACTATTCGATCACAGATATTGACTGTTTAGCCCACATACACAAAGAACTCGCCTGAGCGCGCAAAGGTAGAAGCAGCCCTCAAGAAACTCCGCTCTCAACTCCCCGTGAAGAGCGAAATCATCTTCAACGGCGTATCCCAAAAGATCCACGCAAACGAAGACCAAGTCCTCCCCGCAGAACACGCCACCACATTCACAAACTACCCCCTCGCTTCAAAGGAGCAAGTCAACGCTGCGATCGAGTCTGCCCTCAAGGCGAAGAAGGACTGGCAAAACACCCCGTTCGTCGACCGTGCTGCTATCTTCCAGCGCGCCGCTGAACTTGCTACTACAAAGTATCGATATGAGCTTATCGCTTCGACGATGTTGGGGCAGGGAAAGAATGTTTGGCAGGGCGAGATCGATGCTGCGGCTGAGTTGGCGGATTTCTTCCGTCTGGCTGGCCATTACGCTGCTGAGATCATGAGCAAGCAGCCTGAGCGTGGAACAGATGGTATTTGGACTCGCATTGACTACCGACCTCTTGAGGGTTTCATCTACGCTGTTTCGCCGTTCAACTTCTCCGCCATCGGTGGAAACTTGATCGCTCCCGCTATTCTCGGCAACGTTGTCCTCTGGAAGCCTTCGCAGTACAACATCCACCCCAGCACCATCATCTACAAGATCCTCCAGGAAGCTGGGCTTCCTAAGGATGTTATCCAGTTCGTCCCTGGTGATGCGGCTGAGATCACCGAGACTGTCCTTGAGCATCGCGAATTCGCTGGTCTCAACTTTGTCGGTTCTTCAGAGGTTTTCCGCTCGATCTACGGAAAGATTGGTCAAGGTATTGCTGAGAAGCGATACCGCGATTTCCCTCGCGTGGTTGGCGAAACCTCTGGAAAGAACTTCCACCTTGTGCATCCCTCTGCCGACATCAACAACGTTGTCAACCACACTATCCGAGGTGCCTTTGAGTACCAAGGTCAGAAGTGCTCTGCTACTTCTCGCGCCTACATTCCCGAGTCAAAGGCCAAGGAGTTCTTCTCTCTCATCACGCAGAAGATGAAGGACATCACTCAAGGTAGCCCTGACAAGGACTTTGAGGCTTTCATGGGTCCTGTGATCCACGGTCGATCATTTGAGAAGATCAAGAAGATTATTGATGAGAGCAACAAGGATCCCCAGGTCAAGCTCATCGCTGGTGGAAAGTACGATGGCTCGGTTGGGTACTTTGTCAAGCCTACTGTTTACCAGGTTGACTCGCCTGATCACCGACTCTTCAACGAGGAGATCTTTGGCCCTGTTCTTGCTGTCCACGTCTACAAGGACTCTGACTTCACAGCTATGCTCAAGAGCATTGATGAGAACGGCGGTGGTCTTGCCTTGACCGGTGCCGTCTTTGCTCAAGACCGTGCTGCCCTCCGTGAAGCTGAGGATGCTCTTCGCTACGCTGCCGGTAACTTCTACCTCAGTAAGTCCTCCAATCCTCATATCTGCTCTCCACGCAATTCTAACAGGCTACAGACTGCAAGACAACAGCTGCTCTCATCGGCCAACAGTCATTCGGTGGTGCTCGAAGCTCTGGTACAAACGACCGAGCTGGTAGCCCTGACATGCTTCGACGATTTGTGTCTCCTCGTCTCGTCAAGGAGGAGTTCTTTGAGCTTGAGGAGTTCTTGTATCCTTCCAACACCCAATAGAGTTATCATAGCCTATCTAGACTTGTACCAAAAGCTAAGAACTGAATTTAATGAACTTTTAATGAGCACTTTCTTGATCTGCATAATCGTGATTCGTTACTGGAATGGACCCATGATTGTTAATGCATTCAAAGTAATATGTGCATATCCGAGCTGGTTATCTCATCGCACTACTGAAGCTGATTTATTTACTCCATGCGACGTTGTGTGCAGACTTTGTATGCGCGTGAGAATCATGGTGGTTGTCTGGAGCCTATGCCAACCCTAATCCTCCCCCAATTGACTGATATCCCTCCAACAAGGCCATTTCCTCAAGGGCCTCACAACTTACTCGTTTCTCTACTAAATAATTAACCTTATACTGTGAAGCCGGTCGCGCGTGCAAACTCCCTTGATGCTGCTGCTGATGTCCTGTCAATATCCAGATCAGTGACCTACATTTGTCAAAAGCCGCAGACTAGCTAGCAGTTAAGCTTCTGTAAGCCACAACAACCTTCCTGATGATATACCGACATCTAATTGGTTGCTCGATATATGCCGCCTTGGTTTCAGACTACAGAATGGTCTGGAGCTGGAGGTCTTGATTGGCAAATGCATCCACGCTATTTTCAGCTCGAGGTTTCTTTAACGGCTTGACAGGTACAGGGTCTTTCTACCTTGCACATGTGTGCCTGAGAGGCATTCTAGAAGCTTGCTGCAATGTTTACCGATGTGTTCTGGAAGGGTTCTTTACGACAATTTGGTCTCGGGTTTGGAAGCCGAGGGTTGAGAGCACTCCGCAGTATTGATACAGAACCAAGAGATAATTCCGCTATCACTGATTGTATTTCTCTCCTTCTATCGTTTCTCTTATCTTGTCATTTTCCTTCACTGTCAATTCTGTAGCAAATTGAGGCGATTGCTAGTGTCAGCGTCTGCCCAGCGTCTGCCATGTAGAACCATCCATGCCGGCTTCACCTAGCCTCACCCCAGTAACAGTCATACATGCACCCATGCCGGTAAGCGGCTTCCAACAGAACCCCGCGATAAGTACTCTCCGATAACGGCTTCAATGAACTCCCGAACATTCATATCAGCTGAGTCGAGATAATGCACGCCGTCAGCAGACCCCAGAACGCCAAAACCGTATCAAAGATCGTCGGGTTGCACTTGCGGCTACGCTAACCTCCCAGCGAAACTCCACTTCAGCACGGATGTGGAGACGATAGCGCTAAAATAGCGTCCAGTTTTCTCAGCGCCAATCGCTCTGGTATCAGCATCGGGAGGTCTCCCGGTGTCACATTGGCAGCGCCACCAGTCTATTTTTGCATTTCTGGCTATTGTTGATGCTTCGGGTGCTGGAAAGGCGACAAGCGTAGGCGCATCACTAGACGGTGGTAGCCGGATATCGAACGACGATGGGTTTGGAGGCTCGGAATGGGTGAATACTTATAGAATGACGCCTCAATTGCTTCAGCCTTGTCAGCAATAGCTTCAATTCCCTTTCAAGTGCGCAGCCATGAGTGTTTCCAAGTCTGAGCCAATCCTCATCGTTGGAGGCGGTGCCTTTGGCCTCTCAACAGTCGTGCACCTCCTCAGAGCGGGTTACAAAGATATTACCGTTCTCGACAAAGATGAAGAGATCCCCTCTCGATGGTCTGCTGCGAATGATCTCAACAAAATCGTGCGCGCAGAGTACGAAGACCCTCTGTATCAAGACCTCACAGTGGTAAGTCCCCCAATTACCCCAAGTCCAACATTTTACTGGATCAATATTAACGAATTGGCCAATCAGAAAGCGATTGAAGCCTGGCAGACTCCCCTGTTCGCTCCGCATTTCCACCAAGTGGGCTTTTTGCACTGTGTTTCTGGCAAAGCACCAAAAGAAGCGCTTGACACGCTCAATCGATTCCGAGCTGCAGCTGAGCGAGACCCTCGTATGAGATCTTATCTTTCAGCACTTGATAGCCAGAAGGATATCTCAGATGCTGTTTGGCAGTACAAGGACAGCGCGTTTCCTGGTTGGAATGGGTACTTTAATAGGTTTGATGGGTACGCGCACTCAGGCAACGCGCTGAAGTCCATTTTTCTGGCGACACGGGCCCAGGGCGTGAAATATATCCTCGGGGCAGGCGGTGCTGTATCTGAGATTGTCTATGAGAAGACTTCGTCTAGTCGCAAAGCAAAGGGCGTCAAAACCACTGGTGGACTGTTCTACCCTTCTAATCTGGTCATCGTCTCCGTCGGCGCTGCTGGTGCCAAGCTGGTACCCGAGATTGGCAAGCAGCTAGTCGCCAAGTCATGGTCTATGGCTCATCTACATCTCACTGACGACGAGACATCTGCTCTTCGGGGCATCCCGGTGACATACGCGCGTGATCTTGGTTTCTTCTTCGAGCCTGATCCCAAGACGAATCTCCTCAAGCTATGTCCCATGGGCGGTGGCTTCATCAACACTGATCCCAAGACTGGAATCTCGCACGCACCTACAGATCTGAGACAGAGTGCTTTCCTACCTGATAGCGACGAGAAGCAGCTTCGTGAGCTTGTCCAACAGACCCTTCCTCAGTTCGCAGACAGGCCGTTCGTGAAGAAGACCCTTTGCTGGTTCGCTGATACAGCCGACTCGGACTTTATCATCGACTATGTACCTAACACGTCTTCTTCGGTACTATTCTTGTCTGGAGATAGTGGTCATGGATTCAAGTTCTTCCCCATCTTTGGCGGGTTTGTGAAGGACCTGTTGCAGTCAGAGAAGGGAAAGCAACCTGAGGCGAGATGGAGGTGGAAGAACCCCAAGACAGATGAAGGAAAGGGTGATTGGGGGGGTGCTGTGAGCTGGAGACTGGGTAACTCGACCGAACTGGTGGATATACAGCCTGTTGGTCAGACCAAGCTCTAATGTCTTGGCAATTATTCTTCATCTAGAGTCTTTTGTTTCTATAGCACCGACTAAATACTACTGCCGTATAGTTAGCCGAAACTTTGAATAGTACACCTTTATCATTTCCACCTCTTCTGATTTCTGCTCAACGTTTCGTCCATTCGAGGCTAGGCTAGTCTGCGGGTATGATCATGCGAACGGAGCCAGAATTTTGAGCGTTCAAAAGATCTTTACTACCATGATGACATCCCCATTTACCTCGTATTTCTGCAGATGCTAGAATACAGAGAAATATCACATTTCATGCTAAATTATTTTAAAACAAATATCATGTAGCCTCGTAACTTGCACATACTTAAACATCCATGCCATTGCTGGGACGCGATTCCAGCGTAAGCTGATCAGCCTGACTATCGGCGTTGGAAAACCGAACGTCAACCCTGCCCGAAGAGCAACAACGAGCACCTCAAATTTGATAAGTTCTCGGAGACTTCTAGAACGTAGAGCGAATATTGAGTCGCCAGATTCTTTGCCTTCTCAGCACATTCCCCAAAGTAAAGTTGCAAGTCAGGAAGTAGCCCCGAAGAGACTCGGCCGACATCCCCGAGTTTTCACAGCACATGACTGGCCAGAGCTGCGTTCTAGGCCCACAACAAAGACCGGGAGCCCTGCCGGTCACAGCGGGCAGATTCCCGGGGGCGAGACGCAGAGCAGCAACCACTGAAACCCTCCATCTTCGGAGCAGCCTTTGACACGTCGGAACAGATTCGCGATACAACCCCACTTCAGATGAGGAGGTGATGAACATCATGCTTTTAAAGAACAACGACTGAGTCAAATATCTGCACATCAATTGAAACATCATCAACAATAAATTGCCTTTTTACACTAATTAATTCATCAATTACGTTCGATAACATCGTCATGGGCTCCCTCAACCCTGCTCCCTCCCAACAGCCCCATGTCCCCAGGTAAGCCTCCATCTCCAATCCCCATCATCAGCATCACATACTGACATCCCCAGCCCCGGAGTATGGTGTCCAGCAGTCACATTCTTCAACCACTCAGACGACACAGTAGACCATGCCTCTCAAGCAAAATACTTCGCCCATCTCGCCGACTCCGGCCTCAACGGTCTTATCGTGATGGGTTCCAACGCCGAAGCCTTCCTCCTCACCCGCGAAGAGCGTTATGAGCTCATTGCCCTCGCCCGCAAGACAATCGGCCCTGACTTTCCCCTCATGGCCGGTGTCGGAGCCCACTCTACCAAGCAGACTCTTGAGCTTGCTGAAGATGCCCACAAGGCTGGCGCGAATTATCTCCTCGTGCTGCCTCCTGCGTACTTTGGCAAGGCGACGAGTATGAATGTTGTTAAGCGCTTCTTTTCGGAGGTTGCGAAGAAGTCACCTTTGCCTGTTATTATTTATAACTTCCCTGGTGTGACGAACGGTGTTGATATCGATTCTGAGACGATTGTTCAGATCTATGAGGAGAGCAAGAAGTCTCACCCTAGCGGAAAGTCCAATGTCGTCGGCGTAAAGTTGACCTGTGGCTCCGTTGGAAAGATCACTCGTCTCGCAGCTCAAATCCCCTCTTCAGAATTCTCTACATACGGCGGTCAGTCTGACTTCCTTATCGGTGGTCTAGCGGCCGGCAGCGTAGGATGCGTCGCAGCCTTTGCCAACGTCTTCCCAACTCTCACATCGAAGATCTACGCTTTGTACAAGGAGGGAAAGTTCGAGGAAGCGCTGAAGTTGCAACAACTTGCTGCTCTTGCTGAGCGACCTTGCAAGGCGGGCGTTGCTTCTACAAAGTATGCTGTTGCTGTGTTCTCGGCAAGATTGGCGGGTGTTGAAGGGGCTGAGGAGAAGTTGGCACCGAGACATCCGTACGAGCCTGTTGGTGAAGCTGTTAAGACTAGTGTTAAGAGTATTATGAAGGAGGCGGGTGATAAGGAGGAGGAGTTGCTCAAGACTTGGACGGATCGTGTCAAGGGGCGCCTGAA
Organism: Fusarium succisae; assembly: GCA_013186925.1. Classification (NCBI taxonomy): domain Eukaryota; kingdom Fungi; phylum Ascomycota; class Sordariomycetes; order Hypocreales; family Nectriaceae; genus Fusarium; species Fusarium succisae. Next base: position 105,108 of record JAAOAW010000410.1, read on the forward strand.
CTAGTTAGATAGAGGGGAAAAGCCTGGATATTGAGAATAATAGAGCTGTTACTGACATGAGACGAGACATGCAAGTGACGTGATACCTTCGGGGGAATTGCCCGTTGACCCTGTTCTTCTGGGACTGTTCCCCGGACTATTGGATACAAGGATTGACGGGATGGCTAGCCTGAAGAACAGCGGCAAATACTTCCATCACGTTTCCATGAGTCAAATGTCAACGTATCGGGATGAATGCATGTCCAGAGTCCGCACCCCCTGCGCCATCAGTGGACCTGTTGCGTCGATTGTGTGACATGCCCAGCCCAACCCATCCGGGAAGGCCGTGGTCAAGCGCACGGAGCTTCGACTATCGTTTCCCCATGTTCTAGTCCAACTAAAACGACCAGGGTCAAAGCCTAATCCGCTATCAAAAAACGGCCAACACCCACTTAGCAAATGCCCCCAAACTCACCTCACTTATTACAGTAGAGTAAGAAGATAGCGATTTCTACACCGCATACACAATCTTCTTCCTTTCCTTATCTGAAGAATCTTCATTCCCGATTATTCCCCTCAGTATTTCTTCTTTTTTAACCTTTTGCAGCATAATACTCGTGACCCAGTGGCGGCTGCTCTAACCCCAATATTACAGCAGGGGCAAAAAACCGCTGGAGCTTAAGCTAACGAAACCTTCTCTTCCCCGCCAACCACCGAAACGATTTCTTTCCATCTCATCAGCACCTTTGCTCTCTCATCATACGATTCCCTGCGATGGCGCCTGGATCGACGCATGGAAGGAAAACTTCTGGTACGACTGCAGGATCGGGTCGTGTCTCCAAGAGATCTGATAATGCGTGAGTACGGCGCTGAGACCTGAATCCCCCTGTATCCGCTTCCCCTCACCTTGCAACGTCAACTTCACCTGACCTCACTCACCGAGCATCATCAACAGTTGGAGGGCAGACTACTAACGGAAGACAGGTGTTCGCGATGTCGCAAGCAAAAAATAAAATGTTCGGGCTCACATCCCTGCGACGCGTGCAAGAAGCGCAAATTATCTTGTGAATTTGATCAACGCGATCAAAAAGTTCTCGTCACGCGTGGGTAAGTTCATCGGAATTGATTTTTCGCGACGTGAAGTATTGATGGCTTTTCAAGGTTCATTCTGGATTTACAGCAACGCGCTGCGACGACTCAATCGAGTACTGGGACGGCCGAGTATATCACGCCGGGGTCTTTAGATACAAACATCAATGTTGGAGGACCTTCTGATTCAGGTATGTTCGATGGCCCGATCAAGAATCACTTCTAACGGTGATAGTTGAACCGCCGCCTCATTTACCTTCACCTGGGGGCAATGCCTCTGCTTCGCTGCCCACGGAGGACTCGCTCCTCGGGAGCCGTAGTAGCACCAACAGCAGTGGCAAGGGACTGGACCCCATCGCGTCTGCCCTGGTAAATCCTTTGTCGTCTGGACAATCCAAGTTTATGCAATCAGCGCAAGGTCGAGAATGTAAGTACTCATTGCCTTAAACAGGGGTTCAGCTGACATTTCAGTCTATCTCGGAACATCATCAAACTGGTCCTTCACCCGACGCGTCCTCAGCCTTACTCACGAATACATCCACCAAAGCCCTATCTCAGTCGACAATCTGCTCTTCGATGGTTTAGCATACGACCTTGGATGGGACGGCTCTCGAATTACCCCGGCACTGGATACGCCGGTCATGCCCAGTCTCGACCATGCAGTCTTCCTTATCAACACAGTCAAGTTTCACTGCGGCCAACTATTTCACTTGTTCGACGAAGAGACATTCATGGCTTATCTGCACGAATTCTACGCGGACCCGAGCAGTCATATTGCAGCTGCGGACCTGCCATACATTCATCTCCTCCTCATCCTGGCCTTTGGCAAAGCCTTTGCTGAGAACAATAACTACCAAGCAAAGAGACCCCCTGGCGCTGATTACTTCGTTACGGCCCTCCGACTTCTACCAAGCATTCATATCCTTGTTTACCAACCATTGATATCGACAGAGATCCTATGCTGCATAGCGCTATACTTTGAGTCTCTTGACTACAGACACTCATCACACGGATTTGTACGCACCCCATCGTGTCTCAGTGGATTCAGCTAACCTCCGACAGATTGGACAAGCGATGAGGGTAGCACTCGGGCAAGGGATGCACACCGACATGCCAGTAGATCAACTAGGAGACCGTATTGTTGAACGAAGTCGAAGGATATGGTGGACTGTTTACGTATTGGACCGCGAGATGACATCTCTGATGGGCCTACCGCAATCAATCCATGACGACGATATTCATCACCAGCTTCCGCACTTTGACGGATCAACGCAACGAGTGGCGGCACTTCACATGCAGATTCGACTTTGCCGGACAATTGCGTCAGTTGGAAGAGGTGAGAAGGTATCTCAATTTTATTGACCAAGGCTAACGGGATGATAGGAGTATATGGAGCGAATGGACGTCTGAACAAGAAGTTCCTACTCAGCACCAAGAAGGTTCTTGAGAACATCGCTGGTCTCGCAGACGAACTACAGCAGCAGTTTCCCCTGGGTGCAGATAAAGCGGTAAACGGCGTCTCAAGGGTAGCAGGGTACCTCCATACTCTATACCATCAGGTAACATCATTGTTCTGCATGCGAATAACTCGTGCTGACACTTGCAGTGTATCGTTCTCGCAACAAGACCTCTACTACTCTGCTTCCTTAAAATCCGCTTTGAAACCCCCGACTCGATAACAGAAGCCCTCAACTCATCCCAAACTGTCTGGAACCTGATCAAGATGTGTATCGACTCTTCCTACCAGATGATCAACATTCTTGGCTGTTTGCAAAGTCAAGGTCTGCTTGGTAAATCATGAGATTGATCTCGTCAACCGCAGCTACTGACGATTTCCAGAAGCGTTTCTCCCTTTCGATCTCGAGTCGCTCTTCGTATCGAGCTTTAACCTCCTCATCGCTCCCGTTCTTGATCCCCGATTCTCAGAATACGATGCTACGTTCCGGCATAAGACACATATAATCTTTAACGAGATGATAAGTAAGGGCAATCTCATCGCCATGTTCAGGAGATCGGAGTTGCAGCAGCTTGACGATATGTTGGGTCGTTTGCCACGTGAACAATCTGAAACAACACCGATTCCGATCGATGGACAGATTATTGGAGGGACGATTGGCGAAGGCGAAGGTGGGCTGAATGATTTGAATGATGATAATGAGACCATGGCTTCGATGTTGCCTGGCATGGATGATTTGGGAATGGATGCGTGGTTCACAACTGCGCAGATGATTGACATGGCGAATTCGATTGCTAACAGCGATACTGAGTTTTTATCGCACACAATGATGGAACATGATATTTGGTGAAAGAGTCGGGACAGCTTCTGGCAGTTGAAGCCTTGGTAATCGCGGTTTTATGAGTTCATGCTTAATGGAAGGGTGTTTGGTCTTGCATGCCAGTTGGAACTTTGAGGGAGTTTCAAAGGCTTTCTGAGTAGCTGATGTGCTTATTATGGATTACAAGGATGGAAAATCATATACAAATATTGACAAAAGCTATAAGATACAAGAACGTACTATGGAACTCGCAACAGGGTATCGTGAAAGCGGATCATACTGAAATACTAGAGATTCATCATCCGACAGCTCTCTCCAATTTCTCTCGCAGCACCATCCATAACTTTCTTATCTGTCCGCCGCCATTAACCCAGTCTTCCTTCTTCCTCTGCACTTCTTCCAAACTTCTCAAAGATTCCACAGCCCGTTGTCCTTCGATATCCCTACTAGAAAACCAAGTTCCATGCAGACCATACGGCACTCTCTGCGGAAGCCTGACCTTGGCCACGACATCACGCATATTCTTGGCATCAAGAATCCACAACTCAGACTTAGCAGATGGAGGGCAATCACCTGTAGACAGGAGTTGAGACTCGTCGAAGACGTAAAAGAGCAGGTACCCATCGTCCTCTTCAGATGACGAAGCTCGAGGAACAAACCGTGGCTCTTGAGCGTAGTGGTTCGGCGGGAGACGGAATATCTTTATGGGATCGTCCTTCTTTTGTTGTTCAAGGATCTCGCTCACCGACCGTCTATCGACGCACCCAGTGATAGGGGCTGTGTTCATCTTCTTCCCTCGTTGGATGAGAGTCTTAGCATCCATCTTGACAAGAAGATCGACCTTATCAGCTCGTCCGAGGGCAATGCCGAAACAAGAAGTCGACGTGCTGCAGCCGTAGATATAGCGAGCGTCTTGCATTTCGTGATCTGGCCGAACAGAGGGAAACTCGAATGGTATGGAAGAGAGAGCCCACTGATTCTTCACTTCGTTCTGGGATGTCGTGGACGTGTCAAACTCGTAATAGTACAGCCGGCATTGATCGTAGTCGTCGGACTCTGCAGTGGGGAAGTAGTCGGTTAGACCAGCCGCTACCCCAGGTGACTCTAGAGTAGGGGCTTCTTTGTATCTGCAGGTCGTTTCTTTCTTATCACCTGACCAGTCCCGTGCTTGGGTAGGCTTAGACCTCGCTGGTGGCCTGATATTCCCGGCTGTATATACAAGTGTAGACGAAGTCATACGGCATGCAAGGAGATTAACAGAGTTTCCCCCGTCACTAGAATGAGAATCCCATGTATTCGCAGTATGGAAGATGCAGCATGGGGCTGTATGATACCACCGCACACTGGATGGTTGATGCCGCGGGAACACCCCAAACCGTGAAGGCTTCGTCGGGTCGTACGATACAACCTCTTTACCTTTCATTGTGTTGAGAGGATCGAGGCTAAGAGGAAGGTCCATGATGATAGTATGGCTCCGAGACGCTCCAAAGTCGTGCATCATTCGAGCACCAGATACCCCCAAAACAGACTGATTCACAAGTCTATGTCCAGATGCCTTTTCGTTGCTCTTTGGAAGTACTGAGTAATGTACGTATGGTGGCATGAAGGTGTTATGATAGAGAAGCATCTCTCCAGTACCGGGGTCTACTTTGGGATGGCCTGTTGTCCATTCCTTCATGAAGCTGAAGAGCCCGCTACCGCCGAACGGAGAGTCATTGCTGCTGGCTTGAGATTTCTCTGGCTCTCCCTCAGCTTTAACACCGTCGAACCAGCCGACAGTATCCAGCGAAGGAAGGTGTATCCTCATTGGCGGTCCACTTTCGCATGTCGCCAAAGCCCTCCCATCGTGGTATAAGACAGCAGTATTGGCGACACTGATGCGCTTGATGGCTTGTTGAGATCCAGGTAGGTTTGAGAGAATGACCAGGAATATCGTCCTGAAGGTCGCGAACATGATCTTAAACATGGTCGATAGCGGGTTCACCAGGGTCGTGATGCTTGGCATTACTGGCGACACAACAGAGGTCGTCTTTCTGGATAAGTACAAATCAGTCAAGATGTACTGATTGACAAATTCGGGTATAATCCTCCCATCCACGGATGTCTCTCTGAACGCGACGCCAGAGAGCATCCCATCGCCGTCAAACCAATGGGCGTCGTTGCCAAGGTCTTGGTGGGTGACGGGATTACCGCCATTGCGAACGTACTGACCACCAGTCAGTTCTGGCGGTATGCATCCACTATATGTGCACGGAGTGAGATTTGTTGTTTGATGGATTGGGGCGAAATTGCCTGTGAGATATCTGTAACTGGTCAACATTGTGTTGCGGACTGTGGGGAAGACTTACGGGTGACGAAGTGGCGGGGAGATATTCTTGTCTGGCTGAGACATTGACGTTTGTGTGAAGGAATATCGTTGTAGGAACTTCATGATGATATGTGGACTATGATATTATGCGGTATTGAGTCGCGATAGCATGGGATTCTGGTAAATCGCTCGATGCAAGTCAAACGAAGAGAAGAATAGACGATTAGTTGGTGCGAAGACGTTCAAACTACATCGCGAGATGAGTCCAATCAAAAGCGAAAAAGTAGACGGAGTTATGCCAAAGCATATGATATTCCATGAAGCTATACAGAATACACACATCTACAACCAGCAGACCACCAGTAACTTAACTATATAACCCCAACCAGATCGAGATGATCAGGAAAGACGACGGTAGCATCAATCGCTGGATAACACGGCACACAATGGGGATATCCATCCATCAAAACTACTAGCACGATCTGTCACGCGTCATAATCAAGTCTCATCTCCATAACGGTAACGGCAATGTCAAAAAGACCGAGTATCCCGAACAAGGGGTCTCGAATTAATTGATGACAAGTACACTCGATCCCTAAAAAAGTTGAAGAAAAAAGTCGTGACGTCAACGAGTCCCTGAGATGTAACATGACAGAAAACGCCTCTCCCCCACTCACACTCAACAACGGTGAAGAGAAGCTAGTGGTGGTGGAGCATTATTGTCACCCAAGACATAACAGGCAGGGGTACGTTGTACCACCAAGGGCTGTGTTAGTGTCTGAAAAACAAACTGTGGACTCACGCACCACTCACGCTCCGACTTCTTCCTTAACAACCTTTTTCCTTTTCACTTTTTTGACTCTGGCTTTATTTGAAGCCCATATCGTATGCTGTCACACACAAATCGATCTGTTGTTTTCGTTCACGTACACGAAATAAACCTCTGTCAAAATGGGATGGGAATATGCCCAAGTGTACGTATTCTATCGTTGTTGCGGGGGGCTTTTAACTCATCCCTTAATATAGGCATCTAAAATACACGATACCGTTTGGTGTTGTTTTGGCGGCGGTTTATAGACCGTTGATGTCACGGTTGGACGTTTTTAAGCTTGTGTTTTTGATAACGGTGAGTTTTTTCTGGGAGGTTCAAGGGCTTGAAGCTAACTTTTGCAGGTTGCTGTTGTTTCGACGATGTATGTTGATTTGGAAGGGGATTTTGTTGAGGTTTACTAACGCAGACAGCCCCTGGGACTCGTATCTCATCAAAAATCGCATATGGACTTATCCTCCTGGTGTCGTGGTCGGTCTGACAGCATGGGATATTCCAGCTGAAGAATTATTTTTCTTCGTCATTCAGACTTTCAACACCTCTCTACTCTACATGATTCTCAGCAAACCAACCTTTCACCCTATTTACCTGTCTAAGAAGACGGGCTGGGGTAAAATCGCTGGCCAGATTCTTTTCACATCAGCAATTGTTTTCGGCCTCGTTTCTGTGTCCTCTGGTGGTGAGGGCATGTACATGGGTCTTATCCTCATTTGGGCCTGTCCATTCCTCTTGTTTCTATGGTAATGCCTCAACTGGCCAACTGTTTCATGCTGCATATGCTGACCATTGGCAGGTCGATTTCCTATCAGCTCATTGTAAATTTACCTTGGACAAATACTGCACTTCCTATTGCTTTGCCAACCTTGTATTTGTGGGTTGTTGACACTTTTGCGTTGCGACGAGGAACGTGGAGTATCACTTCTGGGACCAAATACGGCGTCGTCTTGTGGGATGGCCTCGACATTGAGTAAGCAATCATTCCTCTGAGAGAGGAAACTTTACTGACAATTTGCAGAGAGGCTGTCTTTTTCCTTCTTACCAACACCTTGATTGTCTTTGGCCTCATCGCGTGCGACAACAACCTGGCTATTCTCGACACTTTTCCTGAGCACTTCCCTCGGACAAAGGGAGTGCCCAGCTTGCTTACCATTATCCGAACTCTTATTCTGCCTAAAGAGAAGTATGATGAAGAGCGTATTCAAGGCCTTGTCAGCGCCGTTGCCCTGCTCCGAAAGAAGAGCCGAAGCTTCTATCTCGCAAGCGGCACTTTTGAGGGAAGACTTCGTATCGATCTGATCCGTCTTTATGCCTTCTGTCGAGCTGCTGACGATCTCGTTGACGAAGCCCCATCTGTTGATGACTCTAGGGCCTCAATCGAGAAGCTGAGAAAGTTTCTTGATCTCGCTTATGAAGAGAACCAAGAGGAACCTTCGCAAAGACTACGAGAATATGTCACGTCCAACATCCCGGAGATGTTCCACATGGCTCTTCTCCAATTACCTACTTATTATCTACCCAAGCAACCCTTGGACGATCTGCTCAAGGGCTTTGACACGGATCTTCTCTTTGACAGAAAGTCCGGTGCATTCCCTATCGAGACCACCGAAGACCTGGATATCTACGGAAGTCGCGTAGCCGGCACCGTCGCAGAACTTTGCAACCACCTTATTCTCTACCATACCCCAGAAACTGTCCCCGAAGACATCCAGCGCGAAGTTGTTGCTTCAGGCCAAGAAATGGGCATCGCACTCCAATACGTCAACATCGCCCGCGACATCAAAACCGACGCAGAAATTGACCGCGTCTACCTTCCCCTCTCTTGGCTAAAAGAAGCCCAACTCACCCCCGAAGATGTAATCCAAAATCCCCACGGCGCTACCATTGAAGCTCTGCGTCACAAACTGCTTGACCGTGCTTTTGAAAAGTACAACATGGCAAAGAGCGCTATCGATAAGCTTCCTTCAGAAGGAAAAGGACCGATTCGCGTTGCTGTTGAGAGTTATATGGAGATTGGACGCGTTCTGAGAGAGAAGGGTCCTACGATGAAGAAGGGCAGAGCTACTGTTCCTAAGATGAGACGAATTCGTGTTGCATGGTCTGCATTGAACAAATAACTAGCGGGGTGAAGCGTGGAGGATGTAATGGTAGAAGTCATAGATTCATAGATTATTCATCGCATTCCACTTTGAGTCGTCTTTTTTTCTCCTCATGGTTTAAATGATGTCTCAAAACATCGTCTACTCAACCGTTGGACTTAGTTGGTGTCGTCAAGTCTCGTGGCGTCCTAATTTAATAGCCTCACCGTTGACATTTTGACAGCACCACCACCATAAACCCACCAACCAATCATTCAACACGCATCCCATCACCAAATCCACTAAAAACCCTCCAAACCAAACCCGTCAATGATCGTCAACGCATCAACGACTTTAATTCTCCCTGTCAATCTTCAATAAACCACTTTAATCCCTCAAAATACAGACTGCGCCTCGTTGAGCACAGGGTAACTTGGTCTCTCACATGTACGCCAAGTATCTCATTAAACGAGTGCAAAGAAAAAGTGGATCAACCAAAATGGAAGACGTCATTGACTCTATTGCTCTGACTATCAAAACCGTTGGCTTCGGGTGAGTCGGTTATTGACTGAGCATCTTCACTTTTTACAGCAAAAATGAGCGACATTAAGAAATCTGTTATTGTTATTGGTATGTTGCCCTCAACATCATGAGCTATGAGAAGGCATTGACTGACATTTACTAGGTGCTGGTGTCGGTGGTGTTTCTACTGCTGCGAGACTTGCAAAAGCTGGTTTCAAAGTTACCATCCTCGAGAAGAATGACTTTACCGGCGGACGTTGCTCTTTAATCCACAATGATGGCCACGTACGTCTTCCTTATCACTTTATTTACGCCCACTAACCTTTTCAGCGCTTCGACCAAGGTCCATCTCTGCTTCTTCTCCCTCGCTTCTTCCACGAGATTTTCCAAGACCTAGGAACATCTCTAACCGCTGAGGGCGTTGAGCTTTTGAAATGTGAACCAAACTACAACATATGGTTCGGTGATGGTTCATCCTTTGAGATGTCCACTGATCTGACCAAGATGAAGAAAGCTATCGAAGCCGTTGAAGGTATCGATGGTTTTGAGAGATATCTTGGTTTTCTTCAGGAGTCGCATCGACATTATGAAGTTAGTGTTGAGTCGGTCCTTCGAAGGAACTTTCCTAGCATTCTGAGCCTGGCAAGACCCGAGGTGCTGTTCAATCTGTTCAACATTCATCCTCTTGAGAGTATCTGGACGAGAGCGAGCAAGTACTTCTGGACAGAGAGATTGAGAAGGGTTTTCACATTTGGAAGTATGTATATGGGTATGAGTCCATTTGATGCGCCGGGAACATATAGCTTGCTTCAGTATACTGAGCTTGCTGAGGGTATCTTATATCCTCGAGGTGGATTTCACAAGGTTAGTCTTGCAACTCGACATGATAAATTCCTCTCTAACAGCTCCAGGTCGTTGAAGCACTAGTCAACGTTGGTCAGCGTCTTGGTGTTGAGTACCGTCTATCTACCGGCGTCAAATCCATCTCCATCGACCAAGCAACCGGCAAGGCAAACGGCGTTGTTCTGAGCGACGGAACACATCTGCCTTCAGACATTGTCGTCTCAAACGCTGACCTTGTCTACACTTACAACAACCTCCTCCCCAAGACCAGCTACGCAGACTCGCTATCAAAACGAGAGACTTCTTGCAGTAGTATCTCTTTCTACTGGTCTGCTTCCAAGATCGTCCCTGAACTCAATGCTCACAACATTTTCCTCGCGGATGAGTATCAGGAGTCCTTTGACAGCATCTTCAAGGAGCATCTCATTCCTTCAGAACCATCCTTCTATGTCAATGTCCCTTCGCGCATTGACCCCTCGGCTGCTCCTGAGGGTAAGGACTCTATTGTTGTTCTTGTCCCTGTTGGTCATCTTCTCTCAGACTCTGAAGGAACACATCGTGGTTTATCCAAGTCTGGAAACTCTGGTGGCCTTGAGACAAGCCAGGACTGGGACAAGATGATTTCTCTTGCTCGCGACACAGTTATTGCAACAATGCGTGCGAGAATAGGCGTCGATCTTGCTCCTCTCATTGAGAACGAGATCATCAACACCCCATTCACATGGCAAGAGAAGTTCAACCTCGACAAGGGCGCTATTCTTGGCCTAAGTCACTCCATCATGAACGTTCTCGCCTTCCGACCTGGTACTCAGCACTCCAAGTACAAGAACTTGTACTTTGCTGGTGCCAGCACACATCCTGGCACCGGTGTTCCTGTCTGTATCGCTGGTAGTAAGATTGTTTCAGAACAGATTCTCAAGGATTCAGGGTTCAAGAGCCATCAGATCCCTTGGGCGCAGGACACTGCTAAGTCTCCCAAGGGTGGACTGGATAAGATGAGCGATTCGTCTTTGACTCTGTTCCAAGGGTTCTTGGGAGCTTTGGTTGCGATTTTGCTGGCTTATTACTATCTTGTCATTGCTGCGAATTAGCGAGCATTAGTTGGATTGGCTAGGAGTATGTCTTTGGTGCGATTACTTAGTTAGAGATAGAATGAACTCCCCGAATACTTATGATCTACTGGTCTATACCCAAAGCCTCGCAAGTCAACGCTATTGTGAATAACGTGAAGACTATCTGATCGGAAAGAACCGGACTGTCAACAATCTTCATGCACTGTCCCAGACTGTGCTCGATCTGATCCGTCTCCAACCCCCACCAAAACGTCGATCCCGTCGCGTTACATGGAACATTCCTATCTTGACCTCAAACCGTCATCATTTTTGGTAAATACATTGATCAGCCTTGCAATTCCCACCTAAACTACCGCGGGATCTTCCATTTCGCGCTACGGCTACCGGCAACGGTTTTAGTCACTTGATACCACGTTTGAAACCTAGTGGTGTGGACTCAACAAGTCAGCACGTCATAGACTCAATATCAGCCATCGCAGATTCTGACAGCGCGTTTTGATGAACAGTGCACTTTTTTTTTTGAACAATGACGATTACTCGGCAGTTATTTCCGTCTGGGTTCGGGAGGGTCGGATATGAAGTCATGGAGAGGGAGATGGGAAGCGTGGGAAAGAAGCTTGGCTGCATTTAAGGGTTTGACATCCATACCTGTCATCCTCTTGGCTTGCAGACATTGCATTTTTCGTTCCACGAATACGAAGTTACTTTTTACCGTTAAATTAACGTTGCTCACCATGGCCGATCACCTTTATGCACGAAAGAACGATGCTCTCAATGTCAACCGTGAGCCATATCAACCCGCTGCTAAAACAAATACGCTAACAATTCGCTACAGCTGACATTGTCAATGGGCAACGCAGTGACATTAACATCACCGTCAGAGGCTCTGACTGGTATTGGGCTGTCTGCGCAGGTGTGTACAATAAAACAACTCGGTTATGTGATGAAAGGGCTAACCGTTCTCAGTCATGACTATTTCAACCTTTGCGTTTCTTGGGCTTGGAATGAGAAAGCCTCGCACCGACCGTATCTTCCAGTAAGTTTCGTCAATGTCCCATTCGACATTTTTTAATCCTCTCCGATCATGAGTATCCATGGAGTAGAGGTCTCATGTACTTTACTGACCTGCCTAGCTACATCACTGCAGGTATCACCATGATCGCATCTATCGCATACTTCACGATGGCTTCAAACCTTGGCTGGACTCCTATTGCGGTTGAGTTCCAGAGGTCCGACCACAGGGTTGCCGGGATCTACAGAGAGATTTTCTACGCAAGATACATCGACTGGTTCTTGACAACCCCCTTGCTACTCACAGATCTGCTTCTTACTGCTGGCATGCCATGGCCAACTGTGCTTTGGGTAATTCTCGTGGACTGGGTCATGATTGTCACTGGATTAGTCGGAGCTCTCGTCAAGAGCTCTTACAAGTGGGGTTATTTCGCGTTTGGTACGTCGTGTTCCGTGCGTTAACATCATCATTACTAACATGAATCCAGGCTGCGCTGCCCTCGCATACATCGTTTACGTGCTCGCATGGGAAGCTCGTCTGCATGCCAAGCATGTTGGCCCTGACGTCGGTCGAACCTTTGTCATGTGCGGTTCCCTCACAGCCGTTGTCTGGATCCTCTATCCCATTGCCTGGGGCGTCTGTGAAGGTGGTAACTTGATTGCCCCTGACTCTGAGGCGGTCTTCTACGGCATTCTTGACCTCATCGCAAAGCCTGTGTTTGGAGGACTGCTCCTCTGGGGACACCGGAACATCGACCCTGCTCGTCTTGGCCTTCGTATTCGTGACATTGACGAGCGTATCTTCCCAGATGGTCCCAACAACAAGACCACGTCTGGACATGGTGCCCGAAACGATACTGCCACCGCCTCTGGCGCCAATGTCAACCCAAACGCTTGAGTACAGCGCTACAAATGATAATGATCGGCGGTCTGGTTCTTTGGAATCCAAAATCTTCGATGTTAATGTCTGGCGCAGTTTTCTACTCAATTCCCTAATCGTGCCTTTTCTTTGGTTTTCACGAGTTGGATTTGTGTATGGTTTTCTGTACAAGTACTAGTCTGATGATACCCGAAGCTTGTTTCGTGGCACGGATATGTCTTGGAGGGTTGTTCTAATGGTGTAATTTCGACTCCTGCATCTTGAGTTCTATTATATAGCGATATCTTACTTAATTCACTCATTGATTCAACTGCAACCTCTTTGAACATATTAGTGTTAGCACATCGATCCCTGAAAAGTGGAGGATGAGTGATCAGATGCAGCCAGTATTCCTTCCATCTGCATATAACTCTTCAGAGGCTCTCACACCCAACATCATGATATGCAGTGAACGAAATGATTGTCCTATAGTAGGCTAACTACTACTAATTACTACCTTCGACTCAGTCGACCTTCCTCTCTTCACTCTTGTCGGGAGTTTGCTGAGGAGTTGAAGCTCTCATAGGCGTTCCCTCCATCACCGGTGTGATACCTCCATTCATGTAATGGTCCTCCCAGTCCATGTCACTGAGATACTTGTAGTCAAGACCTCTGATCTCGTGTTCCTCGCTAGCTCGAAGATGCAGACCAGGGATCTTTCCGATGACGAAGAGCAATATGCATGAGATAACGAATGACCAAGCGGCACAAGTCACGGCACCTGCAATTTGGAGACCAAGCTGGCGATAATTTCCATCCCACCATCCACCTGCATAGGCATCTCCTGATACTCCGTCGAGCGCAGGAACATATCCAGTAGCAAAGAGGCCAGTCAGGATATCTCCGATAACGCCGCCGATTCCGTGAATGGCAAAGATATCAAGGCCATCGTCGACCGATAGAATGTACTTGTACTTGACACAGTAAAAGCACACCACCGCCGTTACACCTCCGATTACAGGAGAGACGTAGATGAGCGTGAATCCGGCAGCGGGCGTGATGCCGACCAGTCCTGCGATGATCCCACTGCAGAAGCCGACCAAAGAGAATTTTCGAGTATGCAGGTATCCGAGAAGAACCCAAGCGATTCCGCCAGCACAAGCAGAGAAGTTTGTATTTGCAACGACGTAGATCGATCGGAGACTAAGGTTTGCGGTGCTGCCACCTAAGTTGAGGGATGAAGGTTAGCTATCGGGCGCATATCTCAATGACAATTGACATACCATTAAAAGCAAACCAGCCAAACCAAATAAGTACAGTTCCAAGAACCATAAGCAGTGGGTTATGTGGTTTGTAGTGTACGGCTGCCTTGCGATCGGTGATGCTGGCGTCGGGCAGTCGGGGTCCCAGCATAAACGACCAAGCTAGAGCACCAAACCCGGAGGCAATATGAACTGGCCCCGATCCTGCGAAGTCGTAGAGGCCTAGCGCGTACAACCATCCTGATGGGTTCCACTCCCAATAAGCTAGACTGCAGCGATGTTTGTTAGTGACTCTTCACGGGACGTGATTTGGTCTACACTGGTCCAGGCCAGAAATGCGATCCAAGACAGACTGCGACGAATCACTTACGGATAGTACACAAAGGTTGTCCAGCACAAAAGGAACACCATGCTAGGCCATAATCTACCTCTTTCCAGCATTGCTCCAGCCAAAATCATGGCAGTGGCGGTGACGAAGGTGACTCCGAAAATCGCATCTAGAGCACGTAATAGTTAGCCGGCGATGTTCAAGCACACTAAAGCCTATGTTCAATTACACAGTCATGGTGATCAATACATACATAGGATCTCAGGCATATCAGAGTTTGCAATCGATGGCTGGGCAAGGACGTTGTGGAATACGGCGAGTGACAGGTCACCCAGCATTGGGTTTGTAGTCCGAGATTGATACAAGCTATAGCCATAGATCCAAAACTGTATACCTACAGCGCAGGCACAGAAAAGGGACTGCAGGATTATCGTCAACGCTGCTTTCTTCCTATGCATACCGGCATCTGTGTCGTATCAGCAAGTGGAACCGGGGATTTCGATGCGTCACGAGTCCCTACAAAGAAAGCCAATTGCAGGAGTAATCTGCCAGCAAAGAATGGTGCAAACAAGCATCCATGCCATGTCGCCCTGTGTAACATCATTCGTTAGCGATGAAATCTTCACCGAAGCCCTCATGGAAGCGCGACGTTGGGATGAGAGCCGGTAGAATGCACAATCCGGCCCGTCTCGTTGAAAATGACTAACCTTGTCATACGTAGCATTCAAATCATGGGTAATAGGATTACCGCCCGTGGGGTCGTCATTGTAATCGGGCCACTCAGTGACCGGAGTGATTGTCGAAGCCATGCTGGATCAAATTTGGCAGAAACTGGCTGCATACACTACTGCGCTCCATCCCGACGGACGGCAGAACCCACTGTCTTTAATGACTTTCCCCCCTATGTGAGGCCCTGAATGCTCGTATCTCAGACAGATCCTAGTGTTTTGCCAAGAAATGGGTATCATAGCTGAATCGGGAACATTTTTCCCTTTGCGGCGAAACCACGCGAGATAAGAATTAAGGTACAAGATAACGTTGCTTCATCGCGGCGTGGCGTAGATTCCTTATCTTTGGCTGCATGATGTGTGGTTGGACAGATCTGAGATCGGCAGAGATAACGGACGAGCGGAATGGTTGTTCCCCTGGCTTCGACGCGTTTCGGATCAGAATGAAACAGAATAAAGGAGCATGAAAGGTCGTAGACTTCCTTCCAAATACTCAGTATTATTCTCTGATCTCAACGGAAGCATCAAGTCTGATGTAAACCTCGTAGAAGTTTAGCTGAACTTTAGCCTAATCTTATGTTGTTTTAGGCAATCTTAGTACAGCGCCTCTATCGATGGCAGAAGGGTGAGCTCATGACTTGACGTCTCATAAGGACCAATAGAGAGTGATTGTTGTCCGGTACCTTGCAGGGGATGGAATTTAAGTCAGTCTTTAGTTACGACCTTATCTTTGGCCAGGTTCGCTAGTTGAGAAAGGCTTGAGACTCATTGGCGGGGAGCGAGGCCGCGCGTGTTGTTCAGTCTCCCAGGTCGAGCCAAATTTAAGGTTACGATAAGAGCTTATGCTTATCTCTCTTAAGATTAAGGAGAGCCAATCAGAAGATGTTCTGAGCCCACCGTGACCGTTCGAGCTTGGCTACCCGGTAGTCCAGCGACTCCCCAGGCTGGGAATGCCATTGGATGTATCAGATCATTTAAACAATGATCATATGTTTAAGAACTTCTTGTCTAACTTTGAGCAAGTTTTATGCCTTTTTGAATCAGAAGAAGAGTTAGTCGTGCGCATATGTGAGTTATTGTAGGTAAAACCTCTGATACTCCATTAATAAATTAATAAAGTCATCATCTGGGATCCTGTCTATCCATCCATCACATGCTTGCTCCTCGTGTCTAAAACTCCATTGGCGATTATGGTATATTTTTAATACGGGAACCATAAGTGAGAATAATTCTGAATTTTCTAATGAGGAACACATTGAGCTGTCAGTTTTTACGAAGAGCTTGAGTGATAAATTGTTTCACACGATGGTCCTCGTTGAAATTGCGGGGTTCTTGCCCGTGACGCGCAACGCGTCTGCAGGAAACAAGGCACATTTCCCCACCGGAGCCGCGCTCAGTCAAGCTTTACACCTGCTTTGTCATGGCACTGTCCAAAGAAAACATTACCATTGAAGAAAAGGTTCTGTTCGCCACCAAGTTGTGGTGTTATGTCACAGCCAGTCGAACAATCCCATCATGATGGATCTCAGGGCCCCTCATTTTGTCGAGTCCACCCACGATTTATTACCCCCAAGCCGACATGATATGCGGCGGGCCTTTATGGGCACTAGTGACTGACTGCTTGCAATGGTTTCGGTTTTTACCTAACTATGAACCTGCACTTGATTCTCCCTCCGTTGGCGACCTCGGCGAGAAGACTTCGGCCTCGGCGAAGTTTGATGAAGCCATCGGATAAGTGGGGACGGCATCCCGGCCAAATCGGGCGCCGACCTTACGAGCCCGGCTCCACGGCCATGAAAGCTCCGACATGTCGACCCGTCCTCTCATGAAGTTTTATGACCTTCGTTTTTCTTTACAGAAAGGCCTTTTATTTGTTTAAAACAATCCTTTGGATATACACTTATAATCTCCTGTTACATTCTGTTATACCAATATCATACAGCATCATACCTTGTTCCGTTTATTCAGAAATGCCCAACCAAACAGTTATAGTCGTCGGCGCGGGCCCCGTCGGCCTCTTTACAGCCTTGATCCTTGCCCAGAATGGAATCAAGGTCACAGTGCTTGAGGCAGATGAAGGAATTTCCCGTAGTCCACGAGCCGCAGTGTAGGTTCTCCTATCCAATTGCTATTCATTCACTGACATACCATACCAATCGTAGACAGCTCCCTTGCGTTAATCTCGAATTCGTTAAAGCTGGAGTCATCGAGGAGGTTCTCGAATATGGCTGTAGGAGCGATCATGGATACTGTTGGCGAGACGGATACGATACAACAAAAGTCCTCGCAGACTTCACGCCTCCACCATCCGAAAACCCCAATCTCTGCGCAGCCATGATAGGGCAAGACGTCTTGTCGCAGATCTTCCTTAAACATTTGATCAATACCGGAAATGCGGAGATCATCTTCAACCATGCTTTCACTCGTGTTGAGGACCATGGCGATTCAGTTACTGTCTACGCTCGGCGTGTACTTGATGATCAAGAGCTCAGCTTTAACTGTCGGTACGTCGTCGGAGCTGATGGTGGCAAGAGTTCGGTTAGGAAATGTATAGGCCAGTCTCTCGAAGGCTTCACTTGGCCAGACATACGACTCATTGCAGTCAATATCCTCTACGACCTTGAAAAGTTAGGCTGGAAGCATGGTAATTTTATTGTGCATCCTGAGGATTGGGCAATCGTTGTGAAACGTGGACCAAAGAATCTGTGGAGGGTTGCAACCAGCGTTCCATTCGCTCAGGGTGCTGATGGAGAGCCTATTACTGACAAGGCTGTCTTCCCCGTCATCAAAGACAGACTTTCTAGAATCTTGCCGGGTAACACTGATGAGATCATCTACCTCCAAACAGCTCCGTACACGATTCATCAGCGCTGTGTATCGAAATATCGCGTTGGTAATATCATTCTCGCTGGCGATGCTGCCCACGTAAGTTCTCTCTCAACATTGCATCCTTCATCGCTAAGTACTCTAGCTTAACAATCCTGTCGGTGGACTTGGACTGACTACCGGTTTACTCGATGCCGCTCATCTGGGCAAAACTTTAACCCAGATCATAAACGACAATGCCCCAGAAACAGAACTCGATGATTATGCAACGGCCAGGCGCGACGTCTACAAGAACATCACAGACCCCTTATCGACTGCGAATTTGTTAAGAGTAAAGTCGACTGCTCCTGAGGACGTTGCAGCGAGGGAGGCTTTCTTCAAGATGTTGAATGATCCAAATGAGAAATCCCAGCTGTTTGCTCATATGGGAAAGGAGATGGGGTTGTCGACTACCTTGGATATGAAGGATTTGGGGCCAAGACCACAGCTGTGAACTTAAGACTAGTTACAATAAGAGAAATTAGCTCACCAACCACAATATGGCTTTTGAAGTGGCGTTGTTACGTAGCTTATATTGCCTCGTGCCTAGGATCATGATCAATACTGCGTTATTTGTGGCCATCAACTGACGTCTCTAACATTCAACGATCTGTTACAAAACATTGCACTTAATGCCGCTCTACCTCAACCCCCTTGTTTATGCAACCGCCCCAGTCTAATAGTGCATCATCTGCATTACCGCCATCCACTGGGGATCCTCTGAATAAGCGGGTTGTCTTTTCAACCTGATCTTAGTTGACGACTTTGAAGAGGCCAATGCGTTTCTATTTGGATTGATCCCAGGCAGGGCACAACTGTTTGAAGTGGAGGCAGAGTGCTAAATGGCCGGTGCGTCTTAGTACCGCGATCTGACCTACGGGCCTGCGGCCACCGCGAATGCCGTCTCCACCATCCCGATGGCATTTCCCAACGCTACCCCAGATCTCAATTCGGCAATTCTGGCTGGGGTAAACCTGGGGAACGCGCCAGTCATACCTCCCCTATTTGCCCCAGCACCTTTGCCGAATACTGTATCACGCAGCATGCGAATGCCAGCCACCGGCATTCAAACACGGATGTGCCCTCCCTGCACTTACGATATAACAAAGCCTGGTCCCACGGTATTTTGCTACTGGCATATCCTTGCTTCTCAAGGTCCAGTTTCTGAGTCGCATCGCCAACATGGCTTCCCAATCGTCCATCAGCGCGCCCTTTGAGCAAGATGTTGCTCGAATCCATTCCAAGACGTTTATCTGCCTTTTTGTAAGCCACTTTGCACCTCTGGCACCTCTACGCTAACCAATGAACAGGCAGTCAACATGATATACCTCACGCAACTCCTATCTCTCGTCGGCACAGGTCTCTTGGCAAATACCATGGCCGCAGCCGTCGGCGGTAGTAGCCAGACTGTCTGGTACTCATCCTGCATCACGATCCTCACCGTTGTTCTCAACCCTCCTATCGGCCAAGTCGCTGACTACTGGGGCCGCAAAACCATCCTTGTTGTTATGCCCCTCGCTGGCGTTGCAGGTAGCATCATCATATCCAGAGCTCAAAGTTCGGGAACTCTCATTGCTGGATGCGCAATCTTAGGTGCCACTTTCGGAAGCCAGTCGCTCACCGTTGCTGTCATGTCCGAAATCCTTCCTCGGCATTACAGACCTATTGGACAAGCGGTTGGTAGTGTATCGATCGCGCTTGGTTCGATCATTGCCTTGCTCATGGGGGGCGGCCTACTCCGTCACGGCGAAAACTCCAACTACCGCATCTTTTGGTATGTGACCGCCGGTTGCTACGCCCTTGCCTCTCTGGGCTGTTTCATCGGATATAACCCCCCGCCCCGAGACCTTCAAGTCTCCCTCAATGCATCGCAAAAAATCAAGAGCCTTGACTGGGTAGGATATACGTTATTTGCCCCAGCCCTCGTCCTTTTCTGTACAGCCCTATCATGGTCTCAAAACCCCTACTCTTGGGATAGTGTCAACATCCTTGCACCCTTTATCATCAGCATCGTCGTCCTGATCATCTTCATCGTCTACGAGTGGAGGTTCAAGAAGGATGGTATGCTTCACCATGAGCTATGGAGGCACAGAAACTTCGCCATCTCCCTATTTGTCATTTTTATCGAGGGTATCGCTTTCTTCGCCGCCAACTCATATTTTGTCTTCGAAATCTCCCTCGTATATGATGCCAGCTTCCTTTCGGGCAGTGTCAACTTTGCTATCATGTTTATCACAGCCGTTGTTTTCTCACCCGTCTTTGGCTTGTGGTCCGCTAAATACAAGACACTTCGGCCACCACTCGTCTTGGGTGCCGTCTGTCTTCTTGCCTTCTTCATTCTACTGGCAACTTCAAAGATTGACACTCCTCGATATGCTTTCTGGATATATCCTTTACTACCTGGAATTGCACTTCCTTCCATTGTTCCATTGACTATGGTTTCTGCGCAATTTGCAACAACGCCGGAGCTTATCGCTCTCACATCTGCTCTCATGACGAGTATTCGCAGTCTAGGGGGCTCAATTGGTCTAGCAATCAACAATGCTGTCCTGCACAATGCCCTGGATAAAGAGTTGGCCAAGAAGATTGCAGAGGAAGCTCTACCACTCGGGTTACCTACCTCGTCTCTGCCTGCACTTATTCAAGGGCTCGCTTCCCAGAACAAACAGGCAGTGGCTGCTGTCCCTGGCCTCACGCCTGAAATCGCGAATGCTGCTGTTTTAGGTATGAAGAAGGCGTACTTGATCGCTTTTCGAAACGCATGGATCGTCTCGGCTGCATTCTGCTCTCTCATGCTTATAGGTAAGTTCGACCTACACATTCCCAATTCAATCAAGCTCGACTGACCAAAAAGCCTGCTTCTTCATCAAAGAACAAGCATCCGAGTTTGATGCAACTATTGATGCACCAGTCGAGATTGATTCCAAGGCTCTAGAAGTCGATGAGGTCGTGCCGCCAGAAACGCAGGAGAAGCAGCTAGAGAGTAGGGCAGAAGTGAGCCACCAGGAGAACACTAGCTCTTGATTGATCTAACATGTTCAGAACCTCTAGGCTGCTAGGTGCAAGAAGACTTCTGACGTTTAATTAAGGTGGTAAAAGTACTTAGTCTAAGATCCTCTAGATCTGTACTAAATTATACTAAGTTTACCTGAATTTACCTGAGGCTTTTTATCACCTATCTAGGATAGAGGTCCTAAGTTTTATTCCATCCACTTACGCAATTCACGCAGTATATTGCTTCTGTCAGACTAGTGATTAGGGTTGCCAAGATGTCTTCATCGTAGTTAAAAAATACCATCAGGTTTAAATATTCCAACCATCTCTAACCACACACTCTCCGCACTCGCAGTTATGACCCTGTCGACTACCGCTGTGCCGGATCAAGGACAAGCTCTGTGACAGCCAACAGCGCAACTCAAACGCTCGGAATCACCTTCATAGCAGATAAAGGTATTGCCATTTATACATGATTCAACATGTGTTACCATTACGTCAATAATTCATCTATATGTGCCTCATAGCTCATCTGTTCAAGCACTTCCCACTCTATCACAACTGTAGGTAGTTGAGATGCTGATGATCCTCGTCAAGAAAATTGAGAGAAATGCCACTGTTCCAATCGGGGTGAGTATCTCCTGGCATGTATCTTGGTAATCCCCTCCCAGCCATATTTGCAAGTTCTGTCATCAAAGACTCTGCGTCTCCTAGTTCCGTCGGCTGAAGAAGTTGCTGCAGGTCACTGTCACCACAACTGCTCTCTGCTGATATGTTCTCACTTCTCGGTTCCTCTATGTCAAGCCCTCCAACTATGGTGGGCTGGTCATCTTTCCGATTAATGGGAGCCCGTGAGGGGAAGAATAAAGCAAATCGCTTCTCAAATGAGTTGTCCTTGTCACGGCGCATCAATGAAGCCTTGAGATCTGTTCTTTATTAGTATGCAAGGGTGTTGATTAACAGGCGATACGTACTTATTATGATTGAGGCAAGATTCCATACGGTGGCATATTGCGACAAGACCAGACTGACCAGCTCACTATTATGATATCCGGTGTAGGAAGCATCAGTCATACCTTTCGACGGGTATGCTCGGTCTGACAACAGACAGCATGCCAGGAAAGGCTGACATAGAGGGATATAGTCCGGGTACCAATGATAGAATATCCGAGATAAATGGCGTGGCGAACGTAATGTCTCTGGATGTTCAGGCTTGAAGGTAGCCTGTATGGTCGTACGGGTGCAAGTCAGCATGAGATGCATGCCAATAATCCAGTTATGTCTTGCCGCATCTCCTGAAGATACTTCTCGCTCCAAGGTCTCCAGGTTGAACCTCTGCGACATGGCAAGTGAAAAGCACGTAATAGCGTCAATGAGCTCCTCCTTATCTCGCTGACAAGTGAACCGACCTGCTGCAAATTCACTTGCGACACTCAGGAGAATATTGGCTATGAGGAACCACGCTCTTGGGTCCTGATTCGGAGAGTCGAGAAGGAGTTTCCAGACCTCACTGGGTCTTGGGTCGACAATAGGTGACTCAACAGGCCGGTCAGCAAACCATGCTTCGTCACTAACCGGAAGCTTGATCATCACCATTGACCGGGTGATTGAACTTGGCCGTCTTGACATGACGGAGCCAAAAGTGTCGAGTTCCCAGGTGATCCAAAACGCACGACGCTGCTCTTCTAGAACTGACCAGTCGCTTGATTCGTCCTGCTCATCCATACTACACAAGTTTAAATCGTAGGCTAGTCGGACACAGACGCCCGCAACGATCCAGGCGCGGTGGGATGGGCCACAAGCATATTCGTAGGCAGCTAGCAAGATGCATCCCTGCAAATGTTCAAGACTTGGTGCTTGGCCGGACTGGCATTTTTCATAATATATATTGGCCTTTTCCATAAAGACCTGCCCACGGTTTGGTGCTGGTATACCGTGAAGCCATGAATTTGTGGAGTGGCGTGCTGCCAAGGCAAACATGCCGCAGAGCAGCAATGCTTCGGTGTTGCAGTGACTTCTGTCATCGAATACGCCATTCTTCATGAACCGGGCGAAGAACCGTGGCCTGTGAAGAAGCGGGAGCCATCCCTGGGTCTTGGAGAAAAATATGTGAACAAGTTCGGTCAACACTGGCACTGGTATTCCCAACCAGCTAAGTGGCTCCCGTTCTGTTGAGCGGAAAGTGGATGCTGGTGACGTTGAATCGTCACAGACGATGCTTGTGCCCAAGACGATGATTTCTGACTGTGATTCATCGTTACTGTCGTCTATCATAGGCTGATCCTGTTCTCTGTCGAGGGAGTTTGGTGTATGAATATCGTTGACTTTCGGAAGCTGCTCTGTCTGCGACAACAGCATATCGATGTCTTGCCCATCGCCCAATCTTGACTCAAGCAGGCTGACGAGACGCTCTGATTCAAAAGTCAGCATTCAAACATATTCAACTCAGATGCTTCCGACCCACCGAGCTTCTGCGAATCAATCTGGCTCTCCTGGCGACGTCTCTGAGGCGTCTTTCGCTTTGTTGGAAATGTGCAGGATTGGCCGGTTCTTGTACACAAACCGCAGTTGGGTTTCCTCATGTCGCCTAGGCCCTTGTCAGCTCGCACTCGGAAATCGGAAGTCGTAGCCTACATCGCGTCTTCTTTCTGTGTTAGGCGCATTAGCTTGTGCGTCAGTCAAGAAGCCACATGGAAAGGCTCAAATACCGTCTACATTCGAAACAGGCGCGATGGCCCTTCCACGTCTCAGGTGGAGTCGAACGTTCTGCCTCGTCTTGTGTCATGCTGTGAGCGTATAGAATCTGTTACCAATGGATTGATTGTCGCGATCCAACGTACAATGGAGTTGAGTTTGGAGCAGGTTGCATCAAACTGCTCCCCAGATTTGTCGTTTGCGGGGGAATGTGGACACCCGAAGCTCAATCTACCGATTCTTCCGTTGATTGGCCTTAACCGAGGGCCCTTATTACGCCATGTTCGTTAGTTCCAGTGGTGGGCCCGGTCAAACACGGTCTTTTCATGTCCGGGGTGAATTACGTGTAGGCTCATTAGACAGTTTGCTCACAGCTGTATTTATGTCCCCATGCGGCTATTGCTCAGCATGGCCGGTTCAAGTCTAACACGTCCCTTAAACTGTCCAAAATGGCTCCTAGCTTGGAAATCCTCGCCAGTGCTCAACCAGACCCCGAGTTTCTTGAGGCATGTGCTCTTCCCCACCACTAAAAGTCCAACAAGAACAGCACTAACAACGCCCACTAACAGATCATAAAGTCCAGCAGCCCTCCGCCGCTTCCGGCCAATGTCGATATACCAACCCTACGAGCGACATCTAATAAGCACAAAAATGAGGCGCGAGATGCACTAGGAGGCACTCCCCCGAGCCTGACCGAGCGAGATATTGAGATACCTGTTCGTGACGGCAGCAGCATTCTCGCTTATGTTTATGCTCCATCAGATGTCGTCCCAGGAGATGAACTTCCTATCTTTTTATTCTTCCATGGCGGTGGCTTTTGTCTAGGCACGCGTTATGATGATATGGAGTCCAACAGGATTTTGGCCGTCAAGGCTGGTATTATCATAGTCTGCCTTGACTACCGTCTTGCTCCGGAACATCCGTTTCCTCAGGGGATTCATGATGGAGTTGATGCTTTACATTGGGTATGTAATTATGTTTTTTTTTTTTTGTTTTTTTTAGCTGTGTTTGGTAACGGACCTGACCTTAGACAGATCGCTGAAAATCCTACGAAAGTTCACCCTTCTGCGGCCCCTTCAGCAGGCCTGATCATCGGAGGCACTTCTGCCGGAGCAAGCATTGCCAACGGCGTGGTGTATCTAAACCGCGACCTTGGATCTCCAACAAAAGTCACTGGACAGTTTCTCGGCGTCGGACCTCTTCTGCCTCCACCATTTGTTCCGGAGAAGTACAAAGACGACTATGTCAGTCACGAGCAGAACAAAAATGTGACTATACCTCCAGAAGAACTCGCCCGCGCATTCGTTGGTAAGAAATCCAGGACATTGTATCAGAGAGAAGCTGAGACATTTCCAGCTGCATACAAGCCAGACCCGACCTCTCCGATCGCAGTGCCTGCTATTCATCCGTCGGGACATTTAGGGATTCCTCCAACGTACTTTCAAGTCTGCGGGCTTGACGGGTTGAGGGACGAGAGTATCATTTACGACCGAATTCTTCAGGAAAACAGCATCTCCACGCGACTAGATCTGTATCCTGGTCTGCCCCATCACTTCTGGGAATTCTTCCCTCAATTGACCAAACAGGTTGCAAAGAGAACAAACGATACGGTGGAGGGAATTAAATGGTTTTTGCATGAGTCGAAATTCCCTAAATTGTAATATTGTTCTGCATGCATGAGGAACAACCCGACTGTAACGTGGAATTTGTGTTTAGCTATGGCAGATTCTATCACAACGATAGCCGGAAAGGTCGGCATTGAGAATGCCCATTATTTCCTGGGTATTCACTTAAACCTTGTTGAGTCTCCATCCTGTAAGCGTTAGTCAGCGATTGTCAGTATGTGTAAGACGCTACTAGCGGCTCTCGTAAGATCTCAAAACTGGTTACAATGCAATATCGGTGAAACCTCGCTACCATTTACAAGGAGCGGCCGCTGTTGCCATATATCGCCGGACGGCAATGTCCCTTTTGAAATATCCCTAGACTACACACTGCGAACCTCAGTATTGAATCACAGATCATTGTAAAGATGGCAGTAACGAACCGGCGAAAGTCACGCGACAGCGGCGATGTCGAAGCCAGGCCTAACTCAGAGACTTCGGGTCCTCATTATCGAAGGTATAGTCAACCTTTCGCTGGAAGACTCGGTGCCAATCAGGCGTACGTTGTTGAAGGGGGAACATCGGAAGATGACCATGTACTGCATCATGCACCAGATGCAACGCCGCACATGTCGTTCCGGGAGTTGATGGACATGCGTCCGATCAAGAATCTGGATTTGTGGAAAGCGGCACTTATCGAAGGAATTGGTAACTTCACCTATCAACTTCAGGTTCTCGACTGACTGGTAGCAGGTACTTTACTGTTTGTGTACATCACGATATGGGTAAGCATCTCGCCGGATATTGCTCCCGCTGCTCCAACACAACGATTTGGGAGCTTTGACAATGCTGCTTTCCTGGGGCCTCTCATTGGCGGTATTACCAACCTTATCTTCATAACGCTCTTCATCACATGCTTTGGGCCCATTTCCGGTGCCCATTTCAACCCTCTGATCACCTTCGCTACTTTCTGCGCTCGGCTATGTTCACTGCCACGCTTGATACTCTACGTCGCAGCTCAGATTGGCGGAGGCGCCCTGGCTGGGTTATTGGTCAGAGCAAGCTGGGGAGGTCGAGACTTCAAGGTTGGCGGCTGCTGGTTGTTCACGGATATCGTCCCGCCGAAGGAAATATTTGTCGTCGAGCTAGTATCAGCTACCCTTCTCCTATTCCTCGCTTTTGGTGTTGGTCTGGACCCTCGGCAAGCCAAGATCATCGGCCCAGCGCTGGGGCCTTTCATGGTAGGATTAAGTGTCGGGACCATGAGCTTCGCTAGTGCTTTTGCGCGATATGGATACGGCGGTGCAGGCATGAATCCTGCGAGATGTATGGGCGCTTTTGTTGGGAATCGATTTCCGAGCTGGCATTGGATACACTGGGTTGCTGATGGGACTGCCTGTATTATTCACGGTGTCTGCTATTATTTTATTCCGCCCTGGACAGAAGTTCGCCAATGAGAGTTTCTCACATACCTTGGCGCCTGGAAAGGAATATAATTGAATATTTAGACCTGGGGGGCAGGTTTCAGTGAGAGTATATCGCGTATCACACCATCGAGATAGGTGTATGCTGCTGAATCTGCATGTATGTACGTGTCTAATTATAGCAAGCGAGGCCCGCGGTTACTAATTTTAGTGTCAGCGGCACTCTTTACATTGCCAATGCTGATGCAGCCGACATTTAGTATGTTTCCACGAGCCATTCCAGCATTCGTTATGTTCCTATCAAATCGCGTCCATTAGGAGAGGTTGAGGAGCGCTCTAGGCTAGGCTCAACGATTGGGGATATGTCATTAAATATCCTTTTGTATCCCGCATGCAGTCTGAATAAAAAGCATTATCAATGCCGTTGGACTTGTGATCTCAGCTGCATATGATGTATCGCTTTCACCTCCCCACTATTCTTTAGCTCTTGCTCTTCAATCATCTGGTCAAACATAACCCGATCCGCTAACTTTGATTCCATAGCAGCTTCATAGCTCAAAGAGGCCAGAAGAGCATGAGGCTCTGTCCAAGAAGATCCAAAGTCTACCAGTCGTCCATCGCGGAAGTTATCGATGCGTATGTCCATGTTATATATCCCCGCTTTGTTCATTGAAACGACTTTGCCTAGAATCTTCCTCATGTTCGTCGACGTGATGCCACTTTTCGAAGATGCAACATCCTTGACGATAGCTCTGGCTCTCAACCCTCCGATTGTAGTTCCTTGATAATTGATGTCAACTGAATCCAGGCCGAGGTCGATATTTCGATTCTGTAACGCCTCCTGGTCTTTTGATTCAAGGAAGAAGAATCCGTGACTGGCAACAGCTACATCTGATTTGAGAATCTTTCTGTCCATAGCTTCGCGTATTCGACCATATGCTCGGCATTCTGCGTAAAACGGATCGGTATAGTAGGCAGCAGTGTCAAGAGATGTGTCTTCACCTAATAGCGGCCCCCAGAAGTACTCAGTACTCATAGGGTCAAAGAACTTGAACTGTCATTTAAGCCGTTATCAGAGAACATGTTCGGAAAAGGGACGAAATATTAAAGGTTCTTGTCGTTACATACTACTTTTACTGCGTACTCACGACCTCGAATGAGAGCCCGGAACACATAACCTTGGCTCGAGGTCACGTTGTCATCTTCATCAAGTCTCTCAAGCCATTGAATGCGCGATTTATGA
The DNA here is from genome assembly GCA_013186925.1 of Fusarium succisae. Classification (NCBI taxonomy): domain Eukaryota; kingdom Fungi; phylum Ascomycota; class Sordariomycetes; order Hypocreales; family Nectriaceae; genus Fusarium; species Fusarium succisae. Next base: position 133,114 of record JAAOAW010000410.1, read on the forward strand.
TATGGAAAGATAGTAAGCTTTGGCCCGTCGCACGGTGGTAGCTTCTGAGGAATTGGTAAAACCCGTCGTTTTCTCGGCATACTGGAGAAGCTAGAGGGAAGAAGACGAGGTATTTGTGATGTGTGTGGGCATACCATTAACCCTCGCCCACTGTCATCCTTATAGCTGGCGGCCATCATCCGTATGCGCGCCGGGCCGCTTTTAGCGATAATCAGGTTTTCATGCAGCATTGCAGCATCTGTGGAGGGGTCGCGTGGTCTGTGAGTGGCTAGCATGGGTGGCAATGCTGCAGAGATATCACCAACATCAATATGCAGAGTTCAGCTCCGAGGTGGGCGAATGAACATGATGGAATGAACAGAAATGTCCACAGCCTGATCTGGCTGTCTGGACACTTTAAAAGCGCGGAATGTGCCCTTCAATGAGAATGAACAGACTCTGTTCAAGAATGGTACATTGCCGCATTCCAGCTGTGCCACGTATCACAATCACATCATCCCTGCTTGTCTCACATCAAAATGGCCCTGCCGTCCCCTGCGACGTCGATACTCGAGCTACTTACGCACCCAAACCCATCCGTCAGCCATCAAATACCCAAGAGCAAGACAAACTCCCGAAGCCCTCTCTATTACTGCCCTAAACAAATAAGGAGATGGCAAGAACTGGAAGACGTTAATATTTTAAAAGGTGTCTTTGGCGGAGTTTTGCTGAAAGAGGCCTGTCGCAGAGGCCGAACCCTTGACCCATACCCAAGACTTCACTCACAGGCCGACTGCATCATACGTAATGAGGATGATACCAGAGATCTAATCCATAAGTGGAACAAGTCAATTGTTACTGCTGCCCTTGATCCAATTCAGGATCTTTTCCATCCGGTCATCTGGAGCAAAGGCGATCCCCCATCAAGCAAAGAGGTATACCCCTCTCCTCCCCAACAGGACGAAAAGAAGCGCCATCAGCCCTTACGCAAACGGTCTTCAAAGGCAACAAATAAAAGACTACAATCGTTATCGAGAATTCAACCAGATTCCGGGTCTATTGCATCAAGGCCGGTCTCGTCTAAAGCTGACGGCATAACCATCTCTACTTTCCAGGAGAGGTTTCCAAAGGAGTACAAGATCTCCACCAAATGGAAGAGTGAGCGTGTTTTCAGAGGCGGGCTTCTTGATGATTCTGGGGGCTTCATTAGGGGAAAGACAAATGATAATTCTGCTTGGCCTATCAGGCAGGCTTACACATATTGCATTCAGCATATGTGCCGATATGGATGCATCTTGACGGCTGAGGAAGCTTTCATATTTCGCATCATGCCACGAGAGGACAAGTCCAGTAAGTCTTGCCCAATCCACGGCTTCAATCTTTCAATGACTGACTAGGTTAGGCAAGAATTCTCAAAATGCTAATTTGCTAAGAAACGAGCTCATCAACAACGGGCTTATGGAATACGTCTCCATTCCCTGGGAGAACTACAGCCAAGGTCAGAGACGGTCCCTCGACGTTTGGACCGTCAACCTAGCACTGTGGTTTATGCACGTCTTAGCCGGAAATAATTTTGAAGTCGAGTGGACTTATGTTGATCTGACGGCTGAGACTTTGGTAGCTTCTCAGCTGGTTGACGCTGGTGATCAGCCAGAAGCTGCTGGCACGGTGGACTCTAATGATGGACAGCATGGAGGGAGCGAAGACGACAATGGATCCACTACTTCGGAAGAGTCGGAAGTGACTGAAATTTTGAACTCGTCTACTACAAAGCGAAAGCGGGACTCTGATGACAGTGACTTTGAGGGCATTCATCTTTCATTTAGCAAGCGTCAATTCGTATAGTTGGGGGCATTAGTAGTGGTGAATCTTCGGGTTATCATGGAAGAACACAGGACATGTATTGAGTAACATTGGACGTGCAAACGCTATGACTGAAAACAATACTCGCTATCTCTCAACAACAACCTCATCGAACTCCACAAACCCCTTCTTAGCTATAGCACTCGTTGTTGATCATTTATCGTTGATGTCCACCAGAATCTTAACTTGGTTGTCCTTGTCCGTGATCAACGCGTTAATACCATCCTCGACAATGTTCTCCATCTTGATCTTCCTGGTGATCATCTGGCTAGGCTTAATTGCACCCGAAGCGAGGTTATCGATAACCGCTTGGAAGTCTTCCCGTTGGTATCCCAAGACAGATTTGTAGGCACTCTCCTTGAAGGTCAGCCAATTGGGGTTAAAAGGGATCTCCTTCTCCCAGATTGCAATGTTTACAACCGTGCCTCTTGTTCTCACAACTTCGAAAGCACCCTTGACACTATTGACTGTTAGTATGTTCACAGAGCCTAGTGTAAGAAACCTTACCTCGCCGGTACACCGGCGCAATCGAAAACGACATCAGCACCTAAACCACCAGTCAAGCCCATGGCGATCTCTTTGAGATCTTCTTTGATCGGGTTCACGACCTTGGTTGCACCAAACTGCCTCGCAAACTCCTGTCTTGAGGCGGCAACTTCAGAGACAATAATCTCACTAACGCCCTTGGCCTTCAAGCACAAAATCATGGCCAGACCAATAGGCCCACCGCCCAAAATGGCAACCTTGGAATTTTCATTGATCTCCGGTGCTGCAGACATGGCATGCCACGCTACAGAAAGTGGCTCGACAAGTGCTCCAATCTCGAGGGGTAGATCCTTTGGCAGCGCAAAGACGTGTGTCGCGTTCACACAGACTGACTCAGAAAGACCGCCGCCACCGCCCGAGAGACCGAGGAAGCCACCGGTATGGCAGACATTCTCGGCGCTGGTGTGGCATGCTGCGCAGTGGCCGCAGAAGAGGGTTGGCTGGACTGCGCAGGGTTGACCTACTTCGAAGCCGGTTACGTCGGGGCCAACCTCGGAAATGACTCCTGAGAATTCATGGCCCAGCGTCACTGGAATACTCTCTGAAGTGAGAGGGTGAGGCTTGGTTGGGCAGAAGTTGGGTCCTCCGAGATATTCGTGTAGATCTGGTACCTGTTAGCATTTGGCTGGGTGTTGAACTGCGATCCTTACCTGTGCCGCAGATTCCGACAAATTTAGGAGCAACCTGTCATCATCAGCATCTCTTTCTGAGTGGCATAATGAGAGATGCTCACTTTAATTTGGCCTGGCTGCACTGAAGGCTCAGGGACCTGCTCGACACGAATGTCCTTGATACCGTAATACCTGGCAGCTCTCATGGTGGCGTAGAAAGACCGATCTATGTTCCAGGATACAGGCTCACGGAATTGTTGATTAAGAAGTTTTTTAAGTGTAGCAGTCGGCAGTCTCATAATCTTGGAATTTCTCTTTTCGTTTCGTCAAGAGACAGCGATCAGCAGCCTCTTTATATAACTCTCAGGTTCAGGCTCACGTACGATCAAGTCAGTTCACTGCCCCACCATCCGACATGGGGGATCCGCATCACGAGTTCCGCAATGCAGCCGCAAGCGCAAAATCTCACTTTCCATGCATCAAAATACTTCGTTTTAATTCGTGTTTTTTGCTTGATGTAACGGTCTAGAGACTTCAAATGCGGGGGAAAAGGATGATCTTACTTGTTTCGTACTCCTTTGACGCTTTCCCCGGATCCAAGAGAGTCTGAATCTGGTCAAGCGGGGCCTGAGCCGATTCGACTTGTCGGAGCCGATCGTGCGCTAACTTGTCAATGTTGAACGACGAAGACGGCAGATTGTGGATGCGAAGCGGATGGAAATGCCATGGTTTTTATTCGCTCTCTCTCTCTTGAGGGTGATTGCCTTGTCAAGAAAGGACAGTGCAGTATTTGTCTCCTAACTCTCTGACCTTTCTCATGCCAACGCGTCCCGTTGATCAGCAGTCCAAGCTTCTCATATCTCTACGAAATACGCGTCGCGTATCCGGAAATACAGAACAAGGATATCAGAGACGATGGATTCAACTTGCGGCTCTTTCTAGAAATGGGTTTCCGCAAGAAAGCCGATCTCGCAAGCAAAAATGGGGATATGCCTCGTTTCCGCCTCACTACGTCTTGGCTACGGTGGAGTCTCCTGTCAAATTGTAGGTATGACTGTGCAGTGGTGTGACACGGGACCCATCGATATCTCGTTACCGAGCTGTCAGATGACGGCCTTTGATAAGCGATGTCCATCAGGATATGATCTTCAGATGAGGCTGATCTTGTCACTCGCCTACGCATCTCGGAGTTTTCTTATACATACTGGGAAGCAAGTTTGGGTGTTAGTTAAGATCGCAAAACGACGTACTTTCGCTATCACTTGTTAATGGACTATCTTCTAGATGAGTATCGCATAATAATTATCAATGTAAGAGTATGTATATAAGATTCGTTAATTAAAGTATTGCTGAAATCTTTTGGCAATGCAGCGTTGAGTTGGGGGTGAAAGGTCTTCGCCGTTACACATTTTCCATTTTTTTAACAACAAACATCTAACCTATGTATTAAGTATAATTCTTCCGAGGATGAATGTACAAAGAAGAATTTAATGAACCGACGAATTAATAGATACGAATGCGTTTCATCAGCTGGTAATTGATGCAAGGCGTGTTGAAACAGAACATGCCATGACAATGCCCCTACCCTGCATGGCGATGATTGTTGGGTCTAGGGAGGCGACTCCAACTCACTCCATCTGTTGGAGTAACCCACTCCACTCCAAAGATAAGATGATGGCGATAACGATAACGTTGGAGCTTAGTGCCCCATGTCTGGTATCCATCTCGGTCAATCGGTGCCTTTGCTACCGTAGCAGTGAGATAAGAACTATGCGAGTATCGCCACGTAAAGAGTCGCCTCAATCTATTCTGCTGCCAATCTAAGTTGCCATTAACAATTTATCGCAATTAACTAGAAACTATGTCGATCTTCAATGGCGTTGCGCTCGTGACTGGGGCTGCCTCGGGTAAGAACCCTGTCATCTCGCCAGCTTCCACTATTCTGCTAACAGCTTGCAAGGTATCGGCCGGGAGACCGCTCTATCCTTTGCACGGGAAGGATGTAAAAGGATTGTTATAGTTGACCGTGATGCCAATAAACTCGGCGACACAGAAGTAACCATTAAAGAAACCTTCCAGGATGTCCAGGTCCTGGCTGTACCAACAGATATCTCCAAAGAGGAGGACATTGAGAAGCTTTACAGTAAAACTATCGAAGCTTTCGACAGAGTAGACTATGTTGTCAATGGAGCAGGTAAGAGCTGTGTTGATACTGAAGAGTGGCTTGCCAACGACTGATCATATCCTAGGCGTATTGAGTAACAACAAGAGGTCTCATGAGTCTTCCGTTGAGGAATTCGATATGATCAACAATGTCAACTACCGTGGATGTTGGCTATCATCTCGCGCTGCCATCAGGTGTATGCTCAAGCAAGACCCTCTACCGACTCATGACGGAAGACCTGGAGTTCGAGGAAGCATCGTCAACATCGCCTCACAACTGGGAGTAGTTGGTCGCCCAGCAGCACGTAAGTGTCGACATATAAACCTCAAATCTGAATCCAATACTGACCATTGCCAACTCCAGCGGCCTATTGCGGGAGCAAAGCAGCCGTGATTAGCATGACAAGATGCGACGCTATAGATGTATGTATCTCGTTAGCACATGACTTGTTGACATTACTGACTTGCGTAGTACTCCAAGGATCTCATCCGCGTCAACGCCGTTTGTCCTGGTCTTATCGATACAGCCATGACCCGGCCTCAAGCAGATGTCTTGAGTCCTGCGATCAACATCGCTCCAATGGGTCGTATGGGCAGCCCACAGGAAGTGGCTGATTGCATATTATTTCTTGCTAGTAGCAAAGCAAGCTTTGTTCAAGGAGCTGCAATGATGGTTGACGGTGGATATGTCATTAATTAGTTGTAGCCACCGCTGGTAGAGCTCTCTTCTGACATGCTCTCTGACGTGTAATCATAGTACTGAACAAGGATAAATTCTCTCAACCAATCAAAACTCGTGGGGGCGAATGGTTTAGTGGTATAATACTCCCTTAGCATGATTCATCAGAATAATCTGGGAGTGGTCCAGGGTTCGATTCCCTGTTCGTCCAACTTAGGTGGTTTGATTCCACCTGTACCATCTTTTTGTCCTTTGATCGCTCGGGTCCGACCAGCCTTTTTCGGCATTCCATGTTGGACTTCGTAACAGCTGGGAGTTGCTGAATGTTTTATGAAAGATTGGCTCTGTGACTGAAAGTAGATACCTTATGTATTGGCCTCCAACTCCATTTTGGTCGTAGTAACTAACCCCAAACATCTCCACTGCCTATGTCATGATGTTGCGCTCCACCAATCATCGTTGTCAATTCCTCGTCGGCATTTACGAGATGGGTCGGGATAGCACCAGTGAAACCTCATAACGTAGTTTGAGACGTGATTTCAAATCATCTCCACCGGCAGTAGCTTCTAGACTTTGTGTTTCCTTTAATAAGTATATAAGTTTGGACGCAGCTCCCTACCAATCAGCCATATCCAGTTTACTCGACTCGAGAAATCACCACTTCCCGAATCCCAAAACAACAGAGCATTAAACATGTCCTCTATCAAGCCCCTCATCCTCCACGCTCATACCACCGGCCCCAACCCCTTCAAGGTGGCCATCCTTCTTGAGGCTCTCAACATCCCATACACCGTCAAGCTCTGGCAGTTCGGCGATGCACTCAATGGCGTCAAGGGCGAACGTTTCCTCAAGATCAACCCCAATGGCCGCGTTCCCGCTTTGGAAGATCCTAACACCAATGTCACTAGCTGGGAAAGTTTGGCCTGCATGAACTACATTCTCCGCGTTTATGATTCCGAGAACAAGTTCGGCGCACGTCAGGAAGTAGGCGAGCAAGGACGAGCTGACGTCGACGCGTGGACCAGCTTCCTTGTTAGTACTCTAGGACCATTCCTTGGTCAGTGCAATTGGTTCCGACATTATAACAATGTCAAGAATGAGAATGCGTATGAGAGATACCAAGCCCAGGCATACCGATGCTTTGGAGTTTTGGAGGAGCAGCTGAAGAAACACGACGGAGACTGGATCTTGGCCGGGGATAAGCCAAATGTCGTCGACTTTCACTTTGAGCCTTGGATGAGACAGTACGAGTATGCTGGATTGAGTCTGAATGATTATCCCAAGGTGAAGGCTTGGTTGGATCGTGTTCAGGCGTTGCCCGAGGTGAAGCGAGCGTATGAGAAGGTCAAGGCTGGGGAGGAAGTCTAAACCCACAAAGAAGCATAAAGTAATACCAATGCATTTAGATTATTCGAAATGAAGACTCAATCATCGCTATCTCTGGGAAAACCTATGTCACGAATTGTTGAGACATCGAAGACAGTCGTCCTGAGTAGCGGATATGCTGGAAATTGCTTCATGGTGCCGATCCGGGGAAACGAGAGCACCAATAATAGACTGCGCTGGAAGAAAAAGCTTGGTTTATACAAATTTAAAAGGGGGATGTCACTTGTTGTCTCGCGATGGCCGCGTATTGTATTCATCCTCCCCGTACTCCAAATTTATCCAGTTAACATGAGCAAATTGAAACATTCAGCCACATGTCTCAGCCGCAAATTGCCCTTCTGATAAACACTTCCAATTGGCAAAGCCGCGATATTGACCTTCCTGATGTTGATCTAAGCCATTTATTGCCTCGAGTCATTCCCCTGGAGCTTTTGCCCCTGGCGCTCCAATTTTTTCGGTAGCGCAAGTTTATGGTTGCGTGTGCGTCCGTCAGCCACTGGAACATGTTGCCTGTCTCAGAAGGTGGTTGGTTCGGGCTTCTAGCTGAAAAGAGATGATGCCTTGGAATAGGGGGTATGGGGGCTTCTCAAACAGATCACTAACCACTTTGAGATTACGGCGTCTCTGAATTGATTCGCCCGCTTCATATGTGCGTAGACAAAGAGGTAAAGCCACGTCCGGATTTGCAGAGGAGGTGCAGTAGGCATGTATGCGCTGATCGATGCCGTCTTGTACTGTTCTTCCAGCCAGTTATGCAAAGCAGCTCAAGCGCGCGACACATGCAGTTCTTCTCACCACGAACTGCACATGCTGTTTCAAGAATCCATGCTTGTTTCCCTGGCATTGGCGCCAAGTCGATCCGTCTGGATCAGCAAGCGGGCCGACATCTACGGTCCCACTCGGACATAACGTTTGGTGTGCACTGTTCTCGATGTGTTGTACAACTTACAAACAGACTTCTCAAGGCTCTTGTCAAGATCACAGGCACCAATTACCAGCTTTACCATCAATTTCGCACAATGCTTTGACAGGTATGCAGCCGAGGTCTATTTCAGAGGAGGAACTTTGTTGTAGAATGCTGTTACCGGATCACTCCGAGCATGTGCCAAAGACGCCAAAGCAGCGCTCAGACATGTACAACCCCATTGAGAATAGTGCAGAGGTCTAGCTGAGCCGAGCTCTAAACTCTAAAGTCTAGTGGTTGGTTTCATTGAAAGCTAAATGCGCTGCCTTGCCCTCGGAATCTTCCTTCTTCAATTACCCCCCATGTCCCATTGCTGTCGCATTTCTGTTCGGCGGTAGAACCAAGGCTGCGGCCGCCAGCCAAGCATCAATGAATATTAATACTTCTATTGTATGTTTGTTCAATATGTGCTCATTCTTGGTACTAACTGAACTTGCGTAGGCTATACAAGCAGTACTGCTTGTTTTGGCATTAGTTGTCCTTATTCTACGATCCTGGGCGCATTATCTTCTCAAGCAGAGCCTCCTCAATCTGTCCGATATCTTCGCATGGCTAGGATGGGTCTTTAGCTTGGGATGGTTCATTTGCTCGACCCTCGCTCTCAAAATCCTCATCGACAACCCTGCAATCGGACCTGAGCTCGTGGTTAATAATGTAGAGTACTTGAAAGTATATCGACACAGCTGCTGCCAACGGGGAACTACAATGCTGATCAACTATATATAGACCGTGTTAGTCGCCGAGTACTTCTTCGACACGGGGATATACTTTCCTAAGATATCCATTGTTCTCTTTTACTGGACGTTAATTCCCAGGGTTCTGGAAACCTTGAGAAGAGTACTCTTCGGAATCTCCGTTTATCTCGGCTGCACTCTGCTCGCGTCGGTGCTCACAAATACTCTTATATGCCTGCCTTTCTCCGATAACTGGTATGCTTGACGATATGATTTGTGAATCCTTTGAATTGACAGACGTCAAACAGGTCCATCGAAAATCAACTCAAGTCAGCTTGGAATTCGTACCCTTCTTTCTGTATTCAGTGGGCGCTCAACTTTTCCACGGACTTGCTGAGTAAGTTCCGGAAACCGCGCTGTCTCTTCGCCTGTCTAACGTCGTCTCAGTATTTGTGTATCCATTCTTCTTATTGAAGCACTTGAGATTACACAAGGAACAAAAGATCGGTCTCATTGGTGTCTTTTCCTTGGGAACCATCACATTGATAGTCAGCCTTTCACGATTCATCGCATACAACGTTACCGACTTTGAGCTTGAGGACGAAATCGGCAGTACGTTTCATCACTACGTAAAGGCTCCTTTAAAACGCACAAGCTAACTTGGTGGATAGATACCTTAAGTCTTGCTGAAATGAGTACCGCCGTCATCGTCGTTTGTCTCCCAGGCCTCCGAACCTTCATAGTACGATCGAAGAAGTCAACAAATCGCTCGTCTTCATACCAGCTCAGCGGCTATGGCAACCACACAAGGATTGGTGTGGGACAGACATCCAAGACCGGCGCACACAAAGGACAGACGCCACCATCCTCTTATGCAAAATGGGGCGTGAGAGATGACGAGATCGAGTTGGTGACTCACATACGCGTTTCCCACGAACTGGTAAATCCAGACGCTTGCAGCGCGAGCGAACAGAGCGCGACGAGCCGTAATTTGGGATCATGATCTTCACAATAGAGTATGGCGTTGGAGGAACTAGACACATGATTTATGAATTAAGAGATATTGGGATTCGACAGCATATTTTCGTGCTATAACACTGGAGGTTTCACATATATTGGCAGTTACATATTGGATAGACGAACAGAGTATGATGTATTAGATGAAAGATAGGCTTCAATGATCAGCTCAGGAGTCAGGCTTTTACCAAGAGTGACACTCTACTGACGAATATAAGGGACCTGCCGCCTCTACGCTAAGACTAGCCAATGCATCTGGGGCGTAACGAACATTAGATTGGAACGTCTCCCGCGCCCTTATCCTATGCCTCCTGTTACTGTCACCTTTGGTGCCATAGGCTGATTGCTCACAAGGTACTTGTAATCACCGTTTGCTCCATTCCAGTAATCTAAAAATATTATTGCTACGTAAAAGGAGGTGATAGACTGAATAAGCTTGAATTTGAACTCCATACTAGGCTTGAGTCATATAAATCTATCTATCATTGTTCTCACAACTGAAGGCTCCTCCAATAAGTCCCTGTGAATAAGCATCGATGATGTTTTGAATGACACCATAGGTTCCACCAATAGTCAAGAAAACCGACAACGCAATCATTAACCAGTTCAGATAGTAAACAACAACCTGCCACATCTTTCCCTTTCGGTAGTGCTGGTGGTCGTAGATCCAGAGATATCCAGGCAAACCGAGTGCGAGAGGCGAAAAGGTGAGACTTCCAGCGAGAGCCAGGAGGTAGTTGAAGATAGGAATTCCAGAAGCGAGGAGGAATGAAACAGCCGACATAGCAGTCGTGCAACCAAGCCAAACTGCCCAGTGAACCACGGTGTTCTTCTGGAAGTGCTCTGAGTGTCGAAGGAGACGAACAAAGAGATACTTGGCTGCGACGTGGACATACAGACAGGCACTAACAAGGAGGCCAGTGAGGCCAATACCATAGGCGACCTTCTTGATAGTTGGGCCTGCACTTCCCAGCGATGGCGAAGCAACCCATTGACCGCAGTACTTGTAGACGACAAGCGAGAAAGTGAGGTATGAAGCAGTGACGATACCCATGCAGAGGTAGACGGCCTTGTTGTAGTCTCGAGGTCGGCGCATCTCAGAGATGACTGGCAGGAAGGCTGAAGTTCCAGCACCACTGCAGAAGATTGTAGAGACTGATGTGATGGCCGCGACAAAAGTGGGATGCCCAATGACGTGGTAGCCAAACTCATAATCTCCAGTTTGAGGAGCGGCAGCTGGTCGATCGAGGGTTGTAACGCCGACACTAAGGAATGTCAGAAGTGAAAAGGAATAAGGGATGTGAGAGGCTTACACGACGATGAAAACAGCGACGTAGACTGTCAAGAAACCAGCCCAAGTGAGCCAAGCAATGTTCTCAAACTTGCGAACACTTGCAAGGATCAGAACTGCGATTGTCGCCACCAACATGAACCAATTGGTGCAGATAGCATGATTGCTAAGAACGTTGAGCGCCACCGAAGTACCGAAGATACCTGACGCACCAACAATGGCGTATGTGACGAGGAACAGAACTCCAACGACCTCTGATATCACGGCTATTAGTCTTTGTCTATATGTCCAGTCAGGTTTTCTTACCCTTTAACCAAGTACCGCCAACTACATTTGCCATGTCAGCGATGCTGTGACAGCCAGCGTGTCTGTTTCGGAAGTTTCCTTGGACAATAGCGCAGTAGGTGTTGAGACCTTGCCACCCGAGAACGTTGATCGCACCAGGGAGAGCACCGAGGACGAACATCGCACTCGGGATTGTGAGCACGCCGGTAGCAAAAATGACTGTCAGAATTAGCTTAAGCTTCCAAGACATGATGCAAAGACTTACCCTTCAAAAAGATGACTGAAGCCTGAATCCACCCAACAGTGCGGAAGTCAACCTTGCCAGGAATTTTCTGGAAGACCTCTCCATCATCAACACCCTCCTGTCTTCCAAGCTCAATGCTTCCATTGCTGAGCATGCCACCAGACTGCTTCTCGCCTTTCTCTCCTTCAGAAGAACTCATATTGGTCGAGATAGTTTTTATAGAATATGATGAAGAAACAAGATGAATGATGCAGGACTCAAAACGGTGGGATCGACCTGTCTATTATCACTTGTCGATCAACACCGGCAGTCCTCGCCAAGATCAACTTTATCAAGAACCCAGCAATATCTCCTTGGTGGATGCTTCATCAAAAGTCCAATGATAAGGTCTGGGGTAAGAAAACAGCCCCTGTAAAACTCTGGGGAAGATCCTGACTCGCAGAGTGATAAGAGAGTTGGAGCATAGCGTTGGAGTTGGAGACTAGTGTGGGATTAGTTCTGGGGTGAATGATACCCCATGGTAGTGGGCTGATAAGCGTCATTACCCCTCTTAGTTATCGGTATTGGTGCAATCTTTGGGTTGGAGACGCGGAGGGACTGCCGCATGCGTGATTCTTCAGGGTCTCGATTCTAGAATCTTGACGTATTTCTAGCCAGAGCTATCTGGGCCACTTGACTTCCTAGAGATTGTTCGCATCATTATTGCATTGCATATCTTGGTCCAATTCTCAATTGATCCCCACTCCTTTCCATTGTAACCAAAACCAACGCCATCATGCCTAAGCGTATTCTGTGTTCCTATGGAGTCGATGTTGATGCCGTCGCTGGCTGGCTTGGCTCCTATGGAGGTGAAGACTCGCCCAGCGATATCTCCCGTGGCCTGTTTGCTGGAACACATGGAACTCGCCGGATGCTCAAGTTGTTCGACAAGTACAACATCAAGGCGACATGGTTTATTCCCGGCCACAGTCTCGAGACTTTCCCCGAGGAATGCGCCATGGTCCGTGATGCCGGCCATGAAATAGGGCTTCATGGTTCGTGATATGACTATCTCACATTGACCCCTGCAACTAACGACGATCCGATAGGCTACTCTCATGAGAACCCTTCCGACATGACACTAGAGCAACAACGTGATGTCTTGGAAAAGACTCACAAGATGCTCACAGAGTTCTGCGGCAAACCTCCTCGCGGAAGTGTCGCCCCTTGGTGGGAGACCAGTAAGGAGGGCGTCGATCTGATGTTGAGCTATGGCATTGAGTATGATCACTCAATGTCTCATGATGATTGCCATATGTACTGGCTACGAACTAATGATAGCTGGACCAAGATCGATTATAAGCAAAAGGCTGAGACTTGGATGAAACCATTAGTGAAGGGCCAGGATACAGGACTTGTTGAGATCCCAGCCAACTGGTATCTAGATGAGGTAAGTTTCGGCGGTCATTGATCCAAGACCCAAGCGCTAATATTCATCACAGTATGTCAACCCCGTTTGCCACAATGCTGCTGAGAACCATCCTGACATTACGACAGCCTTCCCCCCATGATGTTCATCAAAGACGCCCCCAACAGCCACGGCTGGGTCAACTCACGCGATGTTGAAGATCTGTGGCGAGACCACTTTGACTACTTCTACCGCGAATACGCCGATGACCCCGATGAGATCTGCGTGTTTCCTCTCACAGTTCATCCAGATGTTTCCGGTCGGCCGCATGCGCTGCTGATGCATGAGAGGTAAGACCCGCAGTCAACAGAGACTGTGCCGATACTAACGAGGAACAGACTGATTGAGTATATCAACAAGCATGAAGGTGTTGAATGGGTGACGATGGAGCAGATGTGCGATGAGTTCAAGAAGAAGAACAAGCCACCAAAGGGAGCTGTTATGCCAAAGGCTCAAGGTCAGAAGTAGGGTATCATTGATAGTCATAAATAAAGCGTTTTCAGAGCCATGTGCTGCCATGTGAAGACTTCAACCAATGGTCTTGTGAATAAGTATTTCTCGATACTTTTCCAGCCCAACACCAATTATGTTGATGAAAGGCCATTGCGTGTTACTCTTGAAGAAATGTGCCCATATCTTCAAGACTGCCAGACATAAGTTACTTGGATCTCGAAAGTCGAGAAGGGCTGGATTATCCGCGTCAACGCCCTGATCAAAATCGACGACCGTGTATGCCTCCTCGACGATGCATCTCACCCAGTGCAAGATCCTGTCTTCGCTATCTGGAATAGTTGTTAGCGTCACAAGTCGGAAAATCAGATCAAAAACAGACTTGCCATTTAGTGGATGCTCGGCAATCGTTTCCCCAAGTTTCGACAGCCACTTGCTCAATAAGACTGCGCAGTCCAGGCCAGATAGGGAGTGTCTCACACTCCAGAAGAAGGCTTGACTTCTTGCAACACGGTCAACACCCAAGCGGACTGGGATGCCGATCATGTGCGCTGAGTAGAGGAGTGCGGCAATCACGCCGTCACTTCGCTCGATATCGGGGCTGCTTGCGATGGAATTGGCGATACGTTGGGGATCCCGTGTCTCGAGTTGTCGGTATGGACCCAGATGCAGGTATATGCGCACATATGCCAGTGACAGAAGAGAACTGGAAGTGAAGGGAATCGGTCCGTTCTCGTTGTTTGGATCGAGGGTTGATTCTGGTGCTTGTTGCCAACACGAAGTCCACGACCGCAAGCCTCTTTCGAGTTTCTCAACCTCTTCACTCGGAAGGACAGCCGAACTTCTGGTGACTGGAAGGCTCAGATCTCGCACGATGTGTATTCTCTGAAGGAGTCCATGGAGTAGGACATAATTACCCAATGGCGTGGGAATCGGCAATAGTGGTGCTGTGTCATTCTTATTCTTAAGAAGTAGTGATAGCGCTTCTCGGAAGAACAACTGTGGCTCCTGAATCTCTTTTGTTGCAGCGCGCCATGACGCTGGTGTCGGAGCTTTCCACTCCTTCGTGGAGCAAGGCAACCGAAGACCGATCTCGTTACTACGGAGAGTTGGGTACACATTGTATGCGATGCTGTGTGTATGAAGGAATGAGAAGCCTATGAGCTTGGAGCGCCTGTTTGACTCTTGCCTGATCCACGTCTTCCATTCGTGCCACAATGAGTTGCCGTCGCTTGGTTGATCTGATGGTGTTGGCGACGCTGGCTCATCGACATCCTCGAGACCGGAGTTTCGCAAGATCTGTGTAAGAATTCCCTGCAGCACGAAGGATTCCTGGACCATTGGTGCTTTTGGCTCCCAAGTCGCAAAGCCCATAAGAGTGATCAAGGCTCTGATGGTCTCAACTGCAGAATCAGCCTCCGTATCGCCACGCCGGCTATTTTGTGAAGCGACATGTGGTATGGGAAGCGTTGACAGGCCAAATGAGTCTGAATCCTTCCTCAGCCTTTCCATCAACAGCGCTTTCCCGGCGAAGAACAACCTCTCCGAGGCTCTCGACTCGAAACAGTACTGCGCTCCGATGGCGGCGATGCCAAAGATCAACTCGGGTGAGTGTTCGTTGATCTGCCATGTCGGAATGTGAATGAATGGCATATGTGTATGAAAGCCGCCGAAGAAAGAGGTCACATATCGTGTGAGAGCGTGTCTCGATGGGACACAAAACGCGGGGTCCAGGAGATGCGAGTAGTCCAGGATGGAGGCTTTGAGCTTCGATCTTTGCTCTTCGGTGACTTTGAACGGTCGTGTTTCGGGATCAATGGCCCTTGGATCTGTCGATATGAGCGATCATGTTGATCGAGGTCAGAAGCCAAGACTTACTGTCTGTGTCGGAGACATAATTGGATATCCGATTACCCGTAGGTGCTGAAGGAAGCCAAGAGCTGAAAGGCGTCCCAGCTCTGGTCGGCGCTCCTTGCCGAGGCGAGGTCTCTTCATTATTGTCTTGTGTCAGGGCGGGATCAATGGGCTCCTCATGCCTGTCAGGGTCGCCGAAGAAAGGGCTCCACTCGGCCGAGAGTCCAACACCGTCAAGGAAACTGGTGAACTCGCGGAAGTGGGTGTCAAAGTCGACGCCTTTTCTGAGTTAGCTGTGTTTGTCGGGAAAGAGATGGGACTGAGAGTACTGACCGCTGTCAAGCATCTGCGGTGACAGAAAGTTGGGGACGAATTGACCATCTTCTGCACTTGGTTGATGTTGCACTTGTTCACTCACTGTCTGAGGAACAGTAACAGGAAGTTGCATGGGCTGTTGTGCTCTCGCACAGAACCACGGGTCAACACTTAGGCCTGAGAGTGACACAGCTGCAGCCAAGTCTGGATCACCGATGCTGTCATTCCCCTGCTGTACTACAGTCACATTCCCTTGCGCAGGCTCAGGTGATGGTACATCGCCCTCATGCTCGGCTAGCCTTTGATGACGCGTGAGCAAGTCACGTCTCGCAAACGACGCCCCGCAATGGCACAGAAACGGCTTCTCTTTGGTATCTACTCATCCACCGTCACATTAGCCAGCTATCCTATCTTCGACCAGATAGCGAGACTCACGTGTTCTGACGTGCCTCTCAAGATGCTCCGTTCTCTTGAAGGTGCGCCCGCAATGTGGACACATGCGTACATTGACTCCAGCTCCATTGTAACCCACTCTTTGTCGCTTGTTTGGAGTCTCGTATGTGCCGACGCTGTCACCCATTCTGCAGCAGTGACTCCAAGAGTTGGAGAGGAATTGTGATGGAGGAGGCGAATGGGGTAGTGCATCGTTTATCATGGAGTCGTGGGTGGGGCGGGTTTGGAGTAGCGTCTGATAGCGTTATCTTTGGCGTGTCATCGCGGGGAGATAATCAACTAACAGAATATGGTTGACAAAGCGCAGTATCGCGTTAGTTACATATCATGCTGGAACAGGGCCAACTTGATCGAGATGGGTAGAGAAAATTACAAAGGGATATTAGCAGCTTGAGAACAAGATGAGAAGACATTTTGAAGATGCATGTAAGATCCCGTAATTGTATTCATCTAAAGCGTTCAATGAGCAGACGGCAAAGAATAATGTTCCTTCTACAGGCGCTAAACACTAGCTTTACAGATGTGAAGATTCTCTGACGCGTCGGACCTCATTCAGCACATCCTCCGTCTCTTCAACCGTAGACTTCCCCTCCTGCTCCCAGTCAAAACTACCCTCCAACGCTTTCGCAACGTTCAGAACCTTTTTCTCTTGCCAAAGACCACCAACGATCTGTAACCCAACCGGCAACAAAACACTCTCATCATCAACAGCCTTTGACCAACCAACAGGAAGCGACAGAGCCGGATTACCCGTGACGTTGAAGATGGCAGTGTTGTTCGTCATCCCGATGCTTGGCTCGAATGACTTGAGCACAGACTCTCGTGAGCCGTGACGCGGTGCGACGAAGGGCGTTGTTGGCATGATGATGACGTCGTATTCTTTGAACTTTGCTTCGTATGTATCGCGTATTTGGCGACCGATGTTGACCGTCTTTGCGTAGAGGCCGGGGAAATTGCGTGAGAGATAGATACCGTTGATGACGGTGTTCTTGGTGGATGGGAAGAGCTTCTCGAATTCAGAAGATGTCCAAGGAAGACGGGCTTGCTCGAACTCGGTCAGGTAGAGACCTCGACGACCGTTGGCTTGGCCCAGAATGCCAGCCGAGCCAGATATGCGTTGCTGAATGGTCCATATTGAAGGACCTTCTTTGTGAAGAGGAATCGAGACTTCTTCGACAGTAGCGCCGAGAGATTTGAGCCTATTGATGGTGTTGAAGAAAGTCTTCTTGACTCCCAGCTGTACAAGATCATTGTCGTAACCTTCTTTCAGAACGCCAATTCGAAGACCCTTTACTGATGCACTGGCCAATGCGTCCAAGTAGTCGAATGTTCCAGGTGGTGGTGCGCCAAGTGATCGGTCATCAATCCCATCGTAGCCCGCAATGACATCCAAGCAAGCAGCAACTTCATCAACTGTCCTCGCGAGTGGTCCGGCATGGTCATCAATCTGATCGCCACTCGTGATACCTGTATATGGGACAAGTCCATGCGTTGGCTTGAAACCAACACAACCGCATAGCGAGGCTGGTACACGGATGCTGCCTCCTTGATCTGTACCAATAGCGATGTTGGCGAGACCGCCCGTGACAAGAGCCGCGCCGCCAGAGGTACTGCCGCCGGCAGAATACCCTGCTTTGCGCGGGTTGTCGATTGTGCCCTGCGCACTTGTGAAGGAGGATGTGGAGTTGCAGAAGTTTTCACACGTCGCTGTTCCCGTAATCACGGCGCCCGCCTCGAGAACTCTCGTGACAACAGTCGCATCAGTCGACGGCGTCCAAGCAGGAAACGCATCGCTTCCAAAGAACTGCGGCACACCAGCTACAGCGATACAGTCTTTCAGACAAACAGACTTCCCTGCCAGAGCTGAGCGCGAGGACTTGTCACCCTCGATGATGAAACGGTGCGCCCAAGCATGACCGTAGCTTTGCTCGTGTTCTTCGGGAAGGTGGATGTTTTGACGGGGAAATCTCTCGATATCCGGGACGGGCTGATAGTCGGGAAGATTGGAGACACGTTCTGCGCAGTCGTGAACTGCTGCAAGGAGGAGTTGGTATTCTGATGACTCTTCGGGACGGATGGTGAGGTTGAGAGGGTCAAGAAGGGCCTCGACGTCGCCTGCCTGAACAGGGTTTCCACTGGAACAGAATGTCAGTCTCTTGTCTTGAATTGTGAGTTCGGCTTAGAGGATAACGTACGGTAGAATCTCTTTGAAGAAAACAGACATGGTTGCGGTGTCGATCGAGGGGGAAGGGCGTGAGGGAGGTGTCGAAACGTACTAGCCAAGACAATCACAGTCTAGGGACAAACTTATCAGTTTATCAACATAGATAAAGCAATGCCATCTTTCCATTTCTGAAGACATGATTGTTAATCTCAACCCGTTTCGTGATCCACTCAAGCTGTTGGAGTACCTTGACCATGGCTAGAGACTTACCCCAAGATCCTGTTGGGGTACTCCAACACCATGACATGGCGGGTCTTGATGGGACAGAGGGCCTCGGGGAGCAAGAAAACATCTTACCTTGATATGGGGTGGCAAAATAAACTCTGTAAAAGGTATCCTAAACTTTGATTAAGTTACCTAAGTCTTTTTGTCTCTTAGGATCGAGTTCCCGAGTTTTCTTCCCTCCCTTCGAGAGCGCAGTCCGGGAGATAACACAGCAATCGGTTCTGTAGGTAGACGGTCTTCATGTCGTTTTTTGAGTGAAACTGGAGAGCTTTTGTGAAACAGGGAGAAGTGATTGCAATGGCGTCCGACGCAGCTTTACCATCTCAGATGAGAGCGGCCTACATTTCAGAGGTGAGCATGACCACGAAGAGTTAGTCGGAATGAATAAGGTCTAACAATTCCCAGTATAACAAACCGTATGCTTTGGGAGAGCGTCCATTGCCCTCCATCGGAGACACAGACATTCTCGTGCGGGTTCATGCCGCTGGATTCTGCCACTCAGACCTGCAAGCTCTACAGGGCGAGTTCGAGAAACCAGCGCCAATTGGCCTGATCCCATCTCATGAGATAGCCGGCATTGTGGCGAAACTGGGAAGCAAGTACAAGGGAGACCTCAAAGTGGGCGATCGTGTTGGTGTCCTCAACTTCAAGCATGCTTGCGGCTCATGTGTAGGATGTCGCTTGACACAAAGAAGAGGCGAGGACCTTGATCCCAGGTTCTGCGATAACCGGGAAACAGCTGGCTTCTTGCACGACGGAGGATTTGCGGAGTACGCGTCTGCTGATCCGGAGACGACCGTGAAACTGCCGGATTCGATCTCGTTTGAGCAAGCCGCGCCGCTCACTTGTGCGGGAGCAACAGTCTGGGGAAGTCTTGAAGGCGCGACGACGGGTTTGGCAAAGGGAGAGACGGTGGCAATCGTGGGTATCGGTGGACTCGGGCATCTTGGTGTGCAGTTCGCAAAAGCGCTCGGGTTCAAGGTCGTCGCGGTGGATAGCAGAGAAGCTGGTCGACAGTTAGCATCCGACGTGGAGAACCCAGTACTCAAGCCTGGCCTTGTTGTCGACTCTTCCGACACCGCAGCAGCATCAAAAGCGATCTACGACTTCACCAACGGCGAAGGTGTCGCTGCAGCTGTTGTATGCACACCGTCGTTGGAAGCGAATCGGTGGGCGCTCAATATTCTCAGGATCAAGGGGACGTTAGGAATACTAGGCCTTCCTCAGAACTCGTGGCAGTTCGACGCGGCGCCTATTGTGTTTCGGGAGTTGACGATAAAGGGGAGTTACGTGGCGGGGAGAGCGGCGACGGAGAGGATGATGAAGGTCGTGGAGGAGGCGGGCGTGAGGTCGCATTTGACTGTGTTGCCGTTCGAGGAGATTCCGGGCATTGTTGAGATCTATGAGGACGCGGCGTTCAAGGGACGGATTGTTGTACAGATATGAGTAACGAAGAAATATGTTTGCTGTATTTAACCTTTCCAAGGATTTAGTTAAAGCCGCGCTGGAGACGAAGCTTGTGTGGAAGGCGAGTCTCGGTAGCAGGAGATGAGAATGATTTATGCATCTCCACAGGTCCCTTTTTCGCGACACTCGGTAATCAATCGCACAGAAATTCATCTACAAAGGTAACAGTGATACTTCCCCTTTCTCTTGTTACACCCGCCCGAGATCTTTTATACCTTGTAAACAAACGTCACGCTTGTTTCCTCGACATCACGTAGGCATCCATGCGCAGGAACAGACTCGTTCATTTACTCATTATTGTGAGGTAGATGTATTTGCAGTTGAGGCCTGTGGCTGAGAGTTTATAGTCAACACACCCTTCATGTATCCAGTTGCTTGATCCTTCATCTCGTCAATTTCACTATAGACAGCCTGGGAGTAGACATGAATGGCTCCCAGGCTGCCTTCCACGAAACTGCATGCTCTGGCGTGACAGCGTACTGGAGATGCCTGTGTTTACGCAATCCGGACTCCGCCCGCGACATAGCCTGTCCGCCCGTCCAAAATCAACCCCCCTCCCCCTCTCTGCTGCAGTAGTTCAGGCGTTCCTATGTGCCGAATGGCATACTCCTGGTCTTCCCCTCATCCTTTTAAAGTCATAGCCCTTTTTCACTCGTAACTCCTCAGACCCTTCGTGACCCCGACCATGTGAAACTCACAAAGTCGTTGGTGTCGTAGGTAGGTCGGTGTTGGTTGAGAAGTGTTGTTTTGAGTTGATAGACCTGACAGCTGATGCTTACATCGCGCACCTTACTCGAACGCCCAAGCTTTCGGCACGGGGCAAACCGCCCGAAGCCGTTCGGGGTTGCGAACCCAGCATCACCCTCCTGTTGTTGGAAGCAACCGGAGGGGTTTCAAACTGCGGGCCCGGGGTGCAATCAGATGGGCTATGTGGATGACTGGCCGCTGGCTGTGTCTATTCATGTACGTTAGCAGGTCTTCTCAATTCGGAAGAATCGTTAATACTGACTGGTAGTGGCTGGTCTGAGCAAGCTCTGTACAGAGCCCCAAAGGGAAACACATATTATCCAAGTCGCTTTTGATAGCAAACAGTAATGGATACCGACTGCGGCGGATGCCAGTGAGACCATTCCTC
This sequence comes from Fusarium succisae, assembly GCA_013186925.1. NCBI lineage: Eukaryota > Fungi > Ascomycota > Sordariomycetes > Hypocreales > Nectriaceae > Fusarium > Fusarium succisae. The sequence goes on from JAAOAW010000410.1 coordinate 154,386, forward strand.
GTTCAGTTGCATCATCCTAGTCTTTACCCATCGCAACACGGACGAAGTACCGGGAGGTAAAAGGGTTTCCACCGGCGCTTGTCCGTTTTCATCCACAACTCGTTGTGCTTTTCACATCCGGGGACAAAATCAGGAATGGTCATTCCAAAAGGTATTCATGTGCGGGGATATTCGACGGTGCGTGGGCATTGTCGAGCGTGGGGCACAGCAGAGATGTTGTTCGGAGGTTACCATGATGTGAGTCCGCATTCGGCATGGTTCAGTGTTAGGACATCTGATGATTGGTCGTAAGACAACGCGCTTGAAGGGCAGAGGATATCGGGAAAAGATGAAAGAGGAGAGAGGATCTTGGAGAGTGATAGGTTGGTAGCTGGCTTCTGTTGAGAAGGCAGTTAGCTTGAGGGCACACCATTCACTGGATCGGTCGACATACCGAAGATTGCTCAATTCCTCAACGGGAGCGAGATCCGACACTTGCCCTTGAGAGAAGCGGTCGAGAGCCCGCGTGCAGGAGAGGGGGGATAATGATGATTAGTGCACAGCGAACTGCTGGCTTGGTGGAAGAACAGAGGGTAAGAAATGAAAGGGGGAGGTTCCGTTCGATGATGAAGAGGTGAGAAGGGGTTTTGAGCGGGGAAGAAGGCAGTGTAACGAGCGGTTAGGGCTTTCCCTGGAAGAAAAACAACCTGGAAGGCTGCCAGTGGCAGAGGGAGGGCAATGGGCAGGAAGTTGCAGACAGCACCATGCCTCTTTTGGATGACGGCTCAGGAGTTGGCCGGTCAGCCTTGGTTTCCAGGCATCTTGATTCAGCACGCTCCGAGAAAGGAGATGCATACCTGACATGGGAGTTACAGGGAGCATTGCTCTGATGCACTGGCAAGGCCAGGAAGACAAATCAGCCACGAGATTCGAGGCAAGCTCCAGCGATTGGCCACGAGCCCACGGCAAAGTACACTCTCCGATATGGCCCAAGACTGTGCACGAGACTGCAGTCAAGTGTACGCACTTACAAGGCATTTGGACTGTGAATAGAGAGAGCGTACTGACGTATTCCTACACAGATGCTGACGATCTGTCAAACTCCAACCGGTGAAGCCCTTCTACTTGTTCACCTCCCTCGCACTATGCTCACAGATCGAAACGACGACAAGCACTGAGATAAGACGCTTCCCCAGATAGCATCAAAATAATGAAACGCAGAAGGACACTCACGGCATTCTTCTTCGGCCAATTACACGAAGTGCATATTGAACAATCCAGCGCTAGCAACAATTTCGTCACGCTCCTTGACTCTTTGTCCACCCTGATACAGTGAGAGAAACGAGTTCGTTGCTCGGTCTTAAACTCCCCCGTTGAGAGTTCTGCGACCGGCCACGCTGATCGTCAAGTCATGGAAGACGGCCAACCTGCACGTTGTGTTTGAATTATGGGCATGGTGGGCATGGAGAGAACTCCGTGCTGCAGCACGAAGACACTGGCAGAATTCTCTCCAAGCTGCAACATGACACGCAACACCAACCACTGAAGGAATCATGCACATTATAGTTCATAACGGGACACGACCAAACTTGAAGACTCACTGTGATCTGTAATGGCCCCGCTTGGGAGCACGTTCGACCACACTCGATGTCGCTGTGTATGCCCCTTACCGACGACCGATTACCATAAGTTTGAAGTTTGACAAACAGCATCTCAGGCATTGCTCCTCAAGGAGTCAAGAAATCATGGGATTTGGTATTAGCCTAACTACAAGCGAGCACAAGTAAAGGGGATCAAAATGAGAGTCGACGTTTGCACCCGGCCCTTACTCCGACATGGATCTCTACGAACTGTGCAACTTTGAAAGAATACGGCAACCCCTTTTAATACCAGCTTTTCGTCCTGGCGCTAAATTCATTTTCTAATTCTTGAAGATAGACACTGGATGATGGTCCTACGAGTTCGCGCCGCTGCCGATCCCAAGGTTCGCATCTACAACTATAACGACCGCGAGACCGCCAACGAAGCTCTTGCACAAGGAGCACAGAACTAGAACTCTGTGTCCTTAGTATTTGATTCGGGGATAGGAGAGGTCATGAGAAAGGTCAAAGGCATGCGAGCGTTTAGGCCCAATGCTCCGCCAACGAACCCAAGGGCTTGGGGCGTAGCCCTGGACGCCGCAGGTGTGATCCTTGCGCCGGATCTGCTTGACGAAGACCAAATGGAAACGATGACTGATGTTCTTTTCAAGATGAGAACGCACCGTGCCGTACTTCGTGGTACGGGCTTCTATGAAGCGTTCAGAACGATGCAAGACCGGAGGATGGGCTGGTTGCCTGGGCTGTGTTACACCTGGCACGATGATTACTACCTCATACAGTGCATTCTTGAAGAAGCGAAGGACATTGACCGGAATCGCTTCCGGGAGTATATGAGGCATCGTGCGCTCAACATTGGTATCGTCATCGGCGTGAGTTCTTTACTTCTAGTAACGTCCATTACAGGTTGATATTAATGAATCCCCTTAGGAATCGAGATCCGGAAAGATCAGGATGGGGGCTACTACAGCTTTCTACATGGCGGCCAAACTCGGGCAAATCTTGTGTTCTAGTCCATCGCATGCGGCGATTGACCTCTTTGCCAGTCGCCTCGACACCAGAAGCCGTGCTGTAGCGGCGCGGTACAATACCATCCTACCCGCGGGCCACCCTGATAGACGCCGCCATCATCTAGTGATACGCATGTACGCTCAGGGCGATGAACTGTTGGCGATCAATCGACTTTTGAACAACCCACAGGCTGTTGACTGGGCGCAGAACATGGGCGAGTTCTATCGAGGAACCCACTGGAAGTTGCACCTCTCTTTGGCCTACTGGACCTTGGCTATCTTACGGTCGAGTGCTGTACCAGTCCTCGACGCCAATTGCAAGCCACGCCTACGCACTGTGCAAAATTACCTCGACAACCAAGCAGAATTCTTACCACTCCGCCAGGTAAAGTCCCATTACTCTTAATGAAACAATGTTGAGATCGTACTAACAGAGCCAGGTCGCACGTGGAGCCATCAGCTGTGCTCAATACACGGCCACGCCGAATAAAATTCCGATCATTGAGAAAGTTATGGGCATGGTCATGCGAGAGACCGACTTCCTCTGCGTCCATCCAACAGATGCTGAGATCTCGCCGGTTCCTAGTTGGAGAAGTCATTTTGCCCGAGGTCTCGTAGTTGATGACGCGGGCAGCAGTGAGTAAAGTACACCATACAAGATGCCGAGATAGCTAACCAGCGTGCAAAGTGAATCGAGCCGACTTTTACGGTCTCTGGGGGAACACACTCCTTCCCGTCTTTCTTGTTGGTGATCCCGATGAGAAGTCTATGGTTCTCACGACCGACGAGACCGACAGTGACGGCAATCTGTACAATCGATTTGCGGCGGATGGTGCCGTTTCGCCACTGAAATATCTCATGGCAACTGGCATCCCCGTCTTCCGTTTGTAGGAGTGTACGCGGTGCTACCTCAATGCTTGAGTGGTGGGCTTTGTGGTATAGTGGATAAATATGGGCAACGTCTAGGATGGTATCAGGAGGCAGGATTTGTTGAAGCATGAAATGACGCTGTTTGTTCACAACATGTATGATGCGAGGAACAGATTCCAACGCGGTAGTTTGTTCATACTGCTTGCACATTGCGGGCTTCTTTAGTTACCTGTTCAACTGAGTAAATACGAGTCCTGGTTGTTACGAATGCTTCCAACACAATTGCTGAACCATGTGAATGTAAATTAATGGAATTTCTGTATTCTAGATTTCTTCATAAATCTTGATCCAACCGTAAACCCGGGTCCAATCACCCTTCGTACATCTTCCAATCAATTCCTCAAGTTGCGCGTCGTCGAATAAGCCGCCGTGCACAATGCGCTCATAGACCAATGATCGCCGCACGTGAAAGCCAATCGCCGCACTAATCGTCAAAAACACCAAAAAAAGCGCCGATCAGTGAAGAATCTAGATTCATCCATCTCACAAATGACGAGCCCCAACCGTTTCTGGGTGCGACACACCAACATCTTATCTTCGGGGCAAACCGTCCGAGCGGGCAACGCCTGAACCTTGGTTAGTGGCACATCCGCAGTGAGAATGCATGTCATTGTGCTGCGGGGTCTAGGCTGAGGGTGGCATCGTTTGCAGCGGATGGTATGCCACTGGTCGGTTTGTGGCGCCCTGTAGAGGGTGTGAGTCGTTATCAATTGACATCAGATATCTTTCACCGACTTTGTTATCTTGCTTTGGGGTCACGTCATTGTGTTCGTTGAGATGATGTAAAAACATCACCGCGTCTGCTTTTGGAGTTTGTCCATCGCGCGTCGACTCTCGCAGCTTCGGCAACATGTCGCTACCTACGAGCTCACCGTTTAATCCCGACGGCGAACGTCGAGGAAGACGACATTCTATCTTTGCTGATTTTATCCCAGATGATTTGGCATTCCCGCCCCCATTCATCGACCCAGCTCCAAATGTGGAGGAGATTCTCAACCGTGACATTGACGAATGCTCCTCTGGAGATGAACACCGCGATGAAGAAGCCATCGAAGACCCACGATACGTAAATGAAACAGACGTCCAACTTGCCTTTCATCCAACAGGCATCGCCTTCGGACAAGGCTTCTCTACCGTTCCCCCGTCAAGCATCGACATCCCGCCCCCAAACCCCCACGACTTTGAGCAATCGCTCCGCGCCGAGGTCTCCCTCCTCCGCGACAACGATATCATTCCACCGAGACATCCCCCGACAGGATGGAAGACTACGAAGCTTGGCAGTCTGTATCGGCACCTGTTTAGTACGCGTGTGCACGATCATGACAAGCCGCTCTTCGCATCGGAAGATTCGGGCGAGACTACGCCACTGCTAAGAGAGAGAATCGTGAGGTTCGATGGGATCCCGCCGACGCCGGGGCCGGATGAAGTTCATAAGCGTTGGGAGGAGGCACTGGCGTCACATAAGATTGATACGACCTGGCAGCGTGAGACCAAGACGTTGATTCAATATGCGCTGCCTCTTATTGTCACTTTTCTCTTGCAGTAAGTATCGCGACGTTACAAGCGCTTCATGACACTGACTGATTACAGTTACTCCGTCACTGTCGCTTCAGTCCTGACAGTCGGTCGTCTGGGAATGGAGGAGCTCGCCGCTGTCAACTGTAAGTATTCAGCGTCCTTCTCAGTCTGATACACATGCTAACGTCTTCAGTGGCCACGATGACTGCCTCAATCACTTACTACGTCCCCGTTCAAGGCTTAGCAACGTGTCTCGACACCCTTTGCGCACAAGCCTACGGCTCCGGTCATAAGCATCTCGTTGGCCTCCAGGCGCAGAGAATGACCTGGCTTCTTTGGTTAATCATGATTCCTATCGCTGTTGTCTGGTGGTTTTCTGAGCCTATCCTCGCCGCAGCCGTCGGCCCAGGCCGCACAACACAATTGGCCGCTTTATACATGCGTATCCTGATTGCGGGCATGCCTGGAGTCAGTGCTTTTGAGAGCGCAAAGAGGTTTGTTCAGAGTCAGGGTCTGTTTCATGCTACAACATATACGCTTTTTGTTGGAGCGCCGTTGAGCTTCTTACAAAATTGGTTATTTGTGTTCAAGTTTGGATGGGGATTCCCTGGTGCCGCCATCGCGATGGCTGTTACTCACAACCTGCTCCCGATCCTTCTGATTCTGTATGTGCGGCTGTTTGAGGGCTATGAGTGCTGGAAGGGCTTCAGCCGCAAGGCCTTCACAAACTGGGGTGAGTGAAGTTCGAATTCGTGAGACATCTTTACTGACTTTCGAAGGACCGATGATCAAGTTGGCGTTGCCGGGAATGATCATGATCGAAGCCCAGTTCTCCGTACTAGAGATTCTCACCATCGCCGCGGGACGGTTCGGTACAGCGCAACTAGCAGCTCAAGGAGTCTTGGTGACCGTCACGTCGATGTCTTTCAACATTCCCTTCCCGTTGGCTATCGCTACCTCAACTCGAGTTGCAAACCTTATTGGGGCTGATCTGAGCAAGGCTGCGCGAGTAACAGCCAAAGTGGTGAGTCCAGTCTCATTCCGGCCACTGTGCAAACTGACTGACTGACCTGGTAGGCCATCTTCGCTGCACTCATAGTTGGGAGCATCAACTTGACAATCTTCACGACCCTCCGAAGACAAATCCCCGCCGTGTTCACAGAAGACGAGCAAGTCATCGACATCGCATCCAGCGTCATACTCGTCTGTGCCGTCATGCAAATCTTTGACGCGTTAGCAGCCGTCTCTCATGGCCTTCTTCGCGGCATCGGCCGCCAGTCCATTGGATCTTATGCCAATCTCTTCGCCTACTACGTTGTCGCGTTACCAATCGCCCTCGGCACCAGTTTCGGACTGGGATGGGGGTTAGCTGGGCTTTGGGTTGGCTTGACAGCGGGACTCGCTGTGTGAGTTTTACGACTTGTTGCAATGAACTATTCTAACTTGATACAGGGTGTCTGGTCTCGAGGCAATGTATCTGTACTTTACAGACTGGGAGGAAGCTGTGAAGCAGGCTGAGGCAAGGATGAGAACCGAGACGAATAGAAGACGGTCTTCGCTGTCAGGCCTGTCACAGGAGAGAAACTAACCTATATTACTATGGTCATCTGATTCGTTGTTTCATTTGTACATCTTTTCAGCGACGAGCGGGTCTTTGTGTTATGTGCCGTTTTTGTAGCTTCGCAGCGAAGCGTATGGGCATCAGATTGAGCAAAACAGCAAGCAAGCGGTATTTTCTTCAGTTCTTTTAGTGATTCAATTACTACCATTCTCTTAAAAAAAAAAAAACCCTTTGTATTTGTGCACAGTCCACGAACGTTAGAGATCTCAGTAAGCGCCGGGTGAGAGATCGCGATGGCGCAAAGCTTGCTTGGTGTTGTGGAGATCTCGGCCTGGTCCAATTTTACTGGTAAAGGAACAAGCTTTTTGCTTGGCCTGACCCTTAATGCATTAGTGAATGCCAAAGCGTCAATCATCAATAACTCAAATCGATTTAAACAACTACTCATCATTCTTGGTCAATTCCTTATCTTCAGCTGTCAAAAGATCACGTAAAATGGGCGTCTAAATGCAGCTAGTCTTCTCGTCACGCCTGTTTTGGGGTTGCACGCAAGCGGAGTCAATGATGTCAGACAAATGACGTATGCCGATCTCTTTCAACTCAGGGTCTGTCTCCCTTAAGATTTTGCTACTATTGTGCTACCCCTCCATCATCCAAGATCTTCAGGGTTCAACCTTACAAGATATCATTATTCCCGATGGCGACCCCAACTGTCAATACCCCAGCCGTTGATGGTTACCGTGATTCAGACGATGAGTTCAGCTCTGATGATCAAGAGTTTCACGTTGATGAGCGCTCTGGACGGTCTTGGCCAACCAAGATTCTCCATAATGTTATCCAGCCTATCAAACCAAAACTGGTAGAGATTGGAAAGGTTACATCTGCTGATCCTACGCGATGCAAGCCTTCGAGGGGAGCGAGGAAGAGATGTGATGTTCAAGAGAACAAGGTGGAGGGAATTTGGACATATGATATGACTCCAAAGACTTCTGACGAAGAGAAGAGATCCTATGCCAGGAGGATATTGTACTTCGCCGGCGGCGGATGGCAATCCCCTCCAAGTGGTAAGTAGCCCGTTATGTTACCGAGAGTCCTACTGACGTTTGCAGGCCAGCATTGGACTTTCTGCGCAGAGATGACAAACCGCCTCCAGGATACGAGACTTACACTCGTCTCGTATCCTCTAGCTCCCCAAGATCCCGTTCAGGACGCGTTCCCAGCTATCTGCAAGACCTACAATGTCTTGTTGAAGCAATCATCTGACCTCGGAGAGAGGGTGATTGTTGCAGGAGATAGCTCAGGAGGCAACATCGCCCTATGCCTGGTGACTTGGACAATGAAGGATCAAGATGTTCAAGCCGTTCGACCTCCGTCTGCCATACTCGCCATCACTGCGACTACAGATCTACGTCACAATCATCCCGACATCAAAGAGGTGGACAAGTTTGACCCTATTCTCAGCGAGTCCTCTATCAACGACACCGCCGGTGCGTGGGCTCCCAGTCACTCAAGCCTAAGTCAACAAAACGGTACAAACGCCAGAGGAATAAATAAGAATGAAACACTCGATTGGTCCGCCGATGATCCCCGAGTCTCACCTATCCATGCTGACCTGGGCGTCTGTATCCGCAACAACGTCAAGATCCATGGCATAACAGCTTCGCATGATGTCCTTGGGCCAGAGGCTGTTGAATTTAGAGAGAGATGCAGAAAGGAGGGCGTTGATGGGGAGTGGTTGTCTTGGGGAGACCAGATGCATTGCTTTCCGTTGGCGTATAAGTATGGGTTGAAAGAGAGTAAGGAGGGACTTGAATGGATCATTGATGTTTTGAAGAAATGTTGATAGATACCCTGTACACGATTGAGATAGGACAAAATGGAGTTGGCGGTGATTTGGAATTGTGTGTCAATGATGAAGTGTCCGTGATTGCCAGTACTCATCCTGAAGGTCAGACGGCCCAAATATGGTTCAGCCTACCAGAGTAGTGACATGGCCGAGGACCAATCTTTTGAGTTGTAAAGTGACTAAATATTGCACAGAGAGTTAGGCTACTGGTAAAGGAGGACCTAAATCAGGATGGCGGAAAGAGTCGTTGATCTCTGATGCGAAATCTAACAGCAAGGGCGTCATAAGATACTCACACCCTATGTAATGACTGTCACAATCCGAACAAGCCTTTGACACCTCTGTTTAATTTACGCTGCTAGCTATCTAATATTGCATCACACCATGATTCGTCTCGATAGGGGTGCTGCCACTGTTATCACATACCGTGTAGTGCCTGAACAAGAGACGGAACCATCTGATTCATTGAGCAATTAGGCACCAATTCAGTGAATACCAGTGTAAGATATCCCACTGGTATTTCAAAAATTACTAGTCTGGATGAACATAAATGCCCTTTGGCATCCCATCATGTTCGTCTTCCCTCTCTCAAACCTGCAACTCTCCTATATTCAAACAATTCCCTGAACACTCTTCATCGCCACTCTACACCAAAGAGCCAAACCCACATCGCCTGAACAACCCCATTATGCCTGGTAGGGACCCTGGAATATCTTATGATTCTTCCCCGGACACTAAAACAATGCCTGGCGTCCTGTGCATCAAGTGCACTACGATTGAGAAGGGGTTTGGGTGATTCCTGGCCACTCCTGTCCCTATTGCGGCAACGTGGTAAGTGGATGAGGCTTCTTGGGCTGTTCCAAGGCGCTGATGTTGTATGCAGATTCGTGTCTCTAAGAACTCGACGATCTCGACTTTCAATATGGTCGAGCGATAGATCATCGTCAATCGACTTCCACTCCTGCGATTAGATACATGGTTGGATTTGAGAGGATCATCTGGAGTTGTTGGGCCATGCGATAGTCCTGGTGTCAAGATAGAAATCATTTTGGGAGCAGGATTCGAACCCGCGAGCAAAAAACGAAGAGTGGCCGAGGGAGGAAGGTTTTTTAGGAGCGGATTTTAGGTTCTATAGTTTCATAGGTAGATACCACTCGACCACTCTTCGCTGAAGGGTACGATGTGACTTTGGTATATAACCTTTCCCCAGGGCGTGTCCTTTCAGTGGCAGCGCTCGTACGTCTTGGATCCGTGCAACTGTCACCCAGTGACCAACGAGGCTGGTCAAAACTTGCTGCCAAGAAACGGACCACAGACTTTGGACTCTCGCTTAATATTACCTCCAAGTGACTAAGCTTCATAGAGCTCTTTATGATGGCGCTGCGGAGGGGGGTACTCTTGAGTCTTGTTAACTCTTCTACCGCTTGTTTTGTTGCCGCGCTCACTCACATCTTCGATCTCTTCCATTTTGTATTGCAGTTGAGATCAACCATTACAAGACCACATGCGCCGAAGTCCAGGCCCGTCGATAAATCTCGTTCAATCGTGCGAAGCCTGTAGAGTATGGCTTGTCAGTCCCTCAAAAATGTCAGTCGCGCCGAAGTCAGTCCTCTCACAGGACAGCATCTCCATCAACGCGCTCAATTCCACGCAAACTACTCACCTCCAACAATTCATATTACCCAAGTCCCATAATCATCGGATTTTGCTAACTTATCATATCAATAGTTTTTGATAGTGCCAATTGCCTCGACCCGCCACGAAACGTTGCACAGGGATGAAATGGCGACATTGAGAGCACGCAATTCGCCCCGCGTCTGAGAGCATATTCTCACCACGATAACGAACTCGACAGGCACTTTTGCCCAATATAAGTAATTCTCGATATCGCTATTGGTCCGACGGAGTTATTTGATTGGTTTCGAGCTTCCATTGCATGAAATCCAAGAAATTGAAACTGCAGATCTGCAAATGCCCACAGAAGCAAGTTGAGAACTCGAACCGCTGACAATCAGAGAACAGATGAGCAAAGACAGGGGGTTTTCTAGCATCTCCAATATGTAAAATCGAAGGTTAATTCTTTACCTGGTCACGGTATCTAGATCTGATGTCCCCCGAAGTCGGTCGTCGCATCAAAGTGTCGTCAAATCATGCAATACGCCAAGCAAGCACTATCTCTCAATGTGCACATGGCACCCACGTCTAGTGTCACCCAGCCCGATAAAGAACGCATCTAGCCTCTCGAGATCCCAATTTTCGGATCCTTGCTTGCGTTCGCATATGCTTTAGAGTCCCTGGCCCATCGCTTCAACTATCCTGCATGATCCTTCATCTGCATATCTATCACAATGTCTGTCGCCAAACAAAAGAAGTGGTATCATATCCAGTGGTACTCTGACACAGATACACCTGAGGAACGCAAGTTCATTATTAAACTTGATCTTCTTATCGTCCCGTATGCTGTGATAGCTTACTGGGTGAAGTACATTGATCAGTCCAACCTGAGTATGTCTTGAAGCATTCCCTCCTCATTCCAGTTTCTGTTTGCTAACACCTCAAAGACAATGCGTACGTTGCGGGCCTTAAAGAGGACCTCGGCTTCAAAGGCAATGAGCTCGTTCAACTACAAACGTTCTACATCATTGGCGCCGTCCTTGGCCAGATCCCCTTCTTCTTCCTCCTCACCTACGTCCCCATTCACTGGTTAATCCCTGGCTTGGATGTCTGCTGGGGAATCTTCACACTTCTTCAATACCGAGTCAATAGCTTCGCCGAGCTGGCAGCTTACAGATTCCTCGTCGGATGGTTTGAAGCAGCTTTCTTCCCAACTATGCATTACCTCTTTGGTTCATGGTACAGAGGAAACGAGATTGCTCGCCGTGGCGGCATCTTCTACGTCGGTTTGTCTCTCGGAACACTTACCGCCGGCCTCATTCAGGCAGGTGCTTCAGCTCGACTCGATGGAGTGAATGGACTGGAGGGTTGGCGCTGGATGTATATTATCTGCGCGTTGATCACCATTCCGGTTGGTATCGCAGGGTACTTTGTCATCCCAGGAACGCCCGATCAGCCTAATCGCCGGGTTTTGAGTCAACATGACATCGATGTTGGTGAGCAGCGACTGAAACGAGCGGGTCACAGCAGTCATGGAAAGATGAAGCTAGGACATCTGAAGAAGGTCGTCCTGTCGCCGCAATTCTGGGGTATCATTCTTGTCGATGTTTTATTCTGGAATGCTGGAACTCACAGTAGCTCTGGCTCTTTTCTCTTGTGGATTAAAAGCCTGAATCGTTATTCGAAAGCCAAGGTCAACGAGTTGGGTACCATCGCACCAGCCTTGGGAATCTTTTACACCCTCTTCGTTTGCTTTGCTTCAGATCTTGTGCTGGGGCCAGCGTGGGCCATCACTGTTTCTACTGTCTGGAATGCTCTTGGTCTTATTATTCTCACCATCTGGAACGTCCCCGAATCAGCTCTTTGGTTTGCATATTCAACCATTTACGCGTCAGTCGCGCTCTCAAGTGTTCTTCACGGCTGGGTGAATACTCAACTTCGAGCATCACCAGCTGAAAGATCGTTCACATTGGTGTTGATCAACGCTATCTCCCAGTCCACGACAGCATGGACGCCTTTGCTTGTTTTCCCGACTGTCGAAGGACCTCGTTTCCCGAAGGGCTACCCATTTGCGCTGGGATGTGCCATTGGCCTGCTCATTGCGACACACGCCCTTCACCTATGGCTGAAGCACCGGGAGTAAGTAGATATGATCCCAGACATGAAACACCAGCTAACAATTGGCAGTCCTCAAGCTGAAGCCCCTACTCAGTTTTTGTCCGAGGAAACCGGTGATATCTCTTCCGATACTGGATCCAAAACTGCCAGCTCAAAAACTGCATCTGTCAGCTAAACACTTACGTATCCGTCGAGGGGCTGTCGTCTTGTACATGGCGTATTTCGCAAATTAGTCACAAAGGTCTCAATGGAAATGACATGCCGGGAGCAAAAGAACGTGTTCTGGGGTGGATATGGTGATAGAAAAGAACAATAAGGTTCTTAAAAATATGAGAAAATATTAGCAGTATTCTACTTAAGTACAATTTGTTATTTTACTGGCCAAATGCTGTGATTCGGCTGATTTGACGCTCCTCCACCGGGTAGGCAATACCGTAGGTGGGATGCTGACCCATGACTCCAATGATCGCCCTGTTGCACCCCAAAACAGGGACTAAGAGCTCACTAACGATATTGGGGAAGCCGCTGAGACCCCTGTACATCATCAACTACCGCTGCAAACCCTGATCGCTAGCTCTTCGAGAGGAAAGGGCAATCTTAGTGGGAAATAGATGCTCGTCGCGCTTCATACTTACTTACCGGTGAGTGATCCCGCATTTTTCGGATGGATTGTTGCCTGTCGGCTTTTGATACCGAGGTACCTTGGCCTCACTTAGCGGATTTATTCCTGAAACCTTGATCCGGGTCCGGCTGAGGGCTAATCATTCGGCCGTTAGGAGGAGTGAAGTCTAGCGACCAGGATAACCAAAAAATTAAACCATGATTGATCTTCACTGTGCACGTGTTGTTGAACATTGTCCATGATCCCCTCATCTGGAAACTCCGCACCTCTCGTTTTCCGCTGTCGGGGCTAGGCAAAGCGCGCTGTGAACATGTCGCGGAATTATCCCCGAGACAATCCCAGCCATCAGCAAAAACCTGATCGGCCAAGTAAGCTGAATTCTTGGTTGCTCCAACACAAGGTCCATACTTTTACATATTCTCAGCTGAATCAAGGAACGATGTCATAGCGGCATTGCCCGGCACATCGGCAAACAATTTTCTGTTGGAGACCTTTCAGCGAAAAGACTCCACTGATCATCCCTCTGCTGACACTCACTTAACCTGGAGACCCCAACTTTGAGTAAAGCCGGTGCTAAAGCGGACACTCCGCAGGTGTATGTATGTATCTCTACTGTAACAACAGATCACACGACAGATGCGAAAATGACTCGATGTCAAGACTTTGAGGCTCTAACGTAACATGAAAAGCATCGGAGCCGCATCCCGATGTTTGTTTAAACTGCTGCCTGTCGCTGGAAAGATCCCTGTCACGAGAATAAAACGTGGGAGTTACCACTCAACTCCAGGAAATCTCCGCTTAGACCCAGTAAAATCTCAGAATGAGGACTGTTGATTGGAGCGCATAAACAAAACATGGGGGAGTCTAAAATGTCTCCACCACCTCCAATTCTCAACCTGGGGCAACAGTTGTCGATGAGACTGCGTTTCGAGATGTAATGGTAGGAAGTTCATTGAAGATCTGTCATTGTGAAGAAAAAGAACACGATTAACTTCATATATGGAGAAGACAGGATGAGATAAAATTTGTTTGGCTTCATGGGGAAGCAGGAAGAGTGATCTGCCTCGTATCTTGTATTGTGCTGAGATCATTACCAAGTTTTGATCGAGCCTCACGAAAACAACTTGACCAACGGCCATGTTTCCGCTCCTCGCCCAACGTAACCACGCTAATTGAAACGCTCTGATAATGAGCAAATACGGTTATCCGATGTGGATCTCACGTCTCATCCTCCACACAACCAGGTCACTTGCAGCAAGTATAAATGCAACACCTACCCACGACATCATCGTCAAATTCTCAACATCCAAGCTCAATGCCAAATAGCAACCATGGAGAGCCTTCCAGGTTTCAACGTCGCGAATCATTTTGAGAAGCGTCAGCTTCTCATCGCCATTAATTGTGTCGCTGCTCTGTCGATCTTCTTCTTTGGGTATGACCTCATCATCTTCCCCAACTTCAATGGTTCAGTCTTTTCGCTAACGACTTCAGATATGACCAAGGAATGATGGGTGGTGTCAACAACTCTAAACATTATATCGACCTGATGGGCTTTGGCTACGTTGACGAAAAGACCGGTGAACCAGTCATCACCGATAGTCTTCTCCAAGGCGGCATCGTGTCAGTCTACTATCTCGGAACTCTCTTTGGCTGTCTCTTTGGAGGCTGGGTAGGAGATAAAGTTGGCCGTATCAAGACTATCGCTATTGGTGCGGCCTGGGCTATTGTCGGTGCAGCGCTGCAATGCTCCGCTCAAAACCACGACTGGATGATCTGCTCACGCGCAGTCAACGGCATAGGTAATGCGTCTCTACCAAGGTGGATGTCCAATCCTTTACAGGGTTACTGACAGTAGGGCCTAGGAACCGGCATTCTCAACGCCATCGTACCAGTATGGGCTACCGAGACAGCTGAACATACCTCCAGAGGCCAATTCATCGCAATCGAGTTCACCCTCAATATCTTCGGTGTAGTGGTGGCCTACTGGTTGGAGTTTGGCCTCTCGTACATTGACAATAACAATTCCGAATTCGGGTGGCGTTTCCCCATCGCCTTCCAGATCCTGCCTCTCCTCGTCCTGCTAGGCTGCGTCTGGTTCTTCCCCGAGTCGCCTCGCTGGCTTGTCAAGGTTGGCCGAGACGATGAAGCTCAGTATATTCTTCGTCGTCTGCGTGGGTCTAGTGAAGCGGATCTTTCCCGAGCTCACGCCGAGTACACCGACATCAAGAACATCGTTCAGCTTGAGAACAAGGAGTCCTCTAAGAACTCTTACCTACACATGTTTTTCGGTATTGGATCAGGTGAACTTCATACTGGTCGCCGTGTTCAGCTAGTCATCTGGGTAAGTTCACATGCTACTATCACATGGCGTAACTAACAGGTCCAGCTCCAAATCATGCAAGAATGGGTCGGCATCGCCGGCGTGACAGTGTACGCGCCTACAATTTTCAGGATAGCTGGGTTTGATACACGTAAATCCCAATGGATCAGTGGTCTCAACAACATCTTCTACATGTTTGCCACGCTCATTTGCGTCTATACACTCGATCGCATCGGCAGAAGATGGACTCTTTACTGGGGTGCTGTAGGTCAAGGAATAGCCATGTTTCTCGCCGCTGGATTCTCCAAACTTGGTCAAGAGGCGCGAAATGCCGGTGATCTCGACAAGGCTAGCTCGTACGGTGCAGCAGCAGCTTCCTTCGTGTTCATCTTTACTTCCGTCTTCGGAGCTACCTGGCTGACAGTTCCTTGGCTCTACCCTGCTGAGATCTTCCCACTGCAAGTTCGAGCGAAGGGAAACGCTTTCGGTGTTTTTGGGTGGTCTATTGGCAACGGATGGTTGACTCTTCTATGCCCCGTCATGTTTTCAGCCATTGGCGAAAACACGCTTCACATTTTTGGGGCCTGCAATATCATCGCCATTCCTATGGTTTGGGCCTTTTATCCCGAGAGTAACCAGCGGACGCTCGAAGAGATGGATCTCCTTTTTGCGGCTGATACACCTTGGGTTTGGGACGCTGAGAAGAAGTTCAAGGAACTGAAGGAGAACCAGCCCGGACTTGTTACTGCTTCTGCTCACAACAGGGATGTTATGGATGTTGAGCCTGGCGTTAAGGCTGGCTCTGGAGATGAGGTGAATATGAGTGCATGAAGAATGTTTCGCAGATTACTCTAGTTAGGTCTTGTAAGCCAAACCTGTTGTTGCAATTGATGCCATCACTACACGCCATTCGTAAGAGAGGACTCTAGATTGACGAAACAGAAGTCGTCAGGATGATGTAAATAAATGTTCGACGAATGATGGAACTGACAAAATCTTCTTATTACTCTCAAATGTATAATTACTACTTTGGAATGCGATTTCAACCAATTAAGTTCAGCCCCGTTGGCTCAGTGGTAAAGCGTATCACTAGTACCCTCACGAAATGATAAGATCACTGGTTCGATTCCAGTACGGGGCAATTGGTTTTCCTTTTGCATGTCTACCTAATAATGTTCTTTTTTTCACTGTCATGACTGTCGTGGGGATTTCGGTGGTGCTGGGACAGCTGCTCTTTTGCCTTGCTAACTTCTATCTCTTTTTATTACTCCATTCCCCCCTTCCAATAGGGATGGAAATTTGTCTGTATCTTCTACCTCGACCAGCGCATAGTATACATTTACATTCCCCATCAATCCAGCACCTGAATTTCAGGCGGTGGCTTGAACTGCATCATGTCAATCCCAAAACTGGTGCCCGGCCCCTTCATGTATTTAATCGCTCGACACCACTCAAGTTCCCTCCTCATACTCCGACCCGCAAAGTATCCCAGTAGAGTGGTCTGAGCATTACATGTAATTTGCGGACCGAATGTACCATTTTCACTCCGATAGCAATACTCAATACTTTGACAAAGCATACGCGCAATACGGTCAGCGTCTGCTTGATTCGGCGGGCTTTTCTCTTTGTAGCCATTGAGGGAGTCGCCAGGAGATGATGAGGTATCCGAGCCCCCAAGTTTTTCACGAAGAAGTAGGATGGTTTCAAGGATGTCCAACATGATGCTGGAGCCGAGGATCCATGGACTAGCGGCCTCCACAGAAGAGAAGATTAGAGAGAACGGGAATAGCTTATCTGGATGTCCATCGTCTGCTGGATTACTCGCCCTAGAGGGGACAGTCCAGAATAGCGGGGTTTGGTTGCGTGCCGCAATCTTGCGATGTACAAGGGCTCGCCACTCCTCAAGAAGACGGAACTTTTCAGTCAGCAGATTGACATATCTGAGTACTTTCTCACGATCTTTCTCGTTGCTCAAAGCCAAAGTGTGAGCTTCTGCCATGAGTGAAGGTATATTGATGCTCATATCAAGCATTGCACCGAAGGATTCTGGGGCAGCCCACGGGCCAATGTGCTTTCGCCAAAGACTGGGTTCAAGGTTCAGAGGCTTCTTCTGCGACAGGGCCTGAATGACCTGCGATAGTCAGCATACACTCGGGGGTTGCTCAGAGAAGTGGTCCTACACAGATCACGCAAAGCCGCCGACACAAATCATTCCAGCTTGAAGTGTTTGTGTCAGGTGCAACTCGGTGGCGGAGGATCTCAGATACACCTTGGGCGTGGGCGTTCCAGCTTGTGCTTGCGTGGAAGAGGAACAGCTGGTGAAGGTCAGTGAGACTCTGCCACATGCCAAGTATCTTTTACTTACCTCACACGTGGAAAGAATGACAATAGCGGCAAGACTCTCGTCATTGTTACCGATGCACGGACAATCAAGAACATGGATGACCTTGGACAGTGCATGGTTGTAAAGCTCAATGGCCTCGTCATAAGAAACGCCCACTTCACCGGACAGCCTAATCTGGATCGCAACAAATGCAACAAGTGAGTAGTCTAGAGCCTCACTAGGGCCTTCCATATTACACACAGCCTTTAGCCATGACGAGGGCGTTGAACTGTGATCCTCCTCACTCGTTGTATAACGTCCTTGCGGAAAGTAAATGGTGACTGCGATTGAAAGTGCTTGGGACCGAAAAGTCGGCACATCGTATGTTTCTTTCGAGTTTATTTGGTAACGCATCCGCTGTAGCAAGCTCAACCAGTTGGTCTGCTGCTGCGACTGTATGACTGAGAGAGCGGAAACATTGGGCTGTGTCGGAGTCCGGTGGACCCATAGGGTTGGTTGATTACGGACACCACGACAGATAATACCGGCCTTGGTGCAACGCTGACACCGAGGCGACGTCAGGTCGCACTGAAAACTCTTAGTAATGAATAGCTGTTGAAAGGGAAGTGAGTCAGACCTTGACGCGACGTCGTTTGCAATCAGCACATGCTTTGGATTTGGAAACACCAACCATGCTTACGAAGAACTAAACAAAGACCATGATCTCAAAGTTTTAGGTTGAGGGATACGCTAGACTATATGTAGTACCATACCTCGAGAGCCTCGACAAGGATATCTCTTATAGTAATTGCGTATAACGTGGTTCGAAGAGAATGTTTAAGTGACTGGACGACAACCAACGCAGCGAAGAAATGTCCGCTCGCGTTTTAGCGGGTACTCAAGGGTTAGAAGCCGAGAAGCTAAACTGTATTCAGCATCATCCTTCAAGATAAGTGACAGGGATCAAAGCTTAGCGTTGAGGCCGAGCACTCTGCGATGAGGCTATCCCGTATTCGGAACCATCTCGCGAGCATCGGTCAAGGGTCGAATTTGTAAGATAACGAGCATGATGTAGATCATTGAAGGATTGAAACAGCTATATAACATCCAATCTTAACATGTAGACTACTTCTCACCTCAAGCCGCTGTTTTCTTACCTTAGAACACCTCACATTTGACATCCAGCCTCCAAAACGCAGCAATGGCCGCCACAGAACCAAGCCGTCATCAATCCCTCTCTTCCCCCGCCTCTGACGACGATCGCCCTTCCCAAATCGAGCTATATAGCGAAAAAGCCCCCTCGCAGCAAGAAGGGACGTCAGCACCAGATTTCGGCCCTCCACCTGATGGAGGGTTTCAAGCTTGGCTAGTTGTTACCGGAGGCTTTTTCGCTGTGTTTGCTAGTTTCGGGTGGATTAACTGTACGTGACTGTCATCTCATTGAGAGTAGAGGGGAAGCTAAGAAAGGATTAGGTATCGGCATATTCCAAGATTACTATGAGCAGAATCAGCTCAAATGGTACTCATCTAGCGATGTAGCATGGATATCATCCATTGAGTCATTTATGTTGTTTTTCTGGGTACGTCTGGCCTCTGCCAATTGTCAGATCTCACTAACATCTCACAGGGTCCAGTTGTTGGCTACATGACAGATAATTACGGCCCTCGTATTCCCATTCTCATCGGCTCATTTCTACACGTCTTCGGTCTTATGATGACATCCTTGTCAAAGAAGTATTACCAGATAATTCTATCTCAAAGTATTTGCAGTGCACTGGGCTGTTCATTCCTCTTCTACGCGCGTAAGTGTCCTTCTCCAGACCTTCAAGGACAGCACTTACGATATCTAGCTATCGCCGCTGCTGGAACATGGTTCAAGCATCAACGCGCTATCGCCTTTGGAATCATTACCGCTGGTTCCAGTCTCGGTGGCGTTGTCCTTCCAATCATGGTGAACAAGCTTGTTGTCCGAGTTGGCTTCGGCTGGGCGATGCGATCCGTGGCATTTCTTTTCTTGGGACTACTTGTTATCGCCAATGTTACCATCAAATCGAGGTTGCCGCCTCCGCGAAGAAAGTTCGACATCAATGACTTCATCACACCGTTCAAGGAAATGCCATTTCTCTTGTTGACCGTCGCTGGATTCATGCTTTACCTTGGCTCCTTCTTGCCGTTCAACTTCATCATTGTCCAGGCGAAGGAACTTGGCGTGTCTGATAGCCTGGCTCAGTATCTGGTATCCATAGTTAATGCTGCTTCGTAAGTCACTGTACCACTACTCTTCTTAACCTCAGCTGACGAGTGTGCAGCACCTTTGGCCGTCTTGTTCCCGCATATTTCGGCGATCGAATCGGCGTCTTCAACGTCATGATACCTTTGACACTGCTTGGAGGTATTTTTACTCTCACGGTATGGCTCACTGCACACTCGACAGCGTCGGTCATTGCATATGCAGCTCTGTATGGTTTCGCGTCCGGCTGCACTTTGTCTATTGTGCCAGCTATGGTTGCTAGTTTCTCGGATGTTCGCAGCATTGGAACCCGTAGTGGCGCACTCTACGGTGTTGCTGCGATTGGTGTGCTCATTGGAAGCCCAGTAGCAGGGGCAATTGTCAGCGAAGAGGATGGCCACTTCTCCGGGCTGATCATCTTTTCTGGTGTTACGATTCTGGCGGGTGCTGTATTTGCGATCATGTCGAGACAGGCGCTGACCGGGGGTCAATGGATGAAGAAGGTCTAATGTATTGCAGCACCTTGGTCACTCTCTTTCGAGGCAGTTGGAACCTTTTGACGATATTGCAGAAAGATCAAAGGCAGATAGGTTATGTGTATAATAGTTCAAAATAGACAGAGAATCAGGCAATCTCAACATGGGAAAAATATTATTAATCAGCAACAAGAAACTTTCGTTTGCGAATTTGGGTTTCCTGTACCCTATGCATAAGGTTTCCTCACAAGGTTTGCTATCTGTGCACAAACTCACAAGCTTCATGCCTACCGATCAGTTGGCCATCGCCCTCGTGACAATGATACATGGACTTGCGTGATGACTACCACCACAGCCGAGCCAGCCCATAAAGGGATCCTCAGGGATGAAACGATCATGCTTCGCTGGATTTTTGGTTACTGCCGCGATGCAAAATTGCTTGATGGCACGAGCTGGCCCGCCATACCTCAGACGTCTGTACCACGTGGGCTTAATTCCGACATCAAGGACCTGGGATTTCTCAGTATGGATGTTGACCATTTCAGAGTGGAAAATGGTGTGATACAGCGAGTGGAGATTGGTGTCTCTTACCTAAAAGCACAAGCTCTACAACGGCGACACAGCAAATTTGCGCAAGGTGGCGGCGACTTGGCATCTGGCGTCATCAAATCTCATCATTTAGTGTTTGGCCACAAGAATGCATTCCACTGGAAAAACTACCACTTTCTATTTGGGAAAGCGAGGCCGATTAAACTATGGGATGTAAGAGCTGTGCTTGAACGGCTCACTACGAAGCCTTATGTTCTTGTTGTTCATGGGGGAAAGCAGGAGTTCTCACTGCTCTCACTGCTGAACATAAAGCTTGAACCCGTCTTCATTATCGACACTGTCAAGGCAGCTCAGTTTCCACTACAGCTTTGGTACAGATACAGTCTGAAGCAGCTGCTGGAGGAGTTTGAGATACCATACTCGCAACTTCACGTAGCGGGAAATGATGCACACCTTACGCTCCGAGTACTTCTCATGATAGCCGTCAGAGACGCTGAGATACAACTGTCAGGGAAGCGTCTGCCTGATTGGGTTCCGATCTTCAAAGCTATTGCTCAGTCTTCCTTGCCCCCGAGACCCCCGACCAGACGAGAAATAGCGGCCATGGCTGAAGCCGAAGCTGAACGACAGACGGATGGCGACCAAAGCGAAAGAAACACAGGCTTGGACGACAGCGAAGCGATTACTGGCTCCTGATTGGACAAGTCAATTTAGGTAGTAAACAAAGAGCTGAAACGCACGTTGGACTACTCTGTAGACGGTCTTCGGATGAACGTTGAAGACCGAGAAGACACAGGCTTCCTTCGTCGTCGCCAACCTCATGCAGAGGGATTCATACTGGGGCACGCCTTGCAAGAAGGAATTAATTCAGAGGGTGCAAATAACTCTTTTCCAGAAGGAATTCATGTCTATTCAGTCCATCTTAAGCCAATATAGTCCAACCTTTATCGTCCCCATCAAACGCCGTTCAACTATGCATCTAAATTTCATCGTCTCAATTTTGTAGTTACTTCTCCTAATGCTCTCCGTCCCCTATGATATTAGTATCTGAAGTGCCATTGGAGGTTCAGTCTCTGTCGTTCAGGAGAGGCTCCCCTTCACTGCCCTCGTTTTGAACCTCGTTCTGCTCTTCATGCTTCTCAATCAGTGTGCTTCCCGGAGGCGGGAAGTTGGAGAATAAGAGAACTGCCATGGCCAATAAGGCAATGGCCTATCACCTGATTAGTTTCATTGACAGAGATCCTGGACAAGAGTAACTCACCGCATTGCAGAAGAAGGTGGCATATGCTTTGCCAACTGCGGCCAAACTGGCAAAGATGAAGCCAAACAAGCCCTGTGTAGCTAGTCGTGCTACATTCTCGACCAGGGTAACGGCGTTGAGAGCATCGGCGCGCTGCGAGTCGGGGCACATCTGGGTAATGACGCCTTTTGCTGCCGGCGCTGATCCGGAGCCGAATGGAAGAAGAAAGGCAGCTATTCTATTAGAGCAATGTTCGGTAGGGGATTGCAAAAACGTACCAAGATAGATATGCCAGGGCTTGGTTGCAAAGGCGGCAACTGTAGTAAGCAGACCATCGACTAACAAACTCCATCTGAGGAAGACAAGATCAAAGAGACAGCCCTCGTCTTCTTTGCTGCGGCTGACTGCCTCGTACGGCTCATGGTCAGCCTGCTCTCCCAAAGTCGCATCAAACTCCCCAGCCTCAGTTGGAATATGCCCTGGTTCCGCCTCATCATCGCCATTCGGTTCAGATCTGATAACTCGGCCTCGTCCCCACGCGATGATCCTAGGGAACAACAGAATCAGGAAAAAGCTCCGCATGAACGCAAACTCAGACATGAGCCAGCCGTTATCGCCCTGGCTAAAGTTGAACGCTGCTGTCGCATACATCTGAATGAGGAGAGGCGCGTAACCTGTGGCGAGAACAGAAACAAATATGCCGCTGCAGAGGAAGATGACACCGAAATGCTTCTTGACTCTTCCGTCAGCCAGGCGTAGTTTCTGTGGTGTGAGGATCCTGAGCGGCGCGAGGAAACCAGAGACGCCTTTTTGGCCATTCTTTCCGCCATTGGACATCAAGTCGGGTGAGATATATGGCAAGGCGCACCAGACGTAGATAGCCGCAAGGATGAAGGAGATAAACGCAACGTCAAAAGGAGCTCGGATATCAATCGCGTCACCAATCATACCACCACTCAAGTAACCAATCGCCTGGCCTAACATGATGGCGCCTTGAAGCTGTCCAAATACTGCTGTTCGTCTGATGGGTTCGACAACTTCTCCAGCGATGACATTGACGACAAGACTAAGGCAAATGTTAGCAGTTGAGAACCGTGAGTTCCGGGCTGACTTACATGTACCCAGCTGGCCCGCCCAGAATTGTGATCAATTGAGTTGCTTGGATAATTATCATTCCCTTTTCTCCACCTGCCACGACTCCCAGGATTTGTGTGACCACGCGAGCTGCCGGGATGAGGATCTGACACAAAAGTGCTGCTCGGGGGCCAAATCTTTTCGATGTCCAGCCTGCAACAAAAAGGTTCAATGTTCCTGAAAAGAGTCAGTATCGCATCCGAATTTGAACTGCAATTGACTAGACTTACCGCAAAATGTAGTAGACATGCCGAGGATACTATATTGGGTTGCCGTTCCAGCCGCAATCTCGTCCCGACTGCATCTATCGCCCGGACCGTCATAACGAGGATGCGTCTCATAAAACGAATCACAAGTCATTAAATGAAAAACATAAAACAATCTACAAGCCATTAGCTTTTCGTCTCCCAATTCAGAAAAAGTACTTACGGAACTTGGGTAAAACTGAACGATAACGTGATAAGAAACCCCGCAAGCAAAATCCGATTCTCGACACTGAAAGCTCTAGATAACCAATTTCTCACTCGTCCTTTACCTTCCCCCTTGTGGGGGAGAAGCGGTGTTGTCTCGTCACTAGCCATTTTGGAGTAAAAATACAATGCCAAGTTTAAAAAGAATGAGGCGAAAAAATCTTTGATGATAAATACAATTGCGAGATCGCTATCAATCATTCGGTGAGAGGGGGGTACGGATCACTTTCTTGATGGGGAATAGCGTGGTTAATCGACCGGGATTACTCGGCTATAGCTGTTATCAACTGACGTTATCTAGGTACTCTTCATTCATTCATGATAAGCAATCTTCACATCTCAGCGAGATGGATTCGGGCAACTTGGCAAAAGTAACAAATTGGCTTTCTGTTGCAGAGGTTAAGCTTTTCTTTGGTCAAGCACGTGACCCATGAGATGCCCCACGGTTATTTCTCAAAATCTCACCATCGCAACAACATTCCTTCGTCAGCAAACAACATATGGAGTATGTCACTGATGATCGCGTGCTCAAAGTTTTAAGCGAGTTCAAAGAGTCCAAAATTACTCTCGTGGAATGGGAGACTCCTCTACTACAGCGCTTGGGATACCCCCTTGCATCCAAAGCAGTACGTTCTCACGTAACAAATCTTTCAACAATGCTGACCTATGATCACAGGATTTACTCTTCTTGATCCCCGACGAACAATTAGAGGCTGCGAGACATATCGTTGAAGCAAATGGCTTGCAAGATAACGAACGACCCCCAAGCTATATGGCTGAACATGCACGCAAGGACTTTCGCTATGTCTTTGGAGAGTCAAGTCACAAATTCATCCTAGTACCCATTTCCTGGACAGGCATTCAACAAAAGGAGCTCGCGCCTGTTGATTCAGCCACGTTACCATGTCCTCTATGGACGGTGCCTATGCCTGCTCTTTGCGCTGCCTACTTGCGAATTCTTATGCGAGCGGACATTCAAACTATGGTTCGTGCGATGGCAAATGCAGACCTGTCAGGAATCATCGCCTACAGCATGTTCGATATGAGCTATGAGGGGGACTATATGCCTACACCAAAGGACTTGGAGCATCAAGATGCTACTGAAAAAGAAAGAATGGCTGAGAAGGATGCCCTGGAGATGGAAAATGCGCTTAGTCGCATAAAAAAATGGCAATTTACGGAGGAGACTGAGTGGGCAAGAGACACGATGCTTCAGTTAGTATCTGGGAAGCTCTCATATGAAAATTTGCCGACCAGAAGTAGACCAACATTATGATTTGAGCCAAAGGCGGCGAACACGCTGGGGAAATAAATTCGTCACATCTAAGTGCTCCGTGCTAAAGCCTCTTTTGAACTCTCAGTCTTATGGTGTAAAGTCTAAGTCAGCACAGGATGTGTCATTTGTTGCTGAGATTTATGTCTGAGAGCATGTATGACAAGAGAAAGCTTATTTGACTAAATTTTATACCTGCTGTTAGCTTTCACGTGTATCTCCTGTGCGATAAGGTCCAGGGGTTTAAAGAGACTATTATGACAGAATACTTATCAGGACGCAATCGGAAGCAAAATATCTGAGGACCCTTGGCATAAATTACACAAAGCTTAGGTAAGTTCATTGTAATTTAGTCCATCTTTAGACCAGCTTATTCTGATATCCTATCATCCTATCCTAAAGTTAGAAGTTTTATCATCTCCTCCACCACCAATATGCCCCCCCTTCTCATCAAAATGAAGGAGGCTGCCCAAGCTTTCTCGCGTATTCTCACCGACAATTGCATCGAGCATGCCTTCATCGGCGGGTTTGCCCTGAATATACTAGGTAGCGACCGCGAGACTGTAGATATCGACGTTGAGGTTGCCATGGACCACGTCAAGCCGAATGAGGTTCGACCTCGGCTTCTCCAGCTTCTTCGTGCAGATCAGCGGTTTATCGTTTTGAACCTCAAGCTCTTTTTTGTTGACCAGTCGGACTTGCGAGTACCTATCGAGACACTTGCGCGTGGCACCCTCGGCTTGCCTCGCCAAATCTCGATCCTCCGCCCGGGAGATGGTAAGTCATACCTTGTGCCTCTGGCTTCGGAGCCTCAGTCGGGGACCGCCTCAAGCAGAGGGCAACTCAGTCCGTCACCTGTGGTTCCGGAAGGACCTTTTTCTGGTCGGCTAGCCAGTCAGTCAGTCAGTCGACTGATCAGTAATTGAACCTTTTGGCCGTTATTTGTGAATAGCTACACTTTATAGACAAGATCCTATCGGTCACCGACAAGCTAATGGTCAAACTGACTGATTACAGATTACCTCGCAAACAGTAATATCTCACTTTGAATGGGGAAAGCCAAAAGACTCCCTTCTCACTGCATTCTCAAGTCACTCTTCAGTTACAGCTATGACTAATAACTTGAATTCGCGTTGCCTATCATATAGCTAACCTAGCTTTACTCAGGCTCGATCCCTATCCTTCACCCTGGCGTTCTCATTCTCACCAAGATGAAACGTGCCTGTCAGTACATAGGCAGTACACGCCCTCAGTCTGTGGTCAAGTTCAACTCTGACGTCCGCGACATCGTCTACCTACTCCAATGGCTCCAATACCATGACATGAAAATCGACTTCATCAACTATGACGCGGTCTCGCCCGAGAGACTTTACGATTCTGCGCGAAAGATGCGCGCCCATTGGAATTCTAAGGGTGAAATTACCACCGTCCAGATGCTGGATGATGTTCTCGAGGAGAGTGACAAGGCTACTATCATGAACTAGAATTGCAGGGATGATGGAGAGCATTTTAGGGAGGATACATATTTCATGGGCAAGGCAACAGGAAAAATCAAATACATGTTGCTCTGGCTAGAGCTGTTATTGAGATGCCGGTTTCATGGAAGACATGGAAACATTGCTGTACTCGGCGACTTCCACCTAGTTCATGCTCTTTAATTTATATCTTATGCTGAGGTTGGCGTAACCCTACCGCCCAACCACTATACCGTTCCGGACGATCTTCCTCCCACCATTCAAGGTTATGACGCCCAATCCACAGGCCATGCGAGTTGGTCTCATCGCTAAACATCGTATCAAGACTTTCTTCAAGATTTGATGCCCGTTGAAGCTTGGGGCACGCTTCTAGAAGATTATCGATATTTCAAGCTCTCAAAGACATCCCTGTCCCAGTTGTAGGGTGTATCTAACCACATCGTCTGCAGTGTCATCCTGTGCGCAGAGAGGAAGCTAGCCACAGCGCGATTGAAGTCGATATCCACTAAATCTGAAAAGAAATTGGCGATTTCATCATTCTGAAGCTCTGAGATAAATGTTCTCAAACATGATAGGCTAGACATGGCCTCGATGTCCTGATGTTGTAGGGGGAAAACATCGCCCAAGATCAAATGCTCCAGGACTTTCATGTGGGGAACGAACAAGCTCAGGACACTTCCCTCATAATCCAACTCGTCAAGGTACGGCAATTTGAGTGTCGAACCTAAGCCTTTGCAGAGTGTCACCAGCTCTTCTGGAGTTATCCCACAGCATGTGAGCTTCAATCTCTGCAAGACTGGACAGCGCTGGCCTAGGATATCGAGGAAGCCTGTGAGATCCTGTTCAAAGCTTGTCATGATGAACGATATTACATTCGGTGACAGATAAGGCAATATGGCCTTTTGGACCCAGGATCCCGCATAGCTCAACTCAACATGAGAAAGCTGCCCAGCAAACTCGTAAATCCGCCTACCCTGTTCAGGTATTGGGAAATCTTTTGGGAAAAATATCAAAAGGCGCAGTTTCTTGACTTTGGGACAGACGGAGAACAAATTAGCCAAGTTATCAATACAGGTTTGACTGAATTCGTCCTTCTGCCAACCCGTTTTTCGAGAATTCAAAATGAGAGTACGCAAATTGGGGCACCGTCCTGCTATGTCTATAACCAGTAGTTGGGAGGATATCTGAGTGTCCCACTCAAAGTCAAGAACCTGGACAAGGTCTTCTCGACGAGAACTAACCGCGAGCGATAGCCGGAACCGGTCCAGGCCTTGAGAGCTTTGCAGGCGTGAGTATTCTGGAAAGGAGTAGAGATATGGTTCGGTAAGACATTGGAGGGTCGTGGAAGTACAAGCTAGCGATGATAGAGTCTTGGCGCGGGTTTCTTTTTGATCGTAGCTGCAATTGTCATAATGCAAGACAATTTGTTCGACGATCATTTGATATATCTCTGTTGGAAGCCTGGAGGTTGGGACACCCGAGTACCCGTCTCGCGACCCCGTTGACTTGGGGGCCTGGCGGCGAATGTCAACTGCGGCTTCAGCATGACGGTCTGCCATCTTGTCTTCTGGCTTTCGTTCTGAGATTCTAAGTAGTGGAAAGGCGATAGCACATGATTTGTAACGATAGAGGTTCTCGTCTGCCGTCATTGTAAGCTGATTATACTGATGAATGTCGATGCCTGAAGTCTACTTCTCTTCTCAGTGGTTATACTAGTGCCTATTGTGATGGAGGTAAGTGTTACCAAGCCACATGATGTCGTGTGGAAAGTCACTGCAAGTATCTTCTATACAAGCTTTCTAAACTCGAAGCACAAGGTAGAAGCAGTATTTAAGGGAGAAAGGAAATAAAATATGCTTTTGGGTAAGGAGCTAAGATTTATGTTCACTCGTGAGGAGATGGGCGTAAACGAAGGTTTGCTTATTATGAAAGCCAATAAGGTTACTGAATGAGTCATCAAAAAAGCATATTATTCTATTTCTAATTGATGTTGAGGCTATGCGTAAAGTTAATTGTGGGTTTTTAAATGTGTGTTGGCTTGATATGTCTCGTTGAGGTGTCATAAGCTTTAGGCATCCATCAATAAGGTAATGAAAGTCTTTGACTGGATCAAAATTGCCAGTGCCTACTCAGAAAGCACGCACTGTTAGGGATTGCACATCACTATACGTCAGAACTTGACTGCTGCAAGTGAAATTCCATCGTTGCACCAGGAATTATCATGGGCCAAGTATACATACGATCGATTGCAAGCCTTTTTCTACTATTGCTTTGCTATCTGCAAGACTACTACTATCGATCCTAGTCATCAGGAACAAACCCCCAGCTACCACAGTTCGCATAGGACCAGTCGGAGTCTCTCTTTTCATGGTACCTTTCCCCATAACGCTTAACGGAAGTTTGCAGTTTAGGACATGCTGCTTGTAAATCTCCCCGTTCCTCATCAGTCAGAAGTCGACCGACTTCTAAATCGAGAAACTCCAATCTCTTTGCGCCTTTGATTGCCTCCAAAACACCGACGTGGAGATCATGCTGGCCGGTAATACTGATGCTCTCCAGAGTATCACCTTGAGCGATAATCATGTCGCATATAGCTATCTCTACTTCAAGCGAATGAACAGGATCGCACTTGCGGTGGCTCACTCCTTTAAAACGCTTGAGTCGCGGTGGACTTAGCCGAGACAGAGCAAGGATTGTTGGCCAGATATCATATAGGTGTCCCAGATAAACCTCTTCGACTACCGGTAGTTGTTCCAGGAGTTGAGGGATAATAGTAGCCTTCGTCGTCGTGCGCCAGTTGAGATCAAGAGTCCTTAAAGTCTTGCCCCATTTCTGGGATGCGTCCAAAAGACTCCCCAGATCGAGATGTCTAGAAGAGCTGATTCTCAGCCGTTGAAGTGAGCGACATCCCTTAGAGATCGAAATTATATCTGATGGCTCGGAACGGGGAAGTCCTTGGACGTGCGTGAGTTGTTTCCAGAACTTTAAGAATCCCTTGTTAGTCTTATACGCCTTGCTAACTTCAGAGTCAGCGGTCCCGGCATCAAGACTAAACCTCGTAACATTTGGGCAGTCAGAGAAGAGCTTTCCCAGGAATTCCAGGTGGGAGCGAGAAAGCCCCCTGTTGGTCTCAACTACCTCCAAGCGACTGAGGTTCGGACATAGCTTGACAATCTTAAGCCAAAGGGAGTTGCTAGACATGCATTTGACGTTGATAGACAGTGACTGGACGAGAGGTCCCCGGCGTGGCTCAATGGTCAAAGAAACGCGAAACATCAAGATGGATGGAGTCCCATCGAACATGCCACTTCGGGGGTGTTTGTACAGGTACGTCTCCAGGATTTCTTGAAACAAACGACAGGAACAGGTCAAGGATAGCAAAGTCTTTTCTCGCCTTCTTTTGCTCCGCGGACAAGTTGGATATTCGCCAATAATATGATCGAAAATCATATAGTAAATCTCGTTAGGGAGATTGGGAACCCAACTTGTTTGTCGCCGAGATTCTGCTGAGTCGTGTGCTATGACCGGAGTCGGGAACTTTTGGCGCGACCAGCTCTCAAGATACAGATCTGTTGCGACCTGAGCTCGACGCTGTGCTTCGGGGTCATCGGTCCTTTGCTTTGCAATAATTCGTAATGCCTGAATGCTTTGTTGCAATCTACATTCAGGTGGACCCTTTGATGGCTTATTCTTCCCCAACTTGCTCTCAGGTGGACTCTTTGGTGCCTTCTTCTTCCGTGAAATGCGCCTAGGCGGCGCAATCTTTGGTGGATCGTTCTTCCACATAGCGTTTTAGTACTAAGTTCTCTTCGGAGAGAACCTAACTGGGGTGGCAGAAATGATTTGCTTGTAGGTCAAGTATTTGCGCAAAAGTGACGTTGCTCAAGCTTGGGTCTGAAGGATAAGGTCTTAAAGGTAGAGAGAGATGGGTAGCAGAAGACACGTTGCTTAATTTATATGTTTCAACTTGTATGAGGATCTGATCTGCGTTTCGAAATTGAAAGCAAAAGGGGTTCGCTGTAAAGTCTCATCAGAGGTGCACGCCCTCTAACGAACCAGCTTGAATGTTCTTGCACAGGGCTCGAACTCTGTCTTCATTTTTCTGACTTCCGAGCTAGTAATAGCCAGGATTTCGACGTCTCAGGCAAGCAAACTTCGAGAAGGGTTGTATTACCTAAACCTTGAGACAGGACCGAATTCCCTCAGTTGATCTCTCTAGAGTTTAATTTAACCTGTGGTCTGCGACGCCCCGTCCTTTGTTCCTCTTAGGCTGTGAGTATATATTTATATCAATCGCCCATCTGCAAGGCTATTCATAATTGGCTGTTTAAACGGTTTCCCTATTTAGCGGTGTTGGGTACATAATATGCAAGTGTAGCGCGATACTGTTGGATTGAATCTAAGGCTAGAACTGCGAACTAATGATACAACATTAATATATGCAAACGCGCATTGTGATACTGGCCTAGCTATGACCATCTCATAGGATGGCGTACACTTCCCCAGCTTGTCTCTACCACCTCTACATTATCCTCCTCGTCGTTTATAGTCGTCAAGGTGCACTCAGTCAATAACTCTCTAACCACCACTAGTCTTGTGTCTGGCTTTCCAAGCTTCTGACATGCAGTGATAAGACCTTGGATCTCTTCTTTGGTAGGTATCTCGTGCAACGGTACCCGAAGGTTCTCCAAATTCTTTGCCTTCTGGAGGTGCTTGAAAAGGTCCGTGCCAAAGTTCCAACAGTCGAATTCTTGATCTATAATGAAGGTGTTGAGAGTCTCGGAATGTGCAATAAAGATATCAATGATGGCCTGGTTGACGGTTTCTGAATTTGCCAATGGGTCATGGAACATCGCTTCATCAACTCGCCATCGAAACGCTTTCAGGCGTGGAGCGTCTGGCTGAGCTATGGCATGGAGATCCAAAAGACAGAATCTCGGTTGCGGACCCAAGCAAAGCTCCTCCAATCTTGGAAGATGGGGCAATATATGAACCAGGATTCCGTCACTGAGATACCTGATTATGGGGCGGTTGATAGCAAGAGACCGTAATGTTTTCCCCCATGCTTTGAATCCTATCCGCAGGTCTTTTAGAGAGTGTTCTCCAATCCAATGTAATTCCAGTCTTTCTAAACTGGGAGTATGAGAAGATAGGTCCTGAAAGAATTCATCTCCCTCTACACAGTCCACTATGTCAACAGTGAGAGACTTGAGATCTGGGTAATCAAAGTAAAGAATCTCTGTGATGCAGTTGAATGACCCGGATATGTCCAAGTGGCAAAGCTGTTTCGCAAATTTTGCGTATTGATGCGAAAACTTTTTTCTTTTCTTGACAGTCGTGGCCCGAAGCTCATTAAAGAAGTCATAGGTCCAGAAGCCACCGTAGCTGAACTCACTAACCTTGGGACAAGCAGCAACCAAGTTACCCAACCGCTCTACGATGTTCTCGGGAGTCGAGTATGTCCAAACCAGTTCAAGGTGAGTGAGGTTGGTACATAGCCTGAGGGTCTCTAACCATGCTTCGTACTGGAAGCAAGGTGGCCAGGATTCGCATCTCAGTGACCTGATAGTATGAGCTCTGCGAGGTTCAACAGCAACGGCGAAATGAAGAAGCCATTGTGATTCGATACTTTTCGACAATCGTTGGGATCTGAGATTCGTGTACAGGTACTTCTCGCAAATTATCTGCAAGATTCTACAAGTAGATGCCAGAGATGTCAAAGTTTGCGCGCGTAATTTCATCTCCTCCGGGGACTTCCCATTGCTATCGTTGACGAGGTACTTGATTATCATGGCATAGATCTCTGTAGGCAAACGAGACACCATATCCGTTCGTGAGCCAGTCATACATTTCGACTGTCTTCTGTTGACCGCACGTTCCTGGAGGGCGAGTTCGGCGAAGCGAAATTTGCGACATGTAACAATAGCTGCTAGTGTTCGTCTTTGTGCGTCTTGGTCGTAGCATCTTTGTTCTGATATAGTGCATAGGGTGTTTGTGAGTGTAATAAAACTCTTTGCGATTGGTGTTTTCTGGGGATCGACCTTGTGAGAAAGCATGACGAGGTGTATTTTGTCCTGCGGCTGAATTTATCTGACAATGATATGAAAAGAAAAGAGACAGCTGGTTGTAATGCTAAGTAGGAAGAATACTTATAGCCAACGGCTTCCGCCAAGTCATCTGGAAGTTCAAGTTGTTCAGTTAAGGCCTCATTCTTGTTAAAGAATTCTTAGTGTTACAGGCATAATCGCATGTCTAAGAGTTATTATTGGATATTATGAATATAACTTTGGATAATTGAGAATATCAAGACTAGTACATTACCTTGTTACTATTTGCTACCTTCAGAAACTACTAAAGTCCTTGTCTACGAGCACTTAGTGAAAGTTAAAAAAATATATAGAAAGGGTAAGCGTAGTAAAGGATATTGATTCCTGGGCCTCCGAGTTAATAAACATGTAATCAACAACAAGATCTCAGAGGACAGTGATGTCTACAGCAGATGAGAGCGTAATTTTCAACAAAAGGTCGAGAATAAATAGCAAAGTCAATATAATCTGGCCTCGTACTCATTGTATTGTGCATGCTTAGGCTCCCGGTTAGGCCTTAACAGAGCATCAAGGTTCGATTCCATGCAATACAACCAATGAAAAGGTCTTCAGCGGCCTTACGTAGCTTCGTCTCTGGAACCTTATCTCCATGCCCTGGCACTGTCATTTCACTCCTGACACAATTCTACAGCTTTTAGATAAACCTCCTTAGTTAACTATTATCGCGTAGATTGTCGGAAAACTCCCAGGACAATCTGTCATTGCGTGAGGTTCCTGCAGATGACGTGCCCAAACCCCACATCACGACATGTCGCGCCATCAAGATTCGACTGGGGTCGTGACGACTGACAGTGTCACAACCGTACAGTATTCGTCATTTGTAATCACCATTGCACTCAGTAAATCTGACTAATATCTCTAATTGTCTCAGCTCACGCCTCACCGCTTTCCTCCGGTAACGGCTCGTCGGCATATGATGTTCGTCGGGGTAATCGCACAATTCCGGATTACAAATGCGCAATTAATGGATCGGATTATATATGAATGACTTAGATATCCCTAATTGTAAGAGAAATACTCCATATTCATTAACCAATCACTTTTTCACTACTCAAATCCGTCACCTCACGTTCGCATTCCACACCATCAAAATGCCTACCTCTCTGTACGACCTCATCATCCCTACCTTTATCAAGGGTCTACAAACCTTTGACCACGTGCTCACAAAAGCGGAGCAATACGCCAAAGAAAAAGGCCTCAACGCCGATGAAGTCTTCCCCCAAGCCAGACTCATAGACGATCAAAAGCCCCTCGTCTTCCAAGTGCAAACTGCCACCAGGGCTGTTCAGACAAGCATTGGCCGCTTGACAGGCGTTGAGCCCACATTTTTTGAGGACAATGAGAAGACCATTGCCGACCTGCATGCTCGAATTCAAAAAGCTCTTGAGGCTGTGAAGAGTGTGAAGCCTGAGGATGTTAACTCACGCGAGGATGTCAAGGTGGAGCTGTAAGTTCTGCCTCAAAAGTATAAACTGTGACGATTTCACTGACCCCTCAAAGCCCCCGGCCTGATAAGATCCTCCATCTCACCGTCAAGGAGGCTACACTCTACCATGGACAAACAAACTTCTTCTTCCACATCGTCACTGGCTACTCCATCTTACGTTCCAAGGGCGTTCCTATTGGAAAGGCCGATTATCTTGGAAACTTTCTTGCTCAGTAAGTGGAGCAGATAAAACCTAGAATAGACAAATAAGAAAATGGCCTTTTATATGGCATTTTTATGGTTAATAAAGTTCTAAATATCTGGAACAGTGACAAGTACAGTTCTCGGCCAAGGCTTCGGTCGTGAAAAGTAGATCATGGAGCTAAGCAGCGAAGCTCCTGAGTTGGTCATTACTTACGTTATCTACTCCAACAAACTGTTACACAAATAGGAGGCTCTAAGTATTTCTAACTTGAGTCTTTCGCGGAAACCTGATCCATCGCTGGTCATTGTCATGTACAATGTTAATGGCCACCAGTTGCGACAAGGAGACAAACTGGCGCCCCCATAGCGCCGCCGTACTTCTATTACGCTACGAAGGGTCATCGTTAAGCATGGAGTAAACAAACTCGTAGTTACTAAACTTTTCTTTATTTAGAAGCTTAACTTTGACCCACGGCGCCCTCAACCCCAGTCCTTCCGAGACCATGTCCTGACAGCCTTGGCCAGAACCATTTCTGCGCTGCATATCGACCCTTTCGAAGCCAAGATGAAGCTAATATCAATCTTGATGGCCATTTTCGGCCTCATAGCACCATCTTTGTCTTTATCTGACGATAAAATCAGGGCGAATTCAACACTGGAAAAGGCAATCGCTGCCATTGGTGAAAAGGGGCTCTCAAAACTGTCCAAAATGACTTATGAATGCCAAAGGTGGACCTCGTCCTCAATATACTCTAACTAAGCTTATGATAATAGAATCTATCGTTCCCGAAGCCTTATGCAAAGCTACAATCTCATGCGTGCAGATGTATCAGCAGCAACATCCGGAACGCAGAACATCTCTTATGAACTAGACTACCCAGTGCTTCGTCAGCTAATCGACCGCCGTATACAGCCCTCACGTGAGTGCAACATGCAGGCTTTTTGATAGTGACTGACAGCTTAGACTCGTGGGGATGGGCATCACCTGAATTGGAGCCCATGGAGTTTTCTCTCATGGTTTGGACTGGCGATGGTGACTCTGCTTGCTTTGTTAAGGGGAACAACCAAGTCTTCCTTCCCCGGAACGTTACATCTGGCTGTGTAGATGGTATGACTTGGTTCTCCAATCTAAATGGAACTCTTGCTAACTGGCAAAGCTGCATTGGCTGCTAATTACGCTACCGAGGCTCTCATGAAGTCTCCTGGTCTTGTTGAACGAGTGAGTCGAGTACATATTCGAATCTCAAGGTACCATGCTGACACGTCAAGATTCGAAAGTCGAAAAGCTCTGAAGAACGCGAGGTTGCTATAAACGGCATCACATTTCCCGCGGGTATGTCTCAAGCCTCTCAATCGATCATTTTGCTAAAACCGTATAGTTTATAGCAATCTTGACAAGCTCCTCCTCGTTGTCGATCCAGATACATACCTGCCATATATCGTCCGTTCAGAAGAACAACATCCGATTTACGGAAACGCTACAAAGGACGTGTACCTCTCATACTACAAAGAGGTAGAGGGAGTCAACTTCCCCCACACTATTCAGACGATCTACAACTCATCTAGCCAACGACTCAACGTGGTCCTTGAAGACTTTGCCATTGACAAAATCATCGCTACAGCAAGATTTCGCGAAGATTTCTTCAATCTTGTTCCTCACGATCAGAAAGTAAATGCATCGGAAAAGCCTCCTGGTATTCCCAGTGGCCTTGTCACAGATTACAGCACGAGTTTACTCGGATCACCAGTCAAGAATGTCAGCGTCGATGCTTTAAAATCAGCTAGGCCTACCGACCTTTTGCAGTTGTATTGGCTTATCATCGATGATAGCCATGATCTTGGATTCAAGCAGCTTATTATTGAGTTTGAGACTGAAGTCATTGTGTGCGATGCGCCGCCTTTTTGGAGTGAGGCTGTCATGCAGTGGATTAAGAAGAATATCGGCAAGAAGGTTACTTATGTCGCGGTACGTATATCATAGCCATGTTTTCCGTTGACTGACAGTCTAGCCTTCACATCATCACCGAGATCATAGTGGTGGTGTAGTCGATTACGTCCGCGCTGGCGCCAAGTTGATAATTCCTGAGATGGCAGTGGATTACTGGTCAAGCATCCCGGGAGCTCAGTTTATCACTTTCAAGTAGGTCGAGCCTCCTTTGTAGTATTTCGCTGACAAATCTTAGTCAAACACACCCTTACGTACATCGTGACAATAAAGTCCAATGATGGTTCAACTGGGCTGATCAAGCCCCTCATGCCGCTGACTGAACTTATGTAATGGTTACAGAGCGATGTCCTGACAAAAACTCATCGATTTTTGTCTACGAGGCTGATACGTGGGAGGCTGGGCTCAGTGTTGATTTGGGTAATCAGCAGCAGATGAGGCAGTGGTTGGATCAACTTTTGGAAGATGGCCTTCCAAGATCTACAACGTGAATATTCGTGGTGGTAAATGGATTTGACTAACAATGTGCAGTGTGATGCCCACGCATGGTTAGATTACTCCGTTGGAACAACTAATCAGCATCACGGCTTATCCATACCCTGATTTTGACATTGGCCGTTGGAGGAAGGGTGCAGCGATTTGTGATGAATATTCCGCAAAGAAGCATAAGGATAATTAGTGATAAATATTCCAACGAGTTACCATAGCTAATCCTCCATTATTACCTGGATTTCTAACATTGCAATCTGCTCTTTCTGAATGTCTCCAAAAATCATTACAAATATCTTATCCTCCGACCTTGGCTCCGGCTCTTGGGGTAAACACCATATCCAGTTTTGGCAGCTCCAGAGTGTAACAATCTCTCAAGCCATCAATGAAAGCCTGGGGATTTGTTCCAGGTGCGAAAGCAATATCGTATCGTGAGAGAATATCCAAAAGGACGTAACGCATCTCCATCAGACCAAGTTGCTTTCCAGCACAAACACCACGGCCTGTCATGTCAGCTAATGGCTGGAGCGAGGAAGAAAAATGAAACCCTACCAGTGGAGAATGGAGCGTAAACGGAGGCATCTTTGATCAGCTCCGGCCTAGTAGTCCATCGCTCAGGTATGAACTCATTCGGCTTCTCAAAGCAACGCTCATCTGTGTTCTGTCAGCAACTCAGTTATGCTGGCTACTCATGAGTCATACCTCGGTACATAGTGTAAGAAGGGTTATGTATAATCGTATCTCCGGGGATGTAAACACCATCAATATCCATCCCTTTCGGCGGTGTCATCCTTGGAAGACCTGACGGGACAACCGGATAAAGACGAAGAGACTCATCGATACAAGCTTGTAGATACTGTAGCTTGCCTAGCGAGATGAGGTCAGATTCTTCGTGAGTACTCTTATAATCGTCTATCTCGGTCCGGAGTTTGGCTAAGACATCGGGGTGGAGTGCAAGATGGTGTAGGAGACATGTGGTAGAAGAAGAAGTGGTATCGCTGCAAGGTTAGCAACATCTATCAACAGCTGAGGTATAATTCCTACCTGCCAGCGATGACAATTAAGTGAGCGTCTCCACAAAGGTTATTATAGTCTTGCTCCGTTGGCTTCTCAAGTGCATCATAATCTTCCAGAATATACGTGAACACATCTGGTTCTTGTGGTTGATTCTGCAAAAGTTAGATAACTCTCCACTGTGTCCTTCAATACATACCTTTCTTCGGGTCTCGACCTGATTTCTGATAAAAGCCTGGAACTTCAGATACGGATTGTTCAGGATCGGTATAGCCGCAACAAGAGGGAAGAACCAAATAAGTCGTCGAAACGCGCCCATAAAGCCTTGTGTTTGGTGAGATTCTATAAAGAAGTCGTGTTCTACGCCGTTTTCAAGCATATTAAAACTCTTGCCGAAGGCGAGATCACCCATGATGTCGAAGGTGTAGAAGTTGACCCATAAGGATACATTGAATGGTTTGCCTTTCATATCGTCGATGCGATCGGTGAGGAGCTTAGTGTACTTGAGGACTCGGTGTTCATAATCTTTAAGGGCTAGTTCTTGTAAGATTTCATCGTCTGCTATAGGGCGAGGGGCACTGTACCTTTTGTCGTGAACGCTCTATCCCAGGCTTTGCGACGGTTGGCGTGTTGTCTTTTCCGTCTCTCGGCAAGAAGATTGGTCCACGGATGAGAAATACCGTAAAAGGGCGACTTTGTTACTGGCGATGCTGTAGCGTGAATAACACGGAACGAACTTGGTGTCGCGATTGAGATCTCGGTGGGGCCTTGAAAGTGTCAGTCGAGAGACGATTTGTGCTTCACATGAGCTTACCAATTCTCACAATATCTCCATACTTCTCATGAAGCTTCTGCACTTCAAGATACATATGCTCTTCATCAACTGCAAGATAAGTAGGATAGAAAGCGGAAAGTCGCGCGAGAAATGGACCAGGGAAGCGATTCAGTCGGTGGAAGAAAGCTCGATATGCTAGCAAACTGACCGTTATCCCGGTAGCAAATGAGCCAAACCATTTGTTGGTAACCAATAAAGCTTGCCAGACTGAGAACGAGTAGAGTTGGGTGAGAAACAATGAGACAGTGACCTCATACGATGCCCATGCCTTGATGAGCTTGACAGTCCAAAGGTCCCATTCTCCGTGACGGAAAACAAAAATATGCACGGGTAC
The DNA here is from genome assembly GCA_013186925.1 of Fusarium succisae. Taxonomy (NCBI): domain Eukaryota; kingdom Fungi; phylum Ascomycota; class Sordariomycetes; order Hypocreales; family Nectriaceae; genus Fusarium; species Fusarium succisae. The sequence continues at coordinate 193,026 of JAAOAW010000410.1, forward strand.
TCCGAGGATGAATGCAGCACCAAAGGCCTGCGGAGTCTCAAGATGAGTTTCAGTCAACAGCATCGTGGGGGTTAATGTGTTGCGCAAAGCAGGATAGACAGCAGAAAACCACTTCCATTTCTGAGACCTTGCCGGCTTCTTGTATCTTCTGCATCCAAGGCTTAATGACGAAATAGGTTACAGGAACTTTTGGGGGCCGACATGCGTTGCAGGTTGTTGTCAACAGTGGGTTGCAGCGAGGGCCTTGGCGAATTACCAACCAGCGAATGTGCTTATTCAACGTCTGTATAAGCCCATTGTAGGCTCTATGCAGCGCGCTCGGCATAATATCTTGGCTAAATTACATCAGTGTATGCTTTGCCGGCGGGTGATGTGATGGCCTTGTGCAGGATAAATCATATCAATGGCTTTTTATTGGGTTACAGGAGGGCATGCTGCGTGGCTTTATGCACATGAAGCGGCCGCTAGATACTGTAAATGGGCTTGCGGCCGAGACATGATGTGAGGATGTGCGGATCTGGATAATCCTTCCGAAAAACGACGGAGGGAGAAGAGACAAGATTGAGGTTTTATTTTACTTATAAGGATGCTTGTTCAGCAAATGTAAACGGACGTTTATCGCATTCTTCATAGTTGTTTTCGTGATTTCATGTGAAGACAGTCAGGCTGGATGAGGGCGGCGTAGAAAGCCCCCTCCCGGCGCCAGGAGACGCGATCAGCGAATTCGTTCCGTTCAGGTCATTTCCTGATCAAGCGTTGCACAACAGAAGCACACAATGCAACTTGGGAGCCTGTTTTCGGTTCACATAACACGCTTGATTGGCTCCCGCTTTCTCTCTGGATGGTCTGCTCCGTCGCATCTCATGATTCGACGTTGTCTCGCATCAGATTGTGCTCAGTACCATGAGACACTCGATGCCATCGATCAAAGTGATTATTTTATATTGAATAGCTTGTAAAAATATAGCCTAATTATTTTATGGATGGCTCTAAGCAGCAATAGAAGACGAAACAAGGTGCTGATTTCAGGCCCTGCGAATCACAGCAGTATACCACTGGTTAGCGCCAGCTTTGATTGCCAGCACTGTTGTGTTGCATACACCAATGTCCTGGGGTGGAAGCTCCGCGGTAAGATTTCTTTCATTCTCGGAGCCCAGATTCGTGCTTTTTTGTACGGGGCACTGGAGGTCAAATGGCGGTAGTTGCGGTGTCAATGAGATGCGGCTTAAAATTTCGTCCAGGATTGATTGATCGCGAATTGAGTTTCAATCCATTAAGCGAAGTCGATTACTTTGCATCGTAACTAACCAAAAGCCGTTTAGCATGAGTCTCCACGGAGATAGCGATTTATGATCACCACGGAGCATCACGGCTCAACCTCCGATCCAAAGAGGGGTTCACCATTACAGAACCTTGGCGGCCAATTGACATATGGAATTCCTTCTCAACAAGAATCACTATGACCATTAAAAAGCCACGAAACTTATAAACTTTAGCAATAATAGTCTAGACTCTCGAAGTATTAACTAATCCGTACCATTCGTAAACGTTGGAAACCATCGGGTTCCCCTCCGATATGAGCTAAACCTCACTGACCATCAAACGCCGACTTTCTGCGGATCCCAGGGCCATAACGGCCCCTAAAACCCGGATTTTCCTCCACTGGCGATGGCACCTTCAAATCTGGTCCCGAGAGCTCGGCCTCCAAACGGCGAGGCTTTTGTTCAAAGACAAATAATGACCTTTGCCCCTCTTGTTTATGGTTCCCCGCTCGTAAAACGGCCGAGGCAGAGATAACAACGGTTTCTCCTCCTTTCATCTCGTCATTGTCATGAGCTGTTTGAGCAGTTTGGGACCAAAATGATCTTGCGACCTTTGTAGACGGACCGTAGGCAATAGCGACGGACCCGACGTCATGGCCGGGCTGCAGTCCGATATCTATGCCGCCATCAGCATCACTTGGGTCGCGGCGTTTCTGGCCCTTGGTCTACGACTCAAGGCGCGACGAATGACTAAAATGAACCTTTGGTTCGACGACTACTTCGCCATAATCGCCTTGGTAGGGTTGACTTGATCACTGTTCCGAACCAATGCGCACGTGCTGACCAGTTATTCCAGCTCTTTGTATCAAGTTACTGCTCCGTGACCATGTACTGTACGCGATATTCTCCGACTCTGACTGCAGTCACTTACTTTGTCTAGGGACGCATAGCTACAAACTCGGCCAATCCATCCTCACGATCGCAAACCCAAACGAAGCAAACCGTACCCAAGACCGGTCGCGACTTTTACTCTAGATCTGCGAACTTCTCTACGCCTCCTCCATTGCCTTTTGCAAACTCAGTATCTTGTTCTTCTACTGGCGTGTCTTTCAATATACCTCCATTCGATACGCCATTATTATCTTGCTCGTCGCTGTGAGCATATGGATAACTATCCGGACTTTCATGGTCATCTTTCACTGCGTGCCAATTCGAGCGTATTGGGACAAGAGTATACAAGGCGCTAAATGCCCGTTTAACGAAGCGAATTTCTTCTTTGCTACGATTCTTATACATACGACTATGGACTGCGTTATCTTGATTTTACCCGTCATCGAAGTTATGAAGATGACGCTCCCTTTATCACAAAAGTTGGCTGTTGTTGGACTTTTTACATCTGGAACCATGTACGCTGAGCTTCGCTTGGAAATTTTCTTGTCTAACGGCGTACAGAGTCTGCGTTGCGTCGATATTTGTTTTGGTACATTCGAAATTATATAACCCTCGAACCGACGACATTCCGAAAGACATGGCACAGAGCATGATGTGGGCGGCCGTCGAGATCAATATGGCAGTTTTCTCCGGTACGGACTGATCTCACTTCACACTCCATTGATATCCATTACTGACAGATATGGTAGCCTGTCTCCCTATGCTACGGCCCATCTTTCGTCACTGTCTACCAGGACTCGCGACAACAGAAGAGTCAGCACGAGCACCGATCAGTTTACCAGCCGTTGTCCTGCCAGGGGTAAGGCTCACCGAAACGAGATCGAAGAAGCGGGAGTCTCGGAGATCAGGCATGTCTAACGGGCTGTATGACCCTGAGTTGGGCGCCTTTCATGGATTTTCGGATATATCAAGCATCAGAAGCGTGGCGTCTAGATCAGAGAGCGAATCCACATCGAGGAGCACATAATATTAATATCATTTTTATATCTGAACCTTTTTTTGTCGCATCGCAAATTCCTCTGGTTCCGTAATTGCCAGCGTGCAGTGACTATCCACCTTGACCACCTTGCCTGCTCTATTTTGGTTGTATCTTCCAACTTTCGTAGTAAGGCACTGGTTTTATGAAGATCTCAGGAACGGTTGATATAGGTACTAATCCAGGTCGAATGGGAATCGACAACCGAGAATAAAGAGCTGTCTTTCGAGAAACGGGACCCATGTTTGCCTAAGCTATGTACGGTTTCCTTTAAACACAGTGTATCCTTGCAGCACTTGAGGTTCGTCTGCTGCTGCTCGCTCTCATCACGAGCGCTTCATGGAAACCTTATCAATATTCCGAGCAGCCCTTAGGTTCAGGCCCTGGGTTTCAAGCCATCTGAAAGCGGTCTTATGCCTTATAAAGAGTGCCAAACATCCATCGTGGTAGTCGTGCTCCTCAGTGGTGTCCATGCATGCAATTCCTTCGAGGAATAGCCTGAACTGTAAGTTATTGGGATTATGTTGAGTGATGCACTCCTCTATCTTGGCGGACTTATTGAGGCAATACAGGTCGATGTTCGCTAGGGTCGGCACTTTGTTCGGTTGGGACAGGCTTCGACCATCGAGGTTCGATCTGGAGAAGGTTGCGTAATAATGATCAGATGGGGTCTGTAGCCTTCGCTTGTCTTCCAATTCCGTCAACCTCTTTATTTATTGTAGGGTTTGTGTCGGTATCCTACTCTGTTGGGTTGTCGCCAGATCTACCGTCGTCGACAGTCCACCAGGAAGGGGCCAGGTCGTCGTTGCCGCTCCTGCCCATTGACCATAAGACCTTGACAGCTGTGTGCTTATCTTGTGTCGTAGCTTCGTGAAACTTAGAAAGGTCGTGCAGTCGAAGGTATAAAGGTTCGTCCAACTTTCATAGTTCCATAAGCTGGTGAGAATATGAGGGCATAGATATGGATGACAAGGCCAACAAGCACAAGAACTACCATGGCAAGAATGACACCCCCTTGTCGATTAAGGCGGTCGAGAGTAATGGCGTCCATCCTGAATATCGGGTGCGGCTGTTGGTGCCAGTGGATACAAGACACAGGACGAAAGAACGGGTGGCTGACGGATTTCTTGGGGCTAAGAGAACCTTTTGTAAGAATTGGGAAATTGGGTTTGGGCTTATTTCCAATAGCGGCACAGTCCATATTGACCTACCAAGGTGTTGGTTGGTTGCGATGTGGAGTAATGGAGGACCCTCCCTTTGGTGAGGCTAATTGGATTTATCGTAAGTCTGAGACAGGGATCTGTGATGGCATTGGTCAGACAGGACCAGCACTCGAACCGCACATCCGACGCGTACTGACAGTACAATTCTCCGACTAACTGTCTATTATGATTAATTATCAATGTAACCGCAAAGCCAATCACTCAAGTCTCCAGGACTATGATCTATATAGTGTACGACGCATGTTGATGTTCTCTTCAAGGTTCTGAAACAGCAGTGACGAGTCCAACTCCCTGGTAAGTTGGACGAATGTCAGATGACAATGATGACAACCAACATCAGTCCAAGCGTGCAGCTTGCGCAGTTCCAATGGCAGCTGAAGGCCCCATTTTCGAGAAGTTATTATGTCAGCGCCAACGAACCTATCCTGGTGATCACATGCGGCACAGTCTTTAAAAAAGGACATCATCACTCCTATGAAGACAACGTTGCATCAATGGAGGGTTTTACTTGGCATTTTGATCAATTGGGCTCAGCGAGGAACTGAGAGGAAGATTTTACGTGCCCCTGCATTCGACTCCGCTCAGGTCGCTTGCAGTGCTGTCAAAGCGATGGATCATCTTGAGTTCTAGAACGGCCATTTATGGGACGGAGGCCGGATCTGGAATGTGCCAAGAAGCGTTGGTCGTTAGTTTACAGCTGTTGGTTGAAGATTAAACCCTCGCTAACAGACCTGTTATCTATCTCGCTAAAAGACAGCGGAGACGCTAACAAGGAGGATAGCACCAACAGTCAATAGTTGCCAAATAGTTACGGAATGGCCGGATACCAGCTGAACCTGTATTGAGCAAATAAACTTAAAAGCTGTGCAGCCTGAGAAAACTGATATTGCGAATCCCCTTTCGTACCAGTTCGTTCTTAACGTATTGCGTCAACAGAAATGCTTATGGTTCAAGCACTCAGCAGATGGAGAGAGAGAGTACCTGTAATCCCTGTTGCTTAGCCGGTATTTAGCCGGGTCGCTACCGCCCCGCGTGATGAATCGGGACGCGCTTTGGAGCTAGCTACCCTGCATCTAAACATCTTTGTATCAAAAGGTTATCAAGTTACCTACGAGAGGAAGAATGCCTCCGACTGTTTGCAAAATTGTTCCCTGAATTTCTCACAAGACTAAAACGAACATCTAAATGATATAAGTTATGTTTTTCGACTTGTATAGGTACCTAGCTTCACTACCAGGTTTTTTGCACGTCCGGCTCTTAGCATAATTGGGTTCATAATGATAAAAGCACTATGTATGTTTCGGAAAAGACCCAATATCACACCACGAAACAATGGGCAAGGCCAGTGCAAATGAGACCGAAACTAACCGCAATTCAGTGAGATTAGCATGATACCACGGAGAGAAAGAATCACTTCACATGAGCACAAACATCAATGGCATGTATGAGCCATGAGCTACGAGCCTGGAGTGGTATCCCAGGAGTCAAGGAAAGCAAGTCAGCACCTTGAAGAAAGATTTGGTCAAAGAACGTCCATTATTTTATTTTATGTGTATGGGAATACTCAAGCGCTCATTCTTCATAATCATTCCGATGCGTTAGCAACGACAAACTCAAGAATAGTCAAGTTGGGGCCATTCCAATGCTTTCTTGCGTGTGTAAACCACAGCCCAACAGCGATAGCTAGGACGGCTACCATGACCAGGCCACAGTAATTCATGTTCTCGCCAGTGACAGGGAGAGTTGATGGGAAGGGGAGGAAGATAATGACGTAAAGGGTATAAACCAGAGCAAAGATGTTGACGGGAAGACCAAAGCGACCGAGGTTCCATTCCCCAGCCTTGATAGTAGATCCCGAGAGACGAACGTATACAATACTGGCAATGGCGATAGCATAGCTGAGGTAAAGAGCCAAAGATGAGAGAGATGTAATGGCACCGAAAGCAACGTAAGAGGTGTTGCCAATGTTGAGAAGGTTCAGAGCGCAGACGAGGAAGACAGTGAGGATGATGGATCGAGTAGGTACGCGATGAGTAGGGCTGACATACGCAAAGTAAGCAGGCATGCCGCCATCACGAGACCAAGCCCATGTTAGACGGGAGACAGATGCTATATTCGCGAGGTTGACACTGAACGAGATGATGAAGAGACCAGCTATCATGGCAGTGGTAGCCTTGTTGGAGCCAGTCACGTTAAGGAGGATAGCCTGGATCTGACTGGGCTGCTCAAGCATGTCCTCAACAGAGCCCATGGCGGAGATGAGAACGTTGACCATGATGAAGCCGAGGACGCCGTTCATGAAGATGGACCAGAACATGGCGCGAGGGACGGCAGACTTGGCCTTTCGAGTCTCTTCAGACATATGAATAGCACTATCGAAGCCTGTAGACAGTTAGCGAGGTCACTATGGGAACTCTCGTTACAACTTACCAGTAAAGCTCCATACGCAAGTCAGCATGCCCAGGTTCCATGCGATGTACTCATTGTCCCAACCAGACGAGATGTTGCGCTGCAGCCAGAAGGACGAAGGGTTTCGAGGACCCATCACGACTAGAACAACGACAAAGATGACGAAGAGACAGACGTGAAGAACACCAGCGACAAGTTCAGTCCATGGAATGAGCTTAAAGGCGTAGACGTTCATCAGCCCATGGACCAAACACATGGCGATGACAAGAACGGAAGTATGCCATCCACCAGCGACATAATTGGGATGATTGATGCTGATCATCGACTCGAGTAGGATGATAGTGACGTTTGCGATTGCAGCCAGCAGCGACACATAGCCAAACCATGTCGACCATCCTTGAATCCAAGTCGCGAATCGCTTCACCGATTGAGGTGCCATATAAAAGGTCCAGTGATACTGCGCCCCAGCGACAGGTTGAATGGAAGCCATCTCTCCCAACGACGCAGCCTGGGAGATGGCGCCACAGAAGACGATAATGAAGCTAAACAGGAACGTTTGTGGTCCACCATTGAAGAGGGCAAAGTACATGTTTCTACCACCATCAGCATCGTTGCGACCGTGACATAGAGTAGGAGGAACTTACGAGCACATACCCTCCCATAATGCCATATACGTCAACGAAAAAGCAAAAAGCTGCGAAAAAGAAAACACCTTTCGCGTTCGTGTAACATTATAGATGTTGGAACCCTCAGGCGACCTAGCCGAAGCGTCAACGCTCACAGGGACAGGCTGCTGCTTGCCCGAGGCTTCGAGCTCAATGCTGTTACTACCGTGCGACATCGTGAACCCAGAATATGCGAGCGATATTGAATGCAGGAACACGAACCAACAAACTTCGGGGTAAGCAGACCCTCAGGTATAAAAAGTGCCAGCAACGGGTTACCTACAGGGTGGACCTATTGGGGAAATGCGAACGAGCTATTGCCTGAAACAAGTAAAGAAGCTCTGGCATCAAAGTTGAGCGACAGATCCTCAACGGATGGAAGGGGGAGTTAGGCGAGGCGAGATTGCCGCGAACAAGACCGGCAATGAAATCGAACGGGTTTTTGTCAGTGGGATTGTGGCGTCGCAGATCATTTCTCGTTGGGAAATATCTCGTGGAACCGCTTGAGATGTAACGCCAAGTGGACTCGAAGGAATATTGCTAGCAGGGACCAGGCTTTATGTACCAACAGCCACAAGAGATATCATATTTTCGTGTTCTCTTTGCTCTTTTCTTAATGATCAATACTGAGCGAGGAGACAGGGCAAAAGAGAGAACGGAGGTTGCATTGCTTGGCTTACTACTCCGCATATCTTGCTGAGCGAGAAAACAGGGATTGTAATTGTCATCACCAACCTGCATAGATCGACGAGACAACAATCATCTCATAGGCCACATTAAAGAACAATAAATCTCCACTTGAAGACGTACAAAAGTGGACAGTACTTAGGAAACTTGAAACGTGTGTGCCCAGTGGTCCGAGATAGAGTAGTTATCCCGGTACCTTGAACATGAGAGGACCGCACCGCAAGCCGCTGACTTCAACGACCCAGACAGATTATCACTGCAGCTGAAGAAGTCGAAACACGGCACGAGCATGCAATCCTTGCGTTCCATTCATGGTTCATCGTGTATGTATGTCTTAATTTAATTACCTGGTCACTCAAATTCATGCTGTTCCCTCGCCCAATGCAACTCTATTTATTTGACAGCCCCGAATGCTACCCTCTCCCCGTCTGCTCGGTAGCATTAAAAACCAACACGTTGGTCCCTTGCTAAACGCTCCGAAGGGTATCGAGTGCTACGCAGACGATGGACCAAGTATCGCAAGCGGCTCCGCCGTTTTACCCGTTGACGGAGAGTAACCATGCTGCACTTGTTGTTATCACTGCTGTGATTTTCTTCATCTATGCGATTCTCGGTATTATTGGGAAGTTGATCATTCGGTTGAATATTACTTCTATGAAAGATTTCGACGTGGGGTTGCTGATTGCTGCTTTGTTGTACTTTATACAAACGGCTTGTGTTGTTGCTGCTTGCAATCATGGACTTGGTGAGCATCGCGATGCTCTGTCTGATGAGAACTTTGGCCGGCTCAGCAAGGTAAGTCTTTTTTTGGAGAGTAGGGAATGTTGCTAATACGGTATAGCTGATGTATGCGTCACGAGTATTCGGGATTCTTGTTCATGCGACGACGAAGGTCTCACTTGGGCTTCTTATCCGACAGATCGATCGGCAAGGCGGACTCAATACTGCGAATATGATCCTTGGCGGAGTTGTCATTGCATGGGCTATCTCTGGATTATTCGCGACCGCTTTCCAATGCTCAATGCCAGAACCATGGCTTGCTGAGAACACAGCGCAATGTCCGAACCAAGGGCCAGTCTTTCTGTACAATGGCATCATGATCATCTTGACAGATATAGCTCTGTGTGTTCTCCCAGTTGCAATGATGTGGGAAGTCCAGACCTCGATGCGAAGAAAGATGATCGTCATGGCGCTTTTCGGCACGCGACTCATTGTCCCGATCATCACGATACCCGAGCTCGTTCACGCACGATACATGTCTAAAAATTCAGACGACCTCACATGGCAAGCTGTCTCGATGATGATCTGGGGTCAAATTGCACTCGGCCTCTCAGTAATCACAGTCTGCATCCCCAGTCTCAAAGGCGTAATCGACAGCCTACTTGGTTCAACTGCAGTTGCAGCCCTAAACACTCCCTATGAACTCAAAGACAGTGGCAACGGAACGGGTCTCGAGATGACAGCTCTTTCCGACTCACGAACGAAACAAACATCGAAGCAAGGCAGTGGCTTAGGTAGTGCTCTACGGAGACATTCGAGACCACGGCATAACGATCAACCAACGTGGCGAAGGGACGTGATGGGGGAGGTACGAACTGAAATAGCGAGTGGAAGCGATAGTGTGAGGAATTTGACGGAGGGGGTGATGGTGAATCGGGATTTCGAAGTATCTTACGATGATAGACATACTTCACGTGCTGACTCAATGGGATCTAGTGAAGGTGCATATCGGATGTAGGGAAATTTAGCGTTAGTAACAGCAATGGCATTATTCCTTGCCTTGATTCATGTCTTATGGTTTACCAGGCTCAAACGTCGGAGAATTAGCTCCTCCTCGCCTCAGCCGCACCACGGGCGCAAGACGGTAGATCTGAGTTTCTTCAGTTCCCTTCTCCCGCAGGATTCACTAGCGTACTCGGTTAGAAGCAAGTATCGAACAAAGCAAAACCGCCGAGAAAAATGAAGCGGCTGCACCCGGCAAATCCCCTAGCCGCTGAAGATAAACTGGATCCAGGGGGCGAGTTTGATATGTCCGTCGTGGCTTGCGACTCGCTGGCTGGGAATTAATGCCAAGGTTATTTCCGGCCCACTTGGTAATGTAGGGAACAGACTTTCGGGCCGGTCCCTGGTCCCCGAGAGATTTACCGTGGCTTGGACTAAGGATCAATGTCTTAGCCACTGCTGACATTGTGAGAATTCTCTTTTCCTTCATCTGGCGGTCAAGATTTTGCGACATTGGTGGTGTAGCATCGTTGGAGAACGTGGTTACAACGTGTTGATAGAGGTCAGTCAAATTAAACTGCCGAGCGCCATTTTCGGTGCTCGTATGTGATCGTCCACTTCGTGCGATACCTTCACTGATGCCACTTGTTGAGCCACTGTGATCCACTGTTCAAGGGGTCAGTTGGGGCTGGTCAGAGCATGAATTAGTACGTAACGAAGGATATCTCGGTTATCCTTGTTCCTTGCTCATGGCTCTTCACTATACTTTTCGTGGCGAGACATGCGAATCGACGAGACGAATCCATAAAGATGCAGTTTGTGGGATCATTATTTATAAATGTCAAACTCATGGCCCTGAACGCACTGTTGTGTATTGTGCAAATTTTATGAACGCTGTCACCGATCTCTTCCATGTGTTGCTGACTCAAAATTGTTAGAGTCATCCTTCTTCCCCGCCCGGGATCGGATAAAGTTCGTTAACCAACTGCCATATCTGGATCTGTGAGTCAAAGCAAATACCCCTATGTAAACCTCATGGTTCCAGATATTTTAAAAGGCATTTCTTCAAACAACACATTGTTGGATCAATTGAAAATAAAATGAATTCTCTCGACGAAGAGGCCCGCAATGAAGCGGCCCCGTTGCTGCAAAACGATGAAGAAAGACCTGTCTCAGAATGGCCGATGAACGACTGGTGGGCTGAGCTATCGCTCATCACACGCTACACAGTCCCTCTGGTAGCAACATATCTACTTCAATACTCATTCAGCGTTATCACAACAACAGCCGCTGGCCATCTTAGCCCCGATGACTTGGCAGCCGCAGCAATTGGCGTCACAACCATGAGCATAGCTGGTCTCGCTCTCTACGAAGGAATGGCAACAGCTCTTGACACCTTATGTGCACAAGCCTATGGGGCCGGTAACAAGACGGGTGTGGGCTTGCATGTGCAGCGCATGCTTCTTCTCATGGCAGTTGTTACTATCCCTGTCGCTGCAGTTTGGATCTGTTCTCCCGCATTCCTGATTCTCATCCTCAAGCAAGAACGCCTCGCCGTCAAAGCAGGTTCATTTCTTCGCGTCAGCATACTAGGCATCCCCGGCTATGCCTCTTTTGAAGCATTGAAGCGCTTCCTCCAAGCCCAAGGCGACTTCAACACCGGCATGGCAGTCTTGGTCGTCTGCGCCCCCATCAACGCCATCCTCAGCTGGCTCTTCGCCTTCAAGCTCAACCTCGGCCTCGAAGGCGCCGCTCTCGGCGCAGCAGTAGCTAACACCCTCCGCCCAACCCTCCTCCTCATCTGCATCTTCTTCAAAAAGTCAACCCACGAATGCTGGCCTGGCTTTACACGTCGTGCCCTGCAGGGCTGGGGACCCATGGTTCGGCTATCTGCCGCCGGATCGGCTGTCACGTTGGCGGAGTGGGCTGCGTTTGAGATCATCACCGTCAGCACGTCATATGTGAGCACGATTCATCTCGCTGCGCAGACGATCTTGACTACTACGTCGATTGTGATGTGGCATATTCCGTTTTCGCTTAGTGTTGCTGTTAGTACGAGGGTTGGGCATTTGGTTGGTGATAGGCAAGTTAATGCTGCGAGACGGGTTACGATTCTTTATGGGATCATGTTTGTTGCTTTAGGATTCTTTGATGGTGCTGTTTTGTTCTTGCTGAGGAATTACATTGGGCCTTTCTATGCGAGCGATGAGGAGGTTCGAAGAATTGTTACGAATACTATGCTTGCTGTTGCGGGCTTCCAAGTGGTTGACTCCATTGTCTGCGGGTGCAATGGTGTTCTCCGTGGTTTGGCCAAGCAATCTGTGTCAGCATGGGTTGTGTTCTTCGTCAACTACTTTGCCGCTGTTCCCATCGCAATCTGGTTGGAGTTGGGTCCTTGGAACCTGGGCCTGAATGGTGTTTGGTCAGGAGTGATAGGCGGCTCTGCAGTCATTGCGCTTATCGAAGTCATCTACATGATCAAAGTCGACTGGAGAAGTTCCGTCGAGACAGTCAAGTCAAGGGAGGATTAGCCTCTCGACTGTATGATTCAACATCAATACAATATTTTTCGTCTTACCAAGGGCTTCTCATACTCACTATCAAGTTCATTGAGTCACATGCAAAGTCCGGAGCCGGGCGGCATGTTCATAACTCGACGGCCTATAATCGGCACCGTTCGTTGTTTCCTCCTCGCCACTTCTCTCAATCATCTTTCATCTGATCACGCGACCTATTCCTGTAATTTGATCGTCGCTTTGTCCACGTGGTACATAACGGTCCCCAACGTTTGAGGGAACATCGTCATCAGTGACAGATCCTTGGGTCAGGGCGCGTAGGGTTCTCAACCTCGTCAATCTTGCAATCTGCATTAGATACCTCACACTAGAAAATAGCCGCGGTACTTGATGCGCTGGCATCATTCGCATGAGTGACTTCTCGGGCCAAAGGAATGATGTGCAAGTTGACCCCGCTCGATTACATGCCAAAAGGCGTAGTCATTCTGCATGTAGGATTTCGTCATCTTTTAGTATCCTCCGAGAATCGCCCATTGGCTTTGCTGCTTAACTTCCAAATCAGGATATGAGGGGTGCTTTAAAGTGCAGATGCCCAACACCAGTAGTTTTATCTCACTGCCGACAGCCTCGAAATCGCTTTCGAAGTAGAAAAACATGGGTAAAAGTGTCGTTGCGTGTTACCTTCTCCTTTGGGCCTCTGCGTTGTCTCTTTTCGCATTTTCGTACTCACCAACGCAGCAAATCTCAGGTCCCTAGATTGCACAACATTTCTCCTTTCGATGGTCAAACAGTCACTGCATTTTAGACTCGCTGAGCTGTTATAGCCCCCTCCAATCAATCTAAGCTTAAAACAAGGCGGACCATTTCAGCCCTAAAAACTATGACCTGGCGCTGTTGTTGCTAGCGCCGAGTCGATGAGTTGTCTCCGAGCGCGGACCGATATCTCACTCATATCAAGCAACGACGATCGCACATTCGATATTGAAATTCGCCCCCTTCGGTCCCGTCAAACTCTATTGACTTTCTGGAAGGGGGTGATCACTAACAACTGGTGGTAGTTTTCGCACTTATTATCTCACGTGTACATGTCATGTGCCCCAAGCAAAGCCCCTTCATGAGGGGTTGGAGGATTGAGATTATCGTGGCATGCGGAAAGAGAGCATCATTGTGCAGTTGGGCAATCTGGTTATAAAATGGCTTTGTTGTCCACTGACTATCCAGGTAATAATTCAGCAGCAAAAATGATCATCGTGGAATTATTCGCGCCTCCAAATATCATTTTAATTTCTTCAGAATTATCCGATAGCTGAAGGTTGCATCTCGCGACTTCTTTGCATTATATTTACGATGGCCTCTTATGATAAACGCCCTTATATGACACTTATAGACTACAACGGTCAGTGATCGAGGGCGCATCGCTGGCTTGACTCTTCACTTACTTTTCGAATACATCAGGCAATATGGGAACTGTCACTACGCAACAGCCAAAACGGTCAGGTTCAATGCATGTTGAACCTTCGATGTCGGTCAGCTCAATCACGCTGACTCACACCAAGCAGGTTCCAGATCGCCCAAAGCCTGTTATAAGGCCTCGCAGAAAAGAGTCTATGGATCAGTATCTGACCGGCGTTGGGATTTGGGTGGTATAGATTCGTTACAGATATACCTGCAGCACGGAGAGTAGTCAAACAGGATACTCGCTGCAGGGTAGATACTTGAGCATATCACAGTTCTTGTTTAGTGCTTTACATAGATTGATCCGAATTCTTTTCCGCTCTGCCGTGTGCAAGACCCGAGCCTCTGGTAAAACACGCTAAGGATAAGTAATTTCAAAAGAATTGATAATATTCTATATTAGCTTCGGTTCAGGAAGGTTAAGATCAAGTGGCGGGTAATGGCCATGTGACACAGCTGTCCGAGATCCGCCGAACGTGGGTGAAGATCTCACCTGCGATGAAACACCATGTTTCAGTGAAAGAGACATTTGCACATTTGCCTAATTAACGATTGGCCAGGCATCACTGAAGAGAGACAGCCTCGAAGTCAGTTCCTGTCTGCTGAATGCCAATAGATCAGATTACAGCTCGCCTTGTCTTTTGGTTAGTTAAAACTGCATTTTGATGCCATGTCTGCTGAATCAGGCAACTCGTGATGATTTTCGAGATTCAACCCAAATTCAAGATGAGCATTTCTGTTTTATAAGAATATTTGGATACTTGACGAATTCCGTTATGTAGATAAAGCTACAGCCTGCTTCCACCAATGGGCTACAAGAGCGCTGTGTGACTACCGTAAGCATCTATGCACATTGAAGTCCAATCAGGATGCTTTCTCTTCAGGTTTGTGAGGGGCTATATGTTAGGCCTGAATGATGCCTGAGCGCAGTCAAAGGGGCTTAGCCAGGCTCAACTGAACCACGCCTACACCGTTTTACAACAGCTGAGAAGGCCTTGCTGTCAACCTTGAATGGTTGTCAATGCGGTTAGGGCGCCACACTCTTGTCTGGAAAAGATGGTAGCCACATGATCTGATTCTCTACATCTCAATCAGGCTCTCCATTTCAGTAATTCAGTTCCTCTTTCATTCCTGTTGCTTCTCAACTACCGCTTCCGCTGATACGCAGGCACCCAACTCGCTACTATGGCGGAAGCATTCGGTATAGCTGGCAGCGCGTTCGGCACTGTCTCTTTGGGCTTGCAACTGTTCAAAGAAATTTCGCAATATCTCGATGACATCGACGGCCGCGAAGAAGATCTCAAGGAAGCACGCAATTACGCGACCAATATCCAACTCTCACTCAATGCGCTTGATGTTGCGATATCCAATGCGCCTACTGGTGATGCCACGACCAAAAATGCAATCGACTCATGCAAAGCCTCATGCATCTCCGCGGTCAACAATTTGTTGGCAGTTGTGAAAGAGCTCAAAGGCCCAACAATTACTTTGCCGAACAGCAACGCTACGAGGGCCAAACAGCTTTGCGCTAAATTAAAATATCCTTTCAAGAAGCAGAATATACAAAAGCTCGAGGAGATTCTTTCGCGTACTAACAGTGCTCTGCAAACCGTATTGCAAGTGTTTCAGCTGTATGTTTCGATTCTCGTCACTTTTTAACCTTATGTCATATATTAATGTTTATACTTGCGAAGCAACATGGGTCATACAACGACCTCTGCTCTCAACAACATGCACCAGGCCGTGGTCAAGCTCAATGCAATATGGGAAAGGAATACAACAGCTCTGGATGAAATCCACAAAACATCGCAGCTTCATGATGAAAAACTCACTACTATTCAGCAAGACGTTACAGAGCTTTTGATCCTTACACGAGACTCCGACAACTCAAAGCTCCTGTTGAGATCGATGGCCCAGCGGATATCTGACCTCACCTCTCGCACTTGTGTTGCCGCGAATTTGTTGCAGAGTCCAGTATCTCATACATTCATACCGAATGTAGAGACTACCAGTTACCAGGGTGGCGGTAGCATGACATTTAATGCTTTTTGCTCTTGCCAAACGCAACGAGTACGTCATAGTCAACGCTACTTGGGACCCTTACTTCTCGAGGCTGAAGTCAGATCAAGAGACCACCATGCGCCAGAATGTCCAATGTCGAAGCTCCCTGCATCTACCCGACAGACTGAGCGAGTCTTGAGCCTCTTGATCCCGACAGGTCAACGATTATGGGGACGTGCTAGTAAAGTCTCGCTGTCTTTCACAACAGGTGCAGGCATACTAGGCTTAGGTCAAAAGCTGACTTGGGTTGCGACAGTGGATAAGGATTCATCCCCGGTATTCCGAATGGTGCGAACAGTCAGATCATATGAACATTTGCAACGAAAAGACACGAACACGCTGTTAGCTTCATGCTTCAGACGACTTGTCTGGTGTTACTCTAACCACCACGCTTCTGTAACAGACGTCAACGTAGACGGTGATACAGTACTTGAGTGGCTACTAAAGAACCACAGGGTTTGACTATTTCTATATCGAAATGATGGCTCCAGTGGCTAAAAATATTTTAGCTCCATGGCTTGCGAAATGCATTGAAAGCCGATAATATGGCAGAGCTATGTCAGATGTTTGCTGTTATAGTAAAGCCTACGGCTTATAGACACAAGGCCACAGCGTAAGCCAAAGAAAAGGGTTCAATTTCAATGAAAATGTGGAATTACTAATCTTGTACTTTGTATAGTGAGCCTATTCAAGCTGTGGTAGCCAATAGTGGCTGGTTTTCCGACTGTACAAGGCCTGTCGAAGTTGCAACAGCTATTCTATCGCACTACAACCAATCGGTGGGCCATTATCACCAGGACTATCGCTTATCGTGGTGGAAAAGCGACAATGATCGCAGAGGTGCATATACACTCTTTCAAATTTTGCCGCAAGTAGTTGAAAGTAAGTCGCCATATAGCCAAGACTAAGTTCACAATTGGTAATCATGACAGACCTGGAATTCGGTCGCCTGGCTTGCGCTATTATAAATCAAGATCTTAATAGAGTCCGCCAGTTATTGGAGAAATCGCCGTCACATATCAACGAAATTAATTACTGCGGCCAGTCACCGATCCATCTTGCCATTGAAACGCAAAATGTCGCCGTCATAAGGATTATTCTTCACTATGCAGACCCTGAAGTTCTTAACGCCAGAGACAATGATGGCCGTTATCCCATTGATTATGCGATAAGAACGGGTAAACATGCCGAGGAAGCCCAAGCGGTCTGCTGTGCGTGCAAAGTGCTTGAATTGTTGCTTCAGTCAGATACAGGAATTTTTCCTGCCTCGTTACATGAGGGTTTAAATTCGCCCTACATCTGTATCGAAGCTCAGAAGACCCTTATCAAAGGTCTAGCGGAAAGGAGAGAAAGACTAAAGCAAATTTCATATCAAAAACTTTCTCCAGTCGAAAGACAAAGGTTAGGAGTTAATCAAGCGAGGATCCTGGACCAGAACGCGGTGCAGGTACAAAGCCAGCTCGAAGCTCGAGGTTGCTTCATACCCATGTCCCTCAAAGAGTACGAAGAAAAGGGTAGATCGGCAGACGCCCAAAAATCGATTTACTCGTATATCTGTAGCGGCAAAGTCGCTGAATATGCCCACCAGTTGGGATTTCATTACTCTGACAACGAATTTTGGGACTTTGTCTCCATCTTCCCAATTCGGATGAGGATTCATTCGTTCTGCGGATTTCTGTACACTGGCAACGTGATTACCTGTTCATATTTGTGCTGGATGATCAACCGAGGTTCGAACATCTCAGCAGCTGTTCCCGACACAAAATCACCAAAGCTTGAGACAGGACTGACCGCTGCTCACTATTTCATGCTCAGCTTAGGGCTAGCTTCCGAAGCCTGCCGAAAATGGGCCATGGACTGCCCGCTTTCACCATCAGCTTTCAAGATAGCTTTTTCTGATACCAGTAACGATAACTGTCGCTGCTGGTGCTCTCAATCGGCACGGAGTCCTCTGGCATTGCTTCTAGTGGGGATTTATTTGTCTGAAAGGTACAGTATTTTCGTGTCAGAACACGATTTGCTTGATCGGCTCACCCAATCGACGGAATTTATAATGACCGGTCTGTTCTCTACGCATAAAGAAAGAATCAAAGAATACCAATGGGTATTTAACGCCATTTTAAGGTGCTATACATCTTTTATGCTAGGTCTGCGTCATTTTTGCGGCGTTCTCAATCGGGACCCCACAGATCCTTCGCTTGAAGAGGAGAGCAGGGAGATTCAAGAAGAGGATTCTTTCTTGCTTGAATTATTCGAAAGTCTCCTTGAAGAGTTTCGAGCCTATCCGCTTCACAATGGTATGAGACTGGAAGACTTTTTTGGATGGATGCGAATGGTTTGGGCTCCAAGAATGCGGGAGGTCGAACAATATCTTGATAAACAACGGCTCACAGACGAACAACTACGGGATACCGAGTCGATTGGAGTGGTTTGGGAAATTGGGCCCCAACCAAGGGATGAAAGCTCCAAGCGTTGTGATGTGGAAGAATCCGATTTATGGGATGCAATGGATGAGCTGGATCAGATTGCTACAGATCCAGAGAGGCCTACGAAGGAGAGTCTACAGACTCATACCTAAACAAGTATTTAGTTCTACCTAAAAGCTAGCAGTTCCAATGAGAAAGTCCGGGTCAGCCTCATCTGTCGCAAATTTTGATGTGTTGACGTAATACTGGTTCTGATCACGCAATTGGCTGCTGTAAAATGACTAGAACACCGAACTATTCCCCTCATCATCAATTTCAACCTTTCAACATCACAAGATTCTTTGAAATGACCAAAAGCAGCAGTCTCCGGCCAATTTTAGATCACATTGTGATTTTAGTGTCTTACCAAACGTTGCAAGAACTGCCAAAGCGATTGGAGAATGTCCTCACAGTAATTGATGGCGGGGCTCACGCAGATGGCCGGACAGTCAACAAACTGATCGAATTTTCTGATGGAGTCTATATCGAGCTCATTGCCTTTCAAAATGGCTTAGATCCAGAAAGGCGAAAGACGCATAGATGGGGAGAGCTAGAAGAGAACACTCTCATCGACTGGGCGTACACACTCCCTGATGAAAAGGACTTTGGAGTAATCCAACAACGGGTCAGGCAAGCCAACTCTGAGATCTTCTACCACTGGCCAGTCGCTGGCGGTCGTATCAGACCTGATGGAGTTGAATTGAAATGGTCCGTTGCTTCTGCCTACACCATTTCCGGCAAGGCTGTCCATCCAGGCAAGGCACCATTCTGGTGTCTGGACCGCACTCCGAGACACTTACGAGTGCCTTACAAGGAAGACGATGGATCAGACGCTTCTTACACAAAACACCCTTCTGGTGCAATCGGAATCTCGGGAGTGTCGATCTCAGTGCCCAAGGAGGAACGTGATATCATTGCTGGGGTTTACGACGGAATTCATGGATCCACTACAGGAGAGGGAAAATGGCATTTCGTTGTTCACTCTGGTTCTACGAATGGGAAGCAAGAGATTACCCTGGGAAGTAATCAGAGTCAGGAGAGGCACATTCACCTCACTCTTCTTGGCGACAAGGACAGCCCTGAAAGCATTGAGATTCTCCCTGGCGTGAAGTTTAGCTTCGAGTCTTGACGGGTTGGTAATGGAGGATAAGGAGCTGCCAAGACCGGATCAAAATGTAATACATGGCTGTTATTCGTCATCAGTTGGAGTTCCCTGCTTACGCAGCACTCCACCCCGGTGTATACCATCCTCGTGAAACAGTATTCGTATTATGTTTCATATAAGCTGACGTTGACACATTATACGATTATTTGAACTTCCTTATAAGGACATTCCTGGCGCTTTGCTGTGTCTCTCAGACGAAGATCTACAATGACCTCGCCGTCAGCATCTTTGTAACAGGTTCGCTTGATTGGATACGCTCACATGACGATGCAAGGAGGATCTGCAAAACGTAGGTCATGGGAAGTAAGCATAATTCTTTCAAGCGAATTACTATCCATGCGGCTGCTTACCTTTTTTACTTTCAGCCCCACGATGAAGCAAGAAGCTCCCCAATCGGTCGTCGAAATCGGCCCTTCCGTATCAATTCTTCGAACTGTGATCATGTATGACGATATGTTCAGCTGCCGAGTCCTAGGACCTGGTTGCCGCGATGTCTATAAAAGAAGCATACTTCTCACGGAAGAATAACTTTACTTCAACGCACTCTGTCACTCACAATCTCGACGAAAACACCATCTCAACAGACCAACCAACGCCGATTTATTCTCACAATCATGAAGCTCTTCTACACTGCCCTCTTCGCTCTCGTTGCCACCGCAGTCAATGCCTGTGACAGTACCGTTTGCGAGGGAGCTACTGTTCTTCGAGTTGTTCCATGTACCAAGGAGTGCATGGGACGGCCTTGCCACCTTTATGAATGCCCCGACAATCTATACACGGTAAGTAAATCCCTGCGATTTACGCAAGCATTGCCAGCTAAATGTCATTACAGTACATCTGTGGAAAGGACAAGACCAAGTGTGATGAGATTTGGTAAATGACAGCCGAAAATGATCATGCAGAGAGGTGTCTGCTAAGTGAATATCTTGCAGGAAGAAAATGATGTTGCAGAAGGAGGATATGAGCCATATGAGATTACCGCTTTAGATATGGCAGCTCAGGTTGAGCTTAGGTTATGATTGCCTTCTCTTAGACGACCCTCATTGGCGAGGTTATTAGGCCCGGCTATTCCTAAGCTTAACAAGGATTCTGTTTTAAACGCGGAGATAACAGAGAGTTACATGAATCCAACGTTGCTATCACCCGACTTTACCTACCACGTCTGTCTGACCGAGTCTGACTGTCAGCATCTTCAATTTTCTTCCTGTCAATATTCTCTCACAACGACGTTTCTCTCTCAAGTTCGATCTAAAACGGCCTCTATCGGTGCTGAAGAAGGCCAAAGCCCTTATCTGACGCCACATACCTGCGAGCATTGTCAAAAGATCGACCTCTACGTTACAGAAGAAGAGGTATTTGTGTCACATTTACCGGGGTTGGACTGGAAAGCGCGGGATTCAACCCGGTGGCATTTCAGTTGGGAGACCATGGCTTTTACAGGCATCGTACTAGATGATCTGGATAAAGGGTCTCGGGCTGGTTGTAGCCTGGGGAAGTATCTTCTCACACAATTCAGCAAATGCCCTTTGACTCCAGAGCTAAAGATTTATATCCGAGCGAATGCTTTGTGTGGCTTAATACAGGTAAAGCATATGGTCACCAAAGTAGAGGTGCTCGAATTTGAGATCTGGTCCCCGGAACATACCGACGAAGGGTTAGCCGTTTCTTCTGATCCCCGGTTCGACAATTGCTATGTCTTTTCTCCTGCATATAAGCCATATGGGCTCTTCGACGGCGGTATGGACTTTGTTTTGGCGACAGAGAAAGATAAAGGCAGTTAACTCGCGACCTTCGATCTCACACTTTATTCACACTAGACATAGAGAAATTGGCCGAGAGCGAAAGGCGGGTTACTTATAGCAAGCCTATGCTAGCTGATCCTTTGGCTTAAGAAACAATTACATCTATCAAGGACTGGATATCTAAATGCGATAAAGAGCAAGCCAAAACCTACCTGATTTGCTTAGTATCTGAACCTCACTTCTTGCCTTCCTGCCTTATCTGTGTACGACTACGGGGTTCAAGATGCGAGTCAAAATTGGTTTCTGGGAAGGCGCTGAAGGAATAAGGCGTGAGATACACCGCATTGAGTTATTGTTGGGGTGCCAATATGGGTGCCACTCTGACCATAAGTAACTTTGAAAGCTCTATGGAGGAAATCTCCTGGGAAATGGTTCTAAAGACGATTCAAGACGCCGCATTAACGACGCAAAGACGCGGGATAGACTACCTTTGGGTAGATTTATTCTGCATTATCTAGGATAGCTCTGACGATAAGACTCTGGAAATAAGCCAAATGACCGAGGTCTATACCTACGCAATATTGACCATTATGGCCAAGCGTGCCAATGATGCCTAAGAAGGCTTTCTATATGAAAGAGTTCTCCCTTCTGGAACGAGCTCTATGATGATTTGGTATTGCAATGGGGAAGAGGGAACTGCCCCATTGTTATTTGAGTTAGCCCTAAGCGACGAATTCGGGACCAGATTGGACACCTGAGGATGGGTGCTTTAAGAATACTTGCTCTCTCGCCGCTTACTCATAATTGGGAACTGCGCGACGGAGTGGTTGTGTCATCAAGAACGTTACTCGCCGGGCAACGTTGATGGGTGGATAAGAGAAATAAAAAAGGAAACCGATCCCTTTAAATGCAATGAAAGTGGTCGGCAGAAAAAGACCGATACACTTCCTGAAGTCGACCATCCACTGTATGTAATTGCATTCTTTGCTGCCTGCCCAGACAGAGCACTACCCAAACTAGATGAATGGCCTGTCAACTAGACCTGGAATGGTCTCGTCGGGTTATATACAGAGAGGTATCTCTCCGAACTGACCGACAGGATTAGAGCCATTGCAGGGCTGGCTAAGAACTTCAGCGTCATGTGCGAGTCACAGCATGGGTCAAAGTATGCAGCTGGCGTATGGTGCCAGGATCTTCCTGGGGCCCTCTTGTGGAGAAATTGTGACCGCCAGATGCTTCCAAGACCGGCCAAGTGGCAAGGGCTATCATGGTCTTGGTTATTCATTAACAACAGAGTGGATTGTAACTTTGCGGAAAGTTCTCCGTGCATAGAAGTTGAATATGTTAGTTGTTAGCTTGTCTCTCTTAAGGCTCCCTTTGGTGATCTTAGGGAGGGAGGTGACGTGCTTTAAATCAGAGGTTGTGCAATTGAGCTGGATTGGAGATATACAGGGCCTAAAAAGTTTAAAGAGAAGTTTGTTACTGGTGGGAGTGATATAAGATATCTAAACAGTGGTCACACATATGTCGATCCTAAGGTTGAGCATTTTCTTGATGTACAGGAGCCTGCTATGGACTGGATGCGAATAATGTTACTTCTTATTGATCCTGGCTGGTATAGTAATGCTGAAGGTATTATACTGAGAAAAGCAGATTGTGGGAAGTATTTGAGGTTAGGGTACTTCGAGTTGAACTATAATGGAAGAAAAAAGCGGTTTAATTCTCCTTTTCCTTCTCCTAGAAGCTGGTAGAAGCAAGTGTTCGAGATTATTTAATAGTCTTGGATGTAGCAGGAAAGATAGTTATGCCAGTCTTTATAAGAACACAGGAACGTTGTATTGTTGTTGCTGTTGTATAGTCGATAGCGGTGATTTTGCATACTATTACTAAAAGATTGTTCTTTTTTAACTAGCCTTGCTTTTCTAAATAAAAAGGAAGGCACTTCTAAGTATCGGAATCTTGCTATTGCTGTTTCCCGAATATCGGCACTCGGTGTTGAGCAAGTGCGGAGGAGAAGGTCGCGATACTTTGTAATGACGGCATGATGATGTCAGCTAAAAAGGTCTCACAATAGGTAATCAACAACGTCACCATTGAAGCTTCAATATCAAAACAACCAAGCTCTTCATTTCAGAGTTCATTTCGCTGTCGCACGTCTCAGATATCACACATCACTACTGCACGTACTTTACTCGCGCTCGGCCAGACCTTTCCGCACACCAACTTAGCACTGACTCGCCGCGATCAGACTCGCCAATCACCCCCCAATTCAGAAAAGATGGTGCACAACATCCGAACGTCAGTTTTGCCCTTAAGCCCCCCACGGTCAATTGTCAGATATACTGATATGACACAGCAAGGACGAGTTCCAAGATGCCCTGAAGAAGTATCCCATCGTCGTCGTCGACTTTTATTCCACGCACAGCGCAGAGTCAAAGCACATTGCTGCCACCTTCGCTCAGTAAGTCTTTCTCCTTACTATACCAAAAGGCCCCCGCTGAGAGTTTTAGCGCCTATGAGTTGGACAAGTTCAAGGACTTCCGCTTCGTCAAGGTTGACATCGACGACCTGAAGGGTCTGGCGGAGGAGGTCGGTGTCTCGCAACCTGCGACGTTCCACATGTATAAGAATGGGGAGAAGATCAATGATCTGCAGAGTGAGCACAAGGAGGATCTGATCCAATTCTTGGAGACTGGCCTGTAATGGCATGATTAGTCGTTGGGAAAGGGAGATGAGCAATGATAGCTGAAGTGAGGCTACTTCAAACATGCAGCGCAAGCCTCCGTTCGATTGAATGAGAATATTTTGTTCGTCGCAAGCATTATATAATCTACCACTGCTTGATTCAGGATCTCGTTGCAGTGAAATGGAATCGGAATCATTGCTGACTGTTGACAGGGTCCGCTGACCGTTGCTCTGAAAACGGAGTAACTCAGCGCTACACAAAGCCAAACCCAACTTTAAATCATCTCCTAAATCCCCAAACCGAGTTTGTAGCGATACTGTCACAAAGCGCTGCTTGAAGGGACTCATTTCCAGCCCGACTTAATTCTGCAAATCTCAGCTGATCAAGTGACATGCCGTCTTTGTCAGCATACCCCACTACGTCATTGAAACATCTCAACTGAACGGGTCCTTTATCACTTGGCATCTCCATCCTCAAAATGGCGACATCAGAGCAAACCAATAAAGGCCGCGTTGTCGGCGACTTATCATGTCAATCAGATTCATACCTCAAGACTCTCGAGACTGAAGTCATTTCCTGTGAAAGGGCGCCGAAGCAGACGCACAAGTCGAAGAAGAGCAATGGGCATTCTCATTCGCACGATGAGTGGTTAATCGAGTGCGCTGACTCGGTGCTGTTCCCAGAAGGCATTACACTGCTCCGTTTCTAATTTGCTCAACACTTTACTGACATGAGATTAGGCGGCGGTCAACCTTCGGATCATGGCACAATCACCCCCCTCTCAGGCTCAGATCAAACCCCCATCCCCATCAAGAACGTTCAGCGCCAAGGTCTCCGCTGCATAATCTCCTCCCCCAAGCCCTTATCCCCAGGTGACAGAATCCGTCAAGAAGTCGACTGGAAGCGGAGATGGGATCACATGCAGCAACATACCGGCCAACATCTCCTATCCGCGGTGATGCAGAACCGCCACGATCTCAAGACTCTCGGGTGGGGAATGAGCGCTGACGAGAGCATGAACTACGTTGACTTGCAGCGGAAACCAACGGAGGAGGAGATGCAGGCTATTCAGAATGGGTGTGCAGGGTTGATTCGAGAGAATTTGCCGATTCGGGTCGAGACACCGGATGATGCGAAGCACGATAAGCTCCCTGGCGATTATGACAAATCAGATGGTGTTGTACGCGTTATTCACATTGGAGATCTTGACACAAACACGTAAGTCCATCCTCCAAAGTCCCATCACCTACTGAATTCAATCAGATGCTGTGGAACTCATCTCTCCCAAACATCTCATATCTCCCTCATAATCCTCGGCTCAACACAATCCGTCCATGGCAAGAACTGCCGTCTTTCCTTCATAACCGGCGATCGAGCCATCAAGCTCGCAACATCATCAGTCAGCGCCATCAGCTCCATCGCGAAGCTCCTCTCATCCAGCAACGTCCCCAGCGAGGTCGTCTCCCGAACTACAGCTCTTTCCGACACAGTCACCGACTTGAAACGCTCTGAGCGGAAGCTCTTGCTTGAGGTAGCGAAGTTTGAGAGCGAGCAGGCTATCAGGATCGTTGTGCAAAACAGGATGAATGCGTATATCCACCGTTACGACGGGAACACGGACTTTATCAATAAGATTATTGGGGAGACGAGGGATGTTCTCCAGGGCACGGGCTTTGTAGTTGTCATCGCCATTGGGGAACCAAAGGGTAGTGGACCGGTTGTCATTGTTGGTGATCAAATTGCTGTCGATGTGATGGCACAGAAGGTCAAAGTAGCTATCAAGGATGTCAAGGGCGGAGGTGCAGGAGGCAAATGGCAAGGCAAAGTGAAGGAGTGGACGAATGCGCAACTTCTAGCGCTGAAAGAGGTCGTCGAGTCGTGAGACTCTGTGCCGTATCTATGATCTAGATCTATTAAGTCCCATGTATCCCATCTTAAAGAAACATTCAAACCAGTCTTCATCCTCTATCATCCCTTCTCCCATACTCAATCTCAGATCAACTGCAGAGGCTTCGGCCCAACCATCCGGTTCAGCTGATACCCCCGTCGCTTCGGCTGCGACTGCGTCATCTCAAACGCCTTTCGAATGTGCCCAGCATCAATAGCAGGTCGCTGCGGATTCGACATGAGGAACAGGCCCTTTCTTCTAGCCTGAAGGGCTGCCGCCGCTGCCTCATGTTCCTTCCCGCCCTGAGTCGTGATCTCCTGTGCCTGGATTGACAACGCCATATCGGTAAGGCGCTTAACCATTTCCACGGCGATAGAGCCCAGAATCTCAATAGCGTCGTCTTTCTTTCGCAGGTCAGCAACTACGCCGATGCAAGCCCACTCGCGGAACCGGGCCTCTTTGGCGCGGTGGAAGGAGGCCTTGCGGTAGGAGCACCATTTGGTGTACTCCTCTCCGGACATCTTGCTGGTGACTTCGTCGGCCCAGATGAGTCGCTCCCGGGACTTTTCGCTGATCTGGACAGCATCAGCGTCACCGCCGGGAGGTCGGACGGCGAACATGAACTCTTCGTCCCAGGGCATGAGAGCAGCGGAAGCTTCGGTGGTCTTCTTGGCGGTGTCTTCAGCGGCGTTGTCGGTGTCGGAGAAACTATCCTCGGCATCGTTCTCCGGCTTATCTTTCTCGTTCGTTGTTTTTCGGGCTTCACCGCGGAGTTTCTTCCACCGGATCACATTCTGTAGGCGAGTCATCCGGGCGGTGTCGTGGCGGACCTGGAAGAGGACATCCTTGATGGCGATGAACTTCTCGCCACGTCGGGCGGAGAGCTCTTTGGCCTTGGTCAGCTGCTTATAGGTTAGCTATATCTCCGAGGGGGGAGGAGTTGTTATGCCCACAATATGGATGATTTGGTCGCGGACGATCTGCTCCACGAGGGCGGCGGTTTCGTCGGCGATATCCTGCGTCTCACCAGCGACGAACATCATCTATTGCTGTTAGCGAGGGTACGACAATAGAATAGAAGTACATTTACCTGCTGAACCTCATTGGTGTACTTGGGTTCAAAGGGCGCCATGATGGGCAGCGTGCTCGAAGTAGTGTCGAGGATGTTGTGATGTTGAGGAGGAGATGGCACTCGAGCTTATGTCGGTATTCTTGGGTGACAAGAGAAGGCCTGTTTTTCTTTACAGGATTTCAATTTATCTCTTTTTAGAACGCGTCTCAGATCATGGCGTCCCTTTGTGATTCATAGTGGAAGATCGAAGTCACGAGGGTTGGTAGGGAGCTCTGACCATTCGTTTAAACAAAGAGGCAGCACTGCTCGACGCAGGCAGAAGAAGGACAGACGTTGGGTCTCTTTATTTTCCCCTAGTCTCCTTTGTCAGTGCTATTGCTACACGCGGGAAGTCTATTGTCCTCGAACAATTGAGTATCAATGAGAATTGCGGAACATGGTCATTTGACATTTACCGTAATGCTATGGACATGATTGCGCCTTCCAGCCAAAGGCTGCTGCATCCCACTTTCAGAAGTTGCCCTTGCAATCAACTCCCAAAGTCCAGCCTCGAGTTCAACGGCGACATTGAACCTTTGCCACGCCTGATCTTCTTTAGTATCTACCTTTCCTCGAATCCAGCTCCGCCCTTCGTCTTTACTAACTTCTACCAGTGCAACACCATCATGACTCCAAGCCCAACCTTCAACCGTTACCAACCCTGCAGAGATGGCTTCCGAGTCCGCAGGCTTCGTTATCATCGAGTTCACTTCGACTTCCCAAACCGGCCGCATCTTCACTCCCTGGGGATCCGCTGGGTCTTTCTCGTTGTAAAGGACGGATGCAAAAGGGCCTGGTGCACGAGTCCCCTCTAGTGAAAGTCTACAAAGCCACTTTGTCGAATTCGTGCCGAACCAGCCAGGGACAACAAGTCTTACCGGTCCGCCTCGTTCTTTACAGAGTGGCTCACCGTTGATCTTCCAGGCGAGAAGTACCTCAGGCCTTTGTGCCTTGGTCACCGGTAAGTCCTTCTGATAACGGTCTGCTTCGTACTCAAAGAACTTTCCATGATCGAGACCTTCTGACCAGACAAAGTGTGCTTCAGGAAGGGGCTCTGCAAGAGCGAGAATAGTCGACAGTCGAACACCACTCCATACCACGTTACCAATGCGCCAAGGATTGCTCGTCGGCGGTTTCAGCGGACTTCCGTAGCATTCGTGAAAGGACGTAACAGAAGTCTGAGGCAACGCCTTGAGTTGTGCCAGGGAGAGGGCGAATGGTTTTCGCACAAGGCCGTCGACTACCAGCAACCACTTTGCTTTATCGACTACAGCAGCACCCATATGTATGGTCTGGAATAACTGTTCATCTGGTGTAATAAAGGACGATAGATGGTGAGGTGTCGGCGGAGGGCGCAGGAAGAAACCTTCGGGATCAATGGATATACAAGCCTCTCTCTCGGCTCCTGAGGCTGACAATTGGGAGACGGCATGGTTCATGGGCTTTACGATCACTGATTCCATTTTCAAAGCTCATGGGAAAAGGGGGACGATATATGTGTTTGCCGAATGATGTCTTCTCAAGGTGACCTCTCTCATCTAGCGGGATCCCATCCGCGCTCCACAACCCAACGACCGAGCTTCGGCAAACAACTTCCTCTTAGCTCCCGTTCTCGACCCCGAACTCCAACAACAATCATCACGTGCAGCAATGCATTGTCCGGTCTGGTGGTCTAGTGGTATGATTCTCGCTTAGGGTAAACCCTATAGCTCAGCTTGCGAGAGGTCCCGGGTTCAATCCCCGGCCAGACCCTTCCTTTTGCTCTTGAGAGCTCTTTGATGTCGTGAAGATGTTTCTTTTTGCCCCTAGATGAAGTGGAACGCTGGGATGAGAGCATATTGTACACTCTGGTGGTCTTGCACCTGGTTGGCTGAGATGTAGATAAGATAAGCAATCTTATCGGAAACACTACCCTGGACATGTTATCAAGTTGGGAATGAGTATGGTTTATATGCTGTAGATATCCTCAATATATAATTCTCTTCCTTTCTTCTTATTATTACTTATGCGTTCCTTTCTCTGACGATTCTGGGTTGCGCAATGCGGCATACGTTGAGATGTCTGATACGCCATTTACAACTGAGCAATATGGACGAATGGCCACCAAATGTTGCACAAGTCTGCACGACATTATGGAATGCCCAAAGTCGAGTAGATACAACACTCAATCGATAGATCTTGAGAATCTCTCAGGAGAAACCATGTGACTTTAATTCTTTTCATTTTGGCTACGCAAGAAGCCTCATTGACCGTGTCCCCTCGAAATGAACTGTGCCCCAATTGGCCCTCGGCTCTCAACCAATCAGAGCCACGCCCGGTTAGCTCAATCGGTAGAGCGTGAGACTCTTACGAGTACGCGATCTCAAGGTTGCGGGTTCGACCCCCGCATCGGGCTGTTCCTATAAACGATTGCGAGCAATAGCGAGGCATCTCTTTTTTGCACTAATTTTCTACTCTCCTGGAACATCGACACCAGAAACCGACTTGCAGATCTCTAGGAGCTCTTCCTGCTTGCTCACATTGTCCGCTCCAGGATGAGGTCTGCTCTCTCCACTGGTTGTAACGAACGCACCAGACGTAGCCTTTGTCAGAGATCCTTCACCAGCGACCCAGCTTGCCAATGCCTTTGCTGGTTCGCTCAACTGAACTGGTGCCGAGTTTCCTCCCATTTTGGTCTTTACCCAGCCGGGATGCATGCTGAGGACTTGGATGTCAGCCCAGCGTCGTGCAAAGGCCTTTGCGAGCATTGTGTCGTGAAGCTTGGTGTTGCCGTAAGAGTGCGATTGAGTCGCGTTCTTGAGAGTCTCGTCACCGCTGTAGTGACTGTCTGAACTCATGAACAAGAGCCTGCTCTTGGGCTTGTCCATGAGACATGTGAGGGTGTATGGCGCGAGGGTGTTGACTGCGAATACAGCCGAGATCTTGTCCGAAGTGATTTCCCTCGATGCTGTTGAGCCATAGCCGATGCCTGCGTTGTGCACGACGACATCAAATGGCCCGGCGCTGTTTGCGTCATTGGCGAGTTTCTTGGTCTCTTCAATTGAGGATAAGTTGCCAACGAGAACGGCTGCAGCGTTGGGGATTGCGGCTTTGGCTGAAGCGGCGCGATCGGCGTTTCTGGCGTGGAGAACGACTTGGTGGCCTTGCTCGACGAGGAGCTTTGCGGCAGCTTGACCGATGCCGTCTGACGAGCCTGTGATGAATACGCGGACCATGTTGTTGATCTGGGTGAGATTCTCAAGTTATGATGTGATGAGTTGCGAGAAGTCTAAAGCAGGAGCCCTTGCATTTTACCGATACATGATATCACACACAGAGCTGGTTACGTCATCAATTCAGCATCCATCACTGAGGCAAATCGTACGTGACAAAACAAAGAAATGAAGGTCTAGAAAGTGCGGAACGGGTTTAGAAATGTCGATAAATCGGGACATTCAATTTTATCCGTGAGACTGCTCGGAAAGTGAATGTCCTGGATTATTGAAGCCTCGTGTTCTGGAAAACGCGGGGTGCTGAGCCACAGTGCTGCCGCATGTGCAATGACGAATAGACGTCTCGATCAATCGGCCAAAGCCATTACATTCAAGTCGTCGAACCGCCTTTCGTTTTGGATGTGAAGGATTACTCGTTTGAGCAAAACTGACCACGAAGCTGCTTTGACCTGCATCCTCGACTACGGACGTCGAGACCGAAATGCAGAGGTTACATGGCCTCGTTTCCCCAGCAGATCTTCTTGACCATCTACCAGAACGTCAGCGAACCAATGTCTGGACACTCACTTGTCAGCGCATAACATGTGATCGAGCTCTTTTGTTAAATGCAATCAAAGTCGAAGATAACCTTAACCCATTCTCCGATCATCGCTAAAAGTGGCAAGCTTAAAGAAGTGCCGTGACACCCGTGTCCTGCCACGTTATCGGCCACGATTCTGCCTACTCTAATTAATAGTAGGTGTGCGTTTGTCTCAATTTGATCAATCCAAGGTAACATTCACCAGTAACGCATGCGGCTGAACGCTTCTAGATATCAGCAGGCGACTACTCGCGCTTCATCATTGGACTTTAACCAAGTGGCTTGAAATGCTGTCTCTGAGTAGCCAACCGTGCTGCAAAGTGATGGTAAAAGACTTCGAATGATTGGGCGGAGGAGTCTAGCGTCGTCGATAGCCTCACAAGGCGTTCCTGCACTGGCGTTTTGCTGACAGGGGTTAGACCGCTGGGCTGGTTATTTAGAGCTAAGGGTTCAGTGATATATGCCTACCTTCGGCAAAAGAGAAATTGTGAGCAACTGCGATATAATACCCTGCTGTTTGCCGTCCCCAAATTAGCTATTCCTCCAACACATATACAAAATGACTAAAAACCAGATCTTATTCGCAGTCGATAACCAAACACCGTTCACATTAGTCCCAAACCCAACAACATTTAGTGACTGGGGCGACTTTGCCGCAGGCCCGACAACGGTAAGATTTACCCCAAACCGCGTCGTACACCCGTGCTAAAGTGTACCAAGGTCAAACCTTTTCAGAAAGGAGACGGCGGCCATTTAATGTCTTCACAATCCCCGTTTGTCGGCTCCGCCGGGATAGTCGGATATTCACTCACCAGCAAGAATGGCGCCACGGTATACATTCGCCTCCTTGCAAGTAACCCGTACCTGAGCGTTCGCGACAACTGGGCATGCGTCTCCTTCGCTTCCTTCGACCAGGAAATCGACCAGGCCGCTTATAATCACCATTATTATAACGAACCTCGTCATGCCAGCACGCAATTTGAAGAGAGGACTCTTAGTGTGAGCAACCACCAGCGTTGTCTTAACGGAAGGCTAATATTCATATAGCTTACTTCAAATATTGGCCATGCAGACTGTGCGACGGCAACGTTCGTTTTGACTTACATGTAAGTAGTCACTTTAATACTATGTCACTTGCCTCGGAATTCCTTCACGGAGAATGGTGCTAAGGTCTTTTATAGGGTTCCGGACGTGTACCAGTCCTCGTTTATCAGCCAAGGCTGAGAAGTAATAGCGCGCAACGCAGTCCAAGTTTGTGAACAGGACAAGTATCTATAGAAGTCACGAACTGGAGTATGAAAAGTAGAAGAAATCGAATAAATCAGGTCGTTAATATCATAAACTAATTGCATATATAATGTTACATAGTGCCAGTCTTTCGATGACAAACCATATTCCAACCCAATGATGGTGGGTTGGTTTTCCGTATTTTATAAATCCGCCAGACTTGCCCAGACTCCAAATCATGTTCAGTTTGCAATTACCTTGACCATACTCTAAACTAGATATACAAGCGGTTCCTAGGGGAAAAGCTATATCTCCCCGATCTCTCTCGTTTAGAGGGATGGTAACGTGTCCACAAACTGAACCACGTAAGGAAAGATCGTGAGATCGGGGATTTGCTCCAGCATTGATGGCACTACTTCATTGCATTCAGACCGCCAGCAGAGATTGGCGGAGCCTTATCTCCAGCCTGTTCCTTCTCGTCGATCAGCTCACCAAGAGGCATCTTACCCATGGAAGTATCGGACTGAGAGCTAAGCATTCCACGGTTGGGAGCCTCCCGCGGAACGAAGTGCTGGTAGTCAGAAGTCATGTCTGTTCTGTTCTGAAGAGAGTAGTTGGTCTCGTCAATAGAAGGCTTCTTTCCAGTGGGAGCCTGGTTGCCAAAGAGAGTGGTGGAGCCAGACTGCATGTCAGAGTTGTCGTTGCTGACGTGAGGGAACTTGGAGTAGTTGAGCGACTTTCGGTGTTGAGCGTAGTCAGGCATATCCTGATCCTTGCTAGGAGGGAAGTTGGAGGTGGCCTTGCTGGAAGGCGAGAAGTCGTTGGTGGTACCATGGGAAAAGCCTGAAGACATGTCCTTGTTCATGCTGGAACCAAAGCTGGGGGTCTTATCGTCTGGACGACTAGAGGAATAGCCGGAGGTAGCTTCCTTAGCCTTGCTGGACATGTAGCTGGGAGTAATATCTTGAGGCTTGCTAAAGGTAGCTTGTCCATAAGAGGGAAGACTTCCAGTCGCGCCGTGGGAGAAGCTAGGAGTATTCTCCTTGGACTTGCCAAGAGCGGGTTGGGTGTTGGAGGGGAAATCATCAGTGGTGCTGTGGGAGAAAGTAGAGGGAGTGTTCTTGGATTGGGAAGAAGAGCTGTCGAAGCTGCTTTGGGGGAAGTCCTTGGACTGACTGGGGTCGACGTGAACAGTTTTGATAGGTGATCGGTCGAAGCTACTTGAAGTACCATGAGAGCCCATGGATGCAGAATGCTTCGACTGCTCAGAGGACTTGGAATCATCCTGAGGGAACTTGGAGGAAATGTCTCTAGCCTGAGTGGGTCTAGACGAGTTGTGAGCAACGGTTGAAGTAACATCAGCTCGGTTCCCCGTCTGCTTTGAACCAGGAACCATGTTGACAGCGCGTTGTCTCAAGTTACCAGCGGTATCTTGGGCCATGGAAGAAATATTGGCCATGGTGCCCTTAGGGTCTTGAGCGATAGAGTTGGCTTGGTCAACAGCTGCGTTGCTGATCTCTTGAGCACGAGCCATGCCATCACGGGCGATGCCTCGTCCTCGCGGGGAGGTGACAAGAGGGATGATGTAGATGGTGGTGAGACCAAGGATAGCGATGCCAAACGGTGTCATGAATTGGATGAGGAAGTAAAGCGATCCAGTTGCAACGAATGCCTATTGGCTGTCAGTATGGGCCAGTTGAGCGACGGGCATTTACTTACACCAAAGGTCTTCTCCAGGTCTTCAGCGAAGATGACCTTCTGGGCTTGCACGACAGCATACTGAATAAAGTCATGGATATCCTTGAGGGTAGCGTTGAGAGTCGATTCTGGAACAGTCTTGTACTGTCGGGGTCGCATGCGAGAAACGAAGTTGTTGGGACCAAAGGAACGACCAGCGAATTCGGCCATGGACATGACTACAACGAATAATTAGCCACAATTGACCGAAGCACTATACGTTTGAACTGTACCTCCAAGGCCAATTGCCATAGTCTTAAGAACTAGCTGGGTGAGGTGCATATGGTGGACGGCAAGCATAAAGCCCAAGGCTGCGAAGTAAGACCCGATAGTACGAGCGGGATCCTCCCACTAAGTAGTGTGAGCCACCAGCCACGACAACGGTTGAAGAGAAACTTACGCTGATGTATTTGTAAAGACTGTCCTGTTGAGCTGTAGCGCAAGAGTCAGAATCGCGAGACCTCGGTTTGACAGCTCGCATCTTCTTACCAATAATATCCTTCAATGGCCCGGAATCTCGGCGTTCGACATTGTTCTGCGACCTTGGGGCATCTTCAGCCAAGGGCTGGAAATTGTCTCGAAGTCCACTCATATTGATTATCGGTTATCCGATTACTGTAAGATTCGTTTCAATTGATTCAGTGATAAACGATAAGATCGCAAGAACACAAGCCACGCATCGAGCCAGCACCGCCCTTTATCTCTTGAGCT
This sequence comes from Fusarium succisae, assembly GCA_013186925.1. Taxonomy (NCBI): domain Eukaryota; kingdom Fungi; phylum Ascomycota; class Sordariomycetes; order Hypocreales; family Nectriaceae; genus Fusarium; species Fusarium succisae. Next base: position 227,477 of record JAAOAW010000410.1, read on the forward strand.
CCTTACCAGCCCGTACAAGAAATCTGGGGCTGAACTCTAGTGCGTCATGGCTGATGCGCTCATGATGATTTCTCCGCGTCGTGACATCAGGGCTGTCTCAGCCACCAGCCTATTTCTGGCCTAGACTTCCCCCACCAACGTCTTGGTTTACAAGCTGCCAAGCTAGGTACAGGAGCTACTGAGCTAGCTCTAGCTACACCCACGTCATTTCCGTCGTCACCGTTTCATATTATCGAGATCAAGATGAGGTATTGTTTATACGCATAGTTTCCGGCTAAGACGGCCGTGAGAGAGAAAAGCAGGATTGAGGAGGAATTCTAAATTCGAGAAATTCGAGGCTTGGAACTTGGCATTGAGAAGGTTTGTACTAATGTTGAGGATTGACATCATGATAGGCTTGGAACGGAGAAAAGGCATACGACAGATATGTGGTCAATTGGTGATACTCTGGAAGTCATTCCTAGCATAGCCCTTCAGCCAATGCATTGCCATATTCGTCCGCAGCTTGATCTCCTTACTGTAGCTGGTAACCCAGACCGCTCGGTGTCTCAGCAGAAACCGGCTTGAAGATTGAATTAAAACGCGGCCGTCATTCCTCCAATAAACTCTCCTCCTCCACGCAGACTCGGGGATTCTCTCCCGCTTGAAACCCCACTCACTGATCTACGGCACTACCTCACAGAAGCGATGATCCGAGGCGCCTCATCGTTGGTTCGAATCGCCGTCTTCATTTCTGCGCCAAGGTTTAGAGAACCTTGTGTTAATGCACCTAGTCAGTCGCATTGTACTGTCACTGAATAGACAATCGCTGTCCTTTGAGTTAGATTGAAAAGGCTTGCTCGTCACCATGGATGATGTGTTAGTGACTGACGAAGCTTGACACATGGTGAGAATTGGATTCTTGTGAGTAACTTCAACGATGAGTTCTGCGAGTGGATCTGCCGGCTCAGGATACTAAGGAAATTGGGGCATTAACAATTTGCTTTTAGTACTTTCTTAGTATTTTTCCAACAAGTTCTTTCGACTATCTATTCTACGTACATGGATCTCCTTACCATACGACAGCGCAACTTACCCTCAAAGAATACGGCAGCAGTATTTTTTTTTCTCAGGTTTGAAAGTCCATCCCGGCACAAGCTCCCAGTCGTTAAACATATTTTCTTGCTCCATTTTGATCGTGAGACCAGTCATGACAACATCCTTATCTTTGCAATCTGTACTTACCGTCACTTGAAGATTATTAGCGACGATGTCAACCTCGCACTCCCTGCCGCAGGCTGCTTGGAGCCGGTCAGCGTCACGCAGGAGATCAGGTGAGCGGTCCGGCTTAATCGCAAAAGTGACCTGTAGAACCATGTCAGGCATTTTGAATTAAACCTGGAAGGTCAAATGTTAGTAGGATGCCGGTGTTGAGGAAACAAGTTGTCGAGGTTGTAACCCGTTAGTAAAGGCGATAGTTTGGATAAAGAAGAAGCATGAATTCGGTGAATAGTGAATCTTAAATACATTTGAGGCTATGCGACAAATCATTGCATGTTTCTCTCGACATTCTATTGTTCAAATTGCCATTCGGAACTGTTTGATGAACATTGCGCTATGAAGCCACATGTCCCGGACAACCCAAATTCAGTGGCTGATGGTTTCCATATTCAATGGTCTGTTCACAACCTTATTAGGTTGTTTCCTACATGATTCTGAATCAAATGTGAAGTTCCCTGAACAGACTGGTATACCAGTACAGAATCCTTTGGCTATGTTGGCCTTTGCCCCCAATTCATCAAACAAGTCGGTCTTCGGTTCGGTGTAATGCCACAGGAACAGCAGCTTGCCCTCAAGCCCTCAAGGTCTCAGTTCTCCCATCTTTGCGAAAAGCAGTGATTTCAGAGACCTCCCAGTCATTAAACATCTGCAGCTTGTAAAACGTTGGCCACATCTCAGCTTTCATTATTTGCGCGTTGTCATTCTCTTTCTCATAAGTGAACCTGATGGTCTTTGTTGCGTGGTCTGCACACGGTCTCATGTAAGGGTCAATGCATTCCCTAATCAAAGTCTCAGGGGTGGGATTTGTCCAGAACTCCCAATCGCCTTTTTGTTTAAAGACAACAACCATCTTGGTATAAGAAACTTTAGTCATTGTCGGCTGTAGACAAAATGATATGCCCTATGATTGGAACTTTCTTTAGATGCTTGCGTAATTTGCTGTTAAATTCGCTACTCTTCGTAAAACTGAAGCTTTTATACCTCTTGATGCTTCGTGATGCACGGCTGGAGAATATTTATTAAGCGTTATGATTCGAATTCCCAGAAACCGATCGAATTATTCACAAGGCTATTCTTGGAACGGTAGTATCAGAGTATCAGACCCATACTCATCATCCATTGTAATTGAACGACAAAAAGTCATATTTGTGGCAAAAAGCTGTCAAAGGATTTGTTCATAGTTGAGCACCGTAACTGACGATTAATCGATGAGGTTGCCATTGTTCATGATGTAGCTACAAAACGGCGTCTCACTACTACTTCCAAATATGCTAGCGTTGTAGCTCAAAAGTGTATAAGTCAATCACCGGTGAATAAGTATATATCCGGCGTGTCACGGATATTAGACGTCAGATCCCACTGGACGAATTTCAGGGCAGATTTGCACTGGATCGGAATTCCGTGTCAACGTTGATGGCTCGACCCCGCATCCTTTGATAGATGTCGCCGATTCGATATTGTCCTACGTGGCCAGATTACAGACTACTCTGCTTATGGATGAGTTCCCGGCTCCATTCAGAAACAATATGAGGATGCGGTCTACGTTTTGTAAGCAATAGACTAACGTGTCCCTTCTGGCGTCAGCGCTAGTAGGGAAAGCGACGAGGTATCAGATCCCACGGGCCCTCTTAGGGTAATAACACCGTGGCAACCAATCGTCGCCTTTATAAGGGAATCCATATAAGTAACCTCAGAGAAGTATAAATAACCGTCGAAGCCTCGGACTTTGGTGCTTGTACTGTCTCTCGCGGTTCAGGTTCCATTGGAAAATCGTCCAGCATATACTTATCTACAATGAACTCGCCCACCGCTACCATCAATGGTGTCACAATCGTATGGAGGATCAGTTCTCTTCATCCTTCGCCTTCAAGCTAACACACATTAGCGAAACCATAACAAACCCCATGAAGCCATCTCACCTCAGCGACCTGAGTTGTCGCAAGCCGGTCGAACCGTCCTCGTTTGCGGCGGTTCTACAGGAATCGGCCACGCAATTGCACGAAATTATTGCATCGCGGGTGCATCGGACGTCATCATCTTAGGTCGCCGTAGCGACGTTGCCGAAAAGGCTGCTTCCAAGCTGAATGAGGCTTACCCCGGCACCAATGTGACTTGGCGTACCTGCGACCTGTTCAATAGGGACCAAGCAAAACAGCTTTGGGATAACTTGGAGAAGGAAAAGACCTTAGTTGACGTTCTCATAGTCAATGCTGTTGGCCAGCCTGAGCTTAAGCCAATCTTAGAGCAAGGTGCAGATAGACTCTGGCAGGACTTTGAGAACAACGTCCATGCTCCTTTATACCTCGTTGAAAGATTCTACAAACAGACAGGACATACCAAACAAAAGGTTCAACCCCTGGAGTCACTTGGAATCCTTGACTGACCTGTCGTTCTAGTTCGTTGTGTCGGTGTCGACTCAAGATATCCATCGCTGGGACAGTGCTCCTCAGATGCCTGGATACCAACTGACCAAGAACTCCTTCGCCACAGTCTTGCAACAGGTTGCTCGCGATACGCCAGAATCCAACATTCGCATCATCTCATTCCATCCATCGATCGTGTTTACAGAAGCGGCGAGGAAGTCTGGGTACACCGAGGACACTCTACCTTGGTCAGATGGTAGGTTGAACTGTCACATTAATGCTGAGTCCCGGTGGCTAACATATCTCAGAGAATATCCCTGGTGGTTTCGCTGTATGGGCCGCTTCCCCAGAGGCGGAGTTCCTCCATGGTCGTTTTGTCTGGTCTACATGGGACGTAAATGACCTAGCATCTGGAGAGCTTAGGAGTCAGATCGACTCGGATTCTTGGTTACTTAAAGTTGGAGTGAAGGGTCTATAACCATTACACACCTCTTACAACAACCTGTGCTGAAGCATACATTCACTCCTGGCTTGTCTACATTAAGAGGTATATAAGGATCAAAGAAACCTGAAAGTGCATCTTGACGCCACCTGCTGTACCATTGTGATAGAGACTAGTATCTGTCGAGGCCCTGTGATGGTTCGGATTGCTCCTGGGTTCTACTTATCCCAGTCAGAAGTATCTCGTTTACAGACAGACTCACGGAAACAGAATAAAGCTATTCACATTGCAACAATAGTTTAATGCACTTAGGTATCGAAGCGTTTCACTGGGTTCTGTCTGCTGATTTAACCTCTCAGCCACAAGCCTCAACTGAAATCAACACATGAGTGTTTCGCTGTTGAAACTTCTTGTTCAATTTTGATGTCTTTGGATCGCAATCCATAGTGGACAGCGGTCTGCCTTATGATCCCTGTTCGCTGATAACATGTCTTTCTTTCATCACTATGGTAATTAACATGTCGAAGTCCATGTCTCTATAAACAAGCTTCTTGCCTTATAAGAAGAATTGTTTATGAAGTTTCCCATCCCCATCTCGAATGAACAATTCACTAAACTCCCAGCTATCGAAGAATCTAGCATCCTCAAGATATGCAAAACGGCCTCTTTCTCCGCTTTGGGGGAGTCTGTACGACAAGGCGTGTCGAATTCCACTCTGATAAAAAGGTTCCCGTTGCTTGGGTTCACCAGAGCACAACGCCGTCCCCCACAAACCCTGTTCAGAAGCTCAAGATCTGGTACTTGAGGGAACAGTACTTTGCGTTTAAACCAGATGTCCATTTGAAATAGGTTTAGTGATGTCTTAGACATTGCGAGTGACTGTTTCTTTGTGATAGTTAATAGAGTGGTTTCGGTGAAGAACTGTGTCGGTGTGCGGTTGGATGAGTGTGTGTGAGGTATATACCGGTCAGTCCTCAGCACCTGTGTAACGAAAGGTACTCATATAGGCGCAATTAGAAGTCTTTTTCGTGAAAAGGATGTCTTTTGCTTGTCATTGTTCCGATGAACTGGCAAGAGATGGACAGTTGAACACAAACACCATAAGCTAAGGTTGACTGTGATTCTGTCAAGACGACTCTGATTAGGAAAAGTTGCAGCCTGTTCAGATCAAACTCCCATTATACACAACAAATGCAGATGCTGATTCATGGACTTCAAGATAAGCATCACTGTCTTGGATTGAAGCACTTCACTGTCCCTCATCTCTTGACTGAATCATTGGTGACGATCTATTCCTTTGCGACCGGGATCCGCCTCCCATTCTGATGCTACTAAACTCTCAACTCAGCATTAAGCTTATCGGATTCCATATTCATGAAGAATTCTCTTGCTCAAGTCGCCTGCCTCTACCATCAAGAAGGGAAGTCAAAGGCCGACCAAAATCATGCCACATAACAATGGAATATTCTGCCTTCCTACTTCAAACTATTGTCCCAATAACTTCGGTTGAGGTAGTTGAAGCGTTGCCCAATAATTGTCTATGTGGATGAAGTACCCCCGGTCGAAGGGAACAGACGATCGAGAAATTCCTCTAAAGTCGGCATTTCGTAAACCTTGAGTAGTCGTTCGTCCTCAAGAGGATTGAAAACCTCCCCCATGCTGGTCATAAGAAACAGTTCCTGAAAATCCCAATTCTCCAAGACATTCGCCTTGCGTAGCAGATTCCACAGCTCGGCCAGCACCTTTGCGGCGTCATCGAAGTTGTCGTAAATTTTGAACTTGAGTAACTTGGTCTTCTCATCATATACTTGCGCTGACTGCCGTGCATAATTATACTTCTTGGAGATGTCCTCTTTCGGAGCTTCAATCAGCGTGGTCTTCGCCTGAAAGTGGGCTTCCATCATTGCGTAGATCGTTCCCACCATCTTGACGGTGACGGTGTCAGGGTGGTAGCTGCTTGATCGGATAAATGTGGCAGGTATGTTCACATAAAAAAGTGAGCCTGTGTGGACATGTGAGCCCCTTGTCGGTTGTATGAATGGCTCACTTATATAGGTGTATGAACGGGAGATTTTCTCCAAGAGGTCGTCACGGCGCAGCGCCCCGGAGGCTCAGTGATTGTCAAAAGCGAGGAGGGACCAGAGCTTTTCAGTGAGTAGACCATCCATAATGCCGCCGAAATGATGGTGAGTCAATGGAGAGAGAAGCGGAGCTGCTGATGAAGAGACATATTTTACGGGACATGAGAAGATCGCTGATTAATCTGAGTTCATTAAGAAGGATGCCTTACTGAGTGTTTAGAGGTTGGATTCAGTAAGTCCAGTCTATTACTCATGGCAATACTGCGAGGAAGACGTATTGTCGATGCTATGATGAAAGACACATTCAAGTCTTGGCCAAGTTTGTTCAGAATAACGGAAAATGAGGTAGCTCTTTCTTAATGTATTAATGTTCGCCTTGTGTACTGCCACAAGTGTCTTGAGGTGAAAAAGCGGTAATTTAGCTACTCTGAGTATGCATCAATTCGCGATCAAGCTGTTTGTTATCCGGGACTCCCAGAAAATACAGTCTCCCCTTGACCTTGTCGATATCTTCCGCAAAGATCTCAACAATGTCCCACTGCTTATACATCTTCACGCTGTCAAAGACTGGAAGCACATCGTACATTGTCTCGGCTGGGTCTTCGACGGTGACCGTTTTTTGATTGACGAATTCCATAACATCGTGTTCTTTGATGAAACTGGGAAGGAGGCGGTATTTGGCCATATAATAGATAAAACGGGCTTCTTTGAACTTGTTTGTCTCATAGCGGGCTTTCGCGTCCTTGTACCTGAAAATAAATTTCATAGTCCACCTTGTTTGTGTCATCGTGAAGATATGGTGCGTGTTATCGGATACACTTGTTGTTTTGCTGGTGTTCGTGTGTTGATGAGAGCTGAGGGTACTCCGAGTGTCTACCTTATACCAGGTCACATGATTCCAGTCTATGACACTTATGATGAATCAAGGCTCGCTGTTCGTGACAAGAACCAATCCCAAACACGTGCCTTGTAGTTGCAGGCTGTTCGTGCGCGATTTGATTCAATTCATCACATTCAAATGTTGGTATACAGCGACGTGGCTGACTGTCACAGTACTTGGCTCATGAAAAGCATTGCCTTCTGACTTTGATTCATAATCGTCCTTCTTCATTCACGAACAGGGCTTGTGGGTGACGAAGTCAAGAGCATGCTTTCTGACAAGCGTCAGCATGGTGAGTGACGAGCCCGGATTCTACTGCTTACAGGTGTATATGAGATTCTTTCCCTCAAAGTCAAGTCTTTTTCTTAGCCTCAGTCCTCTGGAGACATATCCCATGATGCCATCATGTGCTACACCAGTTTTTCAAGCCTCTGGCTTTTGTCCATAAAACACAGTTCTGCAAACAGACCTAGGTCAGCATATAATTTTGACACTCGGAAGCAAGCTAGACTTACACATCAAGATACGCATGTAGAGCTGGGTTCGTCAACTCCTTGCGCATGTCAGCCAAGAACAGCTGAGCATCCTCATATTTCCACTACATTCCACACCGTTAGCAAATCTTCACGATCGCCGGACATCTATTGCAACTCACGCCAAGCATCTCGGTCAGACCACGAATCGAGAAACCCTCGAGACCTTGAAGAAGGAAATGGCGATTCCAAGCACCCCACTGCTTAAGAGTCTTATCCTTCGGCCAGGTTCCAATGGGCACCTTGATCCTTCGACCCGAAACATTGATGAATCCAGCATCAGAAATAGACTGCTGCATCTTATCATCCCAGAAGAAGGATTTGCCTGTCAGAGATTCAATCTTCTTGAAGACCTCAACCCACTTGTGGAGTGGCGACTCGGGCTTCAGGGTGTCGTCATCACACTTTGAGTTGCCCCAGAGCTCGACACTCTCTACCCAGCCGCCAGGCTTAGTGTGTCTACATAAGTCAGAAGCTGTTCTTATCCCTTTCAGGCGGATACGTACTTGAATACTTTACGGTAAAACTCGGTCCAGTCGGGAAGACACCCTATCATAGAGCGGGCGTGGATGAAGTCGAAGGTGTCCTCAGGATAAGTCCATTCGTTTGTGATATCATCAACTTCGAATCTGCAGTTGGGGGGGACAAAGTTTGGCTGGATGGGAGAAAGGTCGACGCCAAGAACATCAGCCGAAGGATGCTCATCAGCGAATTCGCTGCATTTGTTAGTATTGGTGTGAGGGTCGTCCATTGTGCATGTAGACTCACATTGCCCAGATGCCAGTTCCGCATCCTATGTCGAGAACTTTCTGTCCCCCAGTTAGAGAACGACAACATATCTTGGGGCCATGCTTACCTGGGGATTGTCGCCAATGGGCGCCTCGTACAGCGAATTCCCGAGGATGATTCTGTATACCTCGTGCCTGTTCAAATTTGTCAGAAGGGTGCCAATGCCTATTGAGCATGCTTCTCGTACATGAGGTCTTCAGCTTCTTGTTGGCGATCATCATTGGGAGCCCTAAGTTGTATGAGCCGACTGATACATCAGAAAGTACTCAATGAGAGCTCACCAATAAGAGCCATCTTGGTAAGCGTGGTATCGTCGCCCATTCTCCCACTTGAACGCCATAATCGACGACCGAAGCGACTCGGTATCCGTAATCCCAGTGCTGCAATCATGTGAATATCGCTGAAACGTATGACCTTATCTTGACTCACGATTTGGAGTAAGAAGAATCCGAATCATCGTCCTATCGCCCAATAGTCTCATCAGTATCTCGGTTGAGAAACATCATGGGCTGATCATACAACTTCGATTGCCGCCTGCTCTTCAGCAACCTGGCCCACGTCAGCAGGGGACTGCGGTCCCGGAGGCGACTTGGTAGGCGACCTAGACTTCTGCGACTTTGGGGATGACATTTTTCGTACAATATTCGCACAGGATATACTAAAAGTGTCGGGTGGAAATTGAAATTGGCGCCGTCGAAAACTAAAAGAGGGATTAAAAAGTAAGGACAGACCGCTCGTGCCCTTTGAAGAGGGGGTTCCCACTGTATCCCTGTTGAGGGCATTACGAACCAACGCATGCATGTGGTCTTGGGTTACATTCCGTGGCGGCAGTGTCAATCAACCGTTGGGTACTAGCCATCATGGGCGTGGGCCTGCGGAGCATGTCAAAGGTTCAGCTAAGGACTTTTATATGTCTGATCATATGCATGATAGGAAGAATGTGTTGACTAGATATGTATTGCTGACGGCTTTGGGTCTAGTTCGAGACACCACGTACAGAGAAGACCGCGAGATTATGCGAGCTGCACGCCCTTGCGCTGTGACAGTGATAGTGACAGGGTTCGCATACGAGAAACTTCGTTCAAGGGCCTGATGAACGAACCAACCAACCAATGACTTGGCAGGCTTATGCCCTCGGCTTAGATACCCCAGTATGGAAAGGATTCCCCGCTCCTAGTGCCAGAATACATCCACTTGTCGGCCCGCATATACGTCGAATTGTCGAGGTCAGAATTAGTTTCATTGTCGATATCACATGCGATGTATAACCCCACACTTAATAGCCACAGCGCAATGGTTGAGCGCTGAATTGTCTTATCAAAATACTGTTATTTGTTGAGCGACTATACTATAGAGATCTACCATGTTGGTGGGATAAAGGATCGCCTCTCACCCGCCAAAGCTCCCAGCTTGAACGCCAGTAACCGACCAGCCGACTGTTCCCTCGAATGGCCAGGATCGATAGACATCCTCTTCGATGCGTTTCTATTACTCGATACGGACCTATTCCTTCTCAGATCCATCGCGCTCGAAGCCGAAATGAAGCTCTGCCGGGACGACACAGACTCCCCACGCGACCGACGATTCAACCCCTCGAGCTTAAGCTTCAACGCCATGCTAGTCTCATATGGCCGAGAAAGGGGTGTTTGGATGAGAGAATCAGCGACTGAGCCTGTGACAGAGCTGCCACTGAATGAGCTACGACGAGATTGGGCAGTTGTGCACGATGCTGAAGATGGGACGCTCTCGTCATCGGGAATGAACTTAAGGCGTTCCATGAGTGGTTGAGGGTTGGCGACACCCAATTCATCGGCTTCCTCAAAGGAAATGGAGCTGATTGAGGTGCATTTAGCCGGTTGGCTCAGTCGAGAAGCTGAGCAAGACATCATTTCATAACCGGCCATAATTCTCATTCGCGCAGTGAGCATCTGGTCCTTGCAAGCAAGCAACGCGCTGGGGTCTAGCTCGAGGGCTTTCTTGAGTTCTAGAGGCTTGAAACGATCCGGGGTCATGTCCGATGCGGCCGCGCTCTCGATTTTCTGGGGAGCTGACTTGTCGTTCATCGAAATAGCCTTTTGCAGATCCTCCAGCTGTAATTGATTTGGCATACTGCTCAGACGACGGATTGCCTTTTCGTTCTTCTTCATGAAACTTCCCATGCTTTTGACTGCCCCGACGTTTAGTCTCGATGCAGATGAGGCGACCGTTCCGTCCTTGGTGAGGGTACTGACCCTTTCGTGTTGAACATCGTTGATAGTGGTTGGCTGGACGACTGTAGTTGGTGATTCCACTGTCGAGGAAGTAATCACAGTCTTGATCTGGGACAGAATGTTGTCAAAAGTCGTCTTCTCCAGTGACTTCGCGTTAATGTAGTACGACTCAGATTGACCGTTCATCGGGGCCTCACTGCCCCGTGATCGGGTCATGACAAAGAAGGTACCATCGCGGATGCATCGCCTGACAAAGGCCCATCGCGTTCGTGCTGGGTTGTGTTCCAGCTCAGGCTGATACACCGAGAGACGTGCTAGCTGAGTGTAAAACATCGCCAGCCTATGTGCCATCCTCTCGAGCGTCTGCAAGAGAAACGATGACAAAGCAGCCACGGGCGTTGAGACCGAGTTGGACCCATCGAAGGAGTCGAGAACAGTCGCGATGCTCTCAAAGGCGTCCATACCGTTGCACGCCTCTTGTCGGAGATCTTCCAAGAGCTCAATGTCAAGCTGCACGCATTTCGCAGTAAAGTCGAGGACTCCCCGCTCTTGGAAGCGAAGTTCGGAAGATGGATCGCAAACGAAATCCCCAAGAGCACTGATCTCTTTTGCGCTGCGAACAGCGTCGCTACCAGACTTTGCACGCGCGATCGTGCCCAGAATGTCTGAGAGCTTGGAGGCCGCACCCGGCCCGCCAGAATTGGCGAAGTTGAATGAAAGGCGCAGGACTAATTCTTCCAGCTTTGATCCAAACAGAGCAGTGAAGCCGCCTTGCAACAAGCGATTCTGGTAATCGTAGAAGGTTCGAATGGCAATGGTGTTTGGAAGGCCCTCTCGAAGCCAGATGTTACTGATGCCGTTAGGATCATACGCAGAGGGAGAGTCAATTGACTCGCCCATGATGTCGTTCATCTCAAACTGATGGGCGACAAGCGTCTCGACGGTAACCCTCAAGTACGAAGCCCAAAGATCATGGAGCGTTGAAACATCGCTATCACGATAGTCGGGCATGGGAGCCAGATGACCAATGAAGTACCTCGTCAGCAGACTCGACACCTCGGGGTTATTGGTATGTGCAAGGTTGTCGAAAGACTTGGTACAGTCGACACCCGCGTTGGACTTGATGATGAGAGTGCCGCCAGGGTGCATGGGACAGAAGTCGGTGACGTCGTAAACACTTCCGTGAACGGCAATCCACATTCGAGACTCTTGGCGATGGCCGGTATGTAGAGCGAGGCTAGACAGGGAAATCGTCGGGAGGTTGCAGGGGAGAGCCTTGGGAGACATGAAGACGTCCAGCATGAAGCGACGCTCGGCAAAGGCCTTGTTGATGATCAAGTCGACGGTCTCCATGGTTGCTGTGCGGTAGTTGTACATAGCCTTTCGGATACCGCTCATGACAGAGTCAAACACAGACACTGAACCACAAACGTACATATGACCACCAAGACCGCCCTGCTTCTTTGACATGACCATGTCACAAATCGTGTTACCCTGCTCGACGATGAGACTGTCGATATATCGAGGAGGTGTAGGCTTCTCCACAAGATCCCTAGCGACACCATCATACGCCAAACCATGACGATCTCTGGAGAAGGCCAGATGCACCTCCATGAAGCCCATATTGACTAGTTCCCGCAGCTCAGCCTCGTAGCAGAACTTCTCACGAGACTGTACGCCCAGGTAGAGCAGGTTGCGTCCACCAGAGAGACCTGATGTTGCCAGCCGATGCTGCCAGAAGCTGCGGAAGGGAGCGATACCACTACCTCCAGCGAAGAAAGCACAGGGAACCATGTTGTCGATGGGAAGTTGGAAGGCAACCGGTCGAGAAACGCCAATGAGGACTTCGTACAAGAGGCTGTTCTCTGCGGACAGGGGACGAGGGTTGAAGAAGCCACTTGCGACACCGGCTCTCGTGACGGCCTGCCCTTGAGAGAAGATTGGGGAGAGCTCATACTCGGCGCGGGAGATGGTGAGATCGACAGTGCTGGGGAGTAGCTCGTTGCTATGACTGGAGATGGAGTACGTTCGGGGGACTTCAAGCTGAACGAGTTCGGGCAGCCAGCTTAGGTCCTCGAGGTTGAAAGCCCGGTTCCAAATATGGCTTGGTGTATCGAGGACGGCCTTTTGGAGAAGGTCACCCAAAGACCCACGGACAGGCCATTCTTCGGTTGCAAGTACTTGAAGGACAGTGTTGGACGAAGCGTGGAGGAGCTCGTGGACTTTGACGGTCAGTTCTTTGGTGATTGGGGCGAGGTGGCCTCGGCGGAGGATGTCGATGACCGTGAGTTGTCTGTGTGCGGTTCTCGTGACTGTAGAAAGATGGTGTTCGAAGCGAGACCATGTTCCTGTAGTGTCAACTTGCTCCCTAACGTGTTGATCCAGGCCAAGAGCAGCTACCATCTTAGCGCACTCCTCCCAACTGTTGAGAGGCATGACAGCCACACGATCTCCAGGCGCAAAGGTAATACCGGTGTCCCGAATATCCAGAGTGACCATGGCAGTTGACCGGCTTGGATCCTGGTCAATGGAAGCGCAACTGGCAATCTTAGCCATATACCGACACTCCTCAAAAGTGCCCCTCATTGAATGCGGCTCCGTGGCAAGCTTGCCCCGAAAAGGCTCAAGACGCTCTTTCATGGCATCTGAGAACTGACGATGAGTTTCCTCCCAAGGCCTTGTCGCATCAGCAGCGCCGGAAAGACCGTTGGTGGCTGTTCGTCCAGTCTTGGCTGCGACTTCGAGGATACCAAAGACTTTGTAGCGATGAACGCCCATGAAGCCGCGCTCGCCGGCGTAGGCTTCGACGATGCCTTCGAGCACACCCATTAGACGTGGGTCGCCGGATCGTTGGACGAATTCGGGGACGGAGTAGTGATATTGGATTGCGGCGATGAAGGCACGGTGGTTGGAGGGGAGCCACGCTCGAAGATGAAGGGCTTCGACGCCGAGGAAGGATGCGTGTCTGTGTCATGTTAGCATTGGATCAGAGGAGTTCGGAGTTCAGCCTACGTCTTGCGGCCCAAGAAGGCATCCATCACCAGGTACGGAGGGAACTGCAATCCCGAAGCAGCCGGAACTCGCTTCGACAAGGGCGATGAGAAGAGACCCCATCGAACCCATTTGTCGGCCGATACGTAGTTGTCGCCTGCGTTGGGGTTGGGGGAGATGCTGTGAAAGGCGTTGGGCATTCGTTCGAGAATCTCTTTCAGGCGGATCATTTCGTGGAGAAGACCTTCGATGTTGCCAGTCATGACGTGCTCTTGACAGGCGGCGATGGCATCGGGGCCATGTTGAAATGAAGCTGTAGGCAGTCAGTAAATGGCTACGGAACGGCTTCAGTCAGTGCCTTACCAGATGTGTCTGCGCATCCTTTCAGAAACGCTACCTCGGCTCTCTCGCCGAACATGGGCCATCGGAGATCAGTGTTGTCGAAGCGCGCAAGGTATGGAGTGTTGGACTTTACGTCTCTGATCTTGAGGTTGTAGGAAGCTTGGTCGGGAAACGAGAGGTGGGGCAGGGTTCGTCCCATTCTTCGCGAGACCTGATAGTACGGAAGAGCGATGCACAGTGGGATACCCTCGAGCTCTTCGCAAAGATCGTCGCCCATGGGACATTGCGGCTTCGTTGTCGATCCGTCAGTGATAGCAAGTCCGTCCTTGCCATCATGCTTATCCTCGAATCGATAAATAGAACAAAGCATGCCGAGCGCGACTACGGCACCCCAAAGAGCTTGATCCGGAATGTTCTCCTCCGTCCCTTCAACAAGCGGCAGTGCAGCGACTGCTTCTCGCACTCTTCCTCGTGCGCAACATCCTGGCATGCGCTCACAGAGATCAGACCAAATACGACCCGGCGATCTTGCAAGCGCAGCAATGGGCTCTTCGTAATCTGGTGGGCAGAAACCGTGTTCGACGCTGAGGTATCCATCGCGCCATCCTGTCTGGGGACCGATTTCTTGAGCGCGCTGGAGGACTTGTCGTGCTGGTGCGCCGAGGGCGATGGCGAGGAGATCGTGGTCGCTTGCGTTCATGGCATCGAGTTCTTGTTGGCTCTTGACGGAATCGACTTCTTCGCGGGAGGGGTAGTCGGCGTAGAGGAGTTCATTGATCGTCTTTCGTTCTCTGTTCACTCGCATGTCAGCCTTGTTATGTCCTGCCCTGTTCCTTGAACATCCTACCTTGCACGAAGCCATTCTTCTGTATCGATCCCCCGCGGAATCTACATGTTCAGTCAGTACCTCCCCTCAATACTTGTTCGCCGTTGCTCACATCAAATGCAGCGTGAAGATCCCCAGGTTGCGCCGCCGCCGAGAACGCACAACCTCGTCGCGTCTGCCCCGATCGCGAAGAACCACCACCAACCGGACACTCTCCCCCCACGGACCCCGACACCGGACAAGACGAAATCGACATGACGAAATTAAAGCGATCGGCCAATTAGTAAAAAATCAAATAAGGCCACCAGGGCAACGAAGGGAAATACACAAAACAAAACGAAAACAAAAAGCCAAAGCCGCCAGGGCTGAGCAAACCAAAAAAACGTACGACAATCGAACGACGAAAAAGCGAAGGTTTGGAAAGATCAACTTCCGTGATAAGAACGGGAATAAGTTGGTGGTATCATATACGTATGAGATGTCTGGGGCAAATGGAAGAGAGAGAGTCGAGACGGGTTTCAGGCTGGTTGCACTAAGACTAGACGGAAACATGCCAAGCCAGCC
Source organism: Fusarium succisae (assembly GCA_013186925.1). Taxonomy (NCBI): domain Eukaryota; kingdom Fungi; phylum Ascomycota; class Sordariomycetes; order Hypocreales; family Nectriaceae; genus Fusarium; species Fusarium succisae. The sequence goes on from JAAOAW010000410.1 coordinate 242,758, forward strand.
ATCGCCCCGGCCAGGGGAGGATAGAAAACTCATGTCCTTGACCCTAAGCGATAAAATTATTAAAGTAAAACTAGCCTAAGCTTAGGGGTCTCTCTGGTAAGTCTATTTTGGCATCCTCTGCTCAAGTCTTGGGTTTTCTTGCTCCCCAAGGCCTGGCTACAGCTCCGCGGCACAGTGTTGCAACCAACATTAAGCTTAAATCGAGGGATGAGACGCTGACTGCGACATAACAAGACGCTGGTGCACCCGGGACAGCGAGGTTCCGTCTGAAACCAAGATATTGGGATTGCTGATTGCTCTTTTTACGGAGATGTTGGTATTGCGACACGCATTCTTTTCTTTTTAGAGTTTCACGATCATGGATTCGAGGAGCGATCGAGGAGATAGGATATTTAACTCTAGATCTGTAGTTATTACCCTTGCAAAGTTTCAGTGTTGGTATGACTTCTCAGAACAGAACTGGGTAGAAAGAACGGGTCTATGTTCAACCTCGTATAAACTTTGACAATTACAATACAGCATAAAAAGATGTTCGAAATGAGAAATCGAATTCTAATTCCTCAATTTATATTTACATGTCGATATCATACGAATTGATGTAGGAATGAGAAAGGACAATAGTTGATTGTAGTTGCGCCTTCTGGTTACGCTACCCTACATCCAATGCTGGCGTTCTGGACCAATGTTATTCCGCCCATCTCTTGCGCGCCGCGGTTGATTTATCGGTCAGGACATGAACCAGGTCCAGTCGAAATGCCCAATCAGCCGAGCCAGGCGCCAAGAACTCAACATCAGTCTCGTCGTCGTACGAATGAGAGCCAAGGGCTGGCTGATTGATCAAGAGACTTTCGTACCTAAGTATGCACTTGCGCTTATGTGAAGAGATTTATCGTTGAAACCCAGCAGGGAAGACGTGTCGATCGAGGAGCTGACGGGTACCTTGAAACGCATGGACGAGAAATTTGATGTCCTCACAGCTTTCGCTCAACACGATGACGGCCATCATCAAGCGCCTACGACAAACCTGGCCTGGCGTCAAGTCCGGCAAACAGCCGGTTTGCTGCCTTTGGTCCCTTGAATTTCGGCAGCACAGAGATTGTTCAGAATCCTTGGCCCCATTCCTCGATTGCTTGAAGAACTCTCGCTATTCCAGCGCCACTGTACCACGCCGACTCTTCCAATAAACGAACCGGATCTTCAGTCATATTCTCCTCAATGAAGAAGCGTCGCACTTCTTGGTCATTTGCGGCAAGATGCTTGATACAGGCGCCAATGCCGGCAGCCTTGGCGACAAATGATGAACTTGCTGGCGAATTCGTTCGTGAGGTAGGGATCTTCGCTGTAGGCTTCGAAGTTGCGGCCGCCGCGTGGTGTTCTGGAAATACAAACGGTAAAAAGTCAAAATCGGGTGATATTGAGCGGGTGGAGAGTTAATTATTACCCGTTGGTCCGAGCAGAACCCCGACTTTTCCTGCTCTTGGTCTCAAAAGGCTGCAAACACCTCTAAGGAGTAATGACAGTTCAATCCCAAGTCGCCGCTAGGGAAACCCTGTGGCAGAACCCTTGTTGCCTTCGGCAACGCCGCATGGACAGCGCAATAATTCCCCGGTAGGCGCTGGATAGGCTCTATCTGTAAAAATGTCCCGAAAACGCCTCCAGGTGCGTCCAAAGACTTGATTCTGGACATTCCAAGACGAAGAGTTGTGTTGCTTCCGTAGTGATCTTTACCTGTAAGCCGAAGGACTTTTATTTTGCGAGCCATTTGTAAAAGATTCTTTCAGGCCCAAGACTACAGCCTCATTTTTGGCGTGCCCGTTATTACGGGGAGGCTGGGCTTTTACAAGGGTTATAGATTGGTTCGTGTGATATTCGAATGACTCGACTCTGAGTAGGTCAAGTGCAATACGAGGGAGCATTCCTCATTTCATAAAAGGAACAGAATAAATAAATGATGACTGTATCTGAAAGTAATGCTATACGTATCCTGCTCATCCACTCTTTTGATCATGTGAGACAGCATCTTCTTGGCGATGGCGGAGTTGCTCCGTCTATCCCCGCCAACCTTAACGCTATGATCAGCCCGCTCGGATCTCGTCCAAATTTCCTATCTACCCGATGTTACATCCCAAACTGCCGGAGCCGCTTCATCGAACCAGCGACAGAGTTCAGTAGCCTCATTAATTGCCCGGTTAGGACAGACGTAAACTTTATTCCGGGCTGATATAAATTTTCAACAGCAGTGTGAACGGCAGTATGGAGGCATACATCTCTAGTAGAAACATCTTCAGTGTTGTCAATCATGTTTCAGGAACATCTTCAGATTCGAGAGCGTCTTCAGGTTGACGAGAAGGTCCTGGGACTTTCTCCCGAGACTCTTTCTCAAAACTCCTCTTCAACTGAGACTCTAAGCGAAATTCAAGTGCCTCTTGGCCTTGAAGCTCTCGAACCCTCATTTTCACTTTCTGAGCATCTTCGGTCTGTCGGAGTTGAACTTTTCACAGGACAAGAAAAAGCAGACACATTTCTGTCGCCGTTCAGCTGGTCGGGTCGGAAGAAGACCATCACTCTGTTGGGACCTTTCATGGCATCGACCCTCGCGGCATACGCAGCTGGAGCCTATGCACTGGCTTCAGAGCCCCTTCGTGCGAAATGGGACATCAGTGACACCCTCTTCAATATTGGAATCTCACTTTTCGTTGTCGGCTTTGCCTTTACTCCTATGATTCTTGCCCCCATCAGCGAAACGCACGGCCGATACTGGACATTTGTTGGCTCTGGTATTCTATTCTCTCTCGGGACCTTGGGATGCGCTGTAACCGAAAGCTGCACAGGCATGATGGTTTCTCGCCTGATCACAGGCAACGGAGCCGCAGTTTTTGCAACGCTGACTGGCGGTGTTGTGAGTGATCTGTACCGCAAGGAGGACCGCAATACGCTAATGGCTCTGTACTCCATGACAATCATGGTCGGTGCTAGTCTCGGACCACTTATTAGCGGAAATATCGTTGACCTTCTAGACTGGCGTTGGATATTCTTTATCCAAGCTATCGCAATTGGGATGACGACGACAACATTCTTCCTTCTTTTTGGAGAGACTAGGAGCAACGTCCTTCTACGCAGAAAATGCTTTGCCCTCAATGCTGCCCCCATGAAAACATCAGCAGGAAAGCTAATCAGCTTTGCGCCTGCGCTGCAGGAACGTCTCAACATCGAGGTCAGCATGATTTGGCGAAGCTTTGCTTTCCCACTACGGCTTCTTTCGAAAGAACCTATTGTGTTCTGTATGTCTTTATGGGTCTCCTTTGCTTGGGCAATCATGTACATGCAATTCGGCAGTATTGGGCTGGTGTTTCGCAGCGTATACGGCTTCGACAATGCTGAGGTCGGTGCAGTTTACGCTGCTCCTGTTGTAGGTTCAATCGTTGGCATCGGAATCTCACTACTACAGGAACCATTCATAAAACGACTGCTGCCTCACAAAAAGCCGTTATCTACACCGGAACAACGTCTGCTCTCGCCTTGCATACAGTCCATCCTCCTGCCAATCGGCCTCTTCTGGTTCTTCATGACAGCCAGACCAGACATCTCGTGGATATCTCCATGCATAGCTCTTGCATCGTGTTCGACAGGGATTTTCAGTATCTATCTTGCGGTCTTCAACTATCTCGCTGATACATATCATGGGTATACCTCGTCGGCGTTGGCAGCTCAGAGCCTTTGTCGAAATATCTTGGGTGGAGTGTTCCCACTGGTCACGGCTAGAATGATAACCAGTTTGACACTGCAAGGGACTGGTGGCTTGCTTGGTGGCCTTGGGCTGCTGTTGACTGGTATCCCATGGCTGCTTTACTTCTATGGGCAAAGGCTCAGAGATCGTAGCCCATTTGCGAAGGGTATGGAGTGATCTGAGGCATAGTATAAGACAAGGTCCAAAAGTAAAGTTGATAGTCAATAATCTCGGCGTTGTCGTTAAACTAAGTTCTCTACTGGCATAAGCTGCCCGTGATACATCTGGCCCACAACCGTTACTGATGAACATGATGCATCTTGCCTTTGGGTCTCAATCAGTGAGTGAGATCAGAGGTGGTCCTCGACTCCTGTCGATTCAGTTCTGGCTCAGTCACTGTTGCGGAACGTTGTGAACCACGGTGGTCTGGGCGGTAGCACTGTCAGCTCGTGTATCCTACGCACCACACTCCCTTCTTGATGACTGAATACTGGTCTCAGGGCGCATTGTTTGTCACAAACAACGGAAACTCACCTAGCTATATCAACACACGATGGCCGGACGCTTTGCACCTCGACTCAACCACAACCGAGCACATACACGCAAATCATCAATCTATCCACAAAACACTTACCACAAACCATCTCCACTACCAACATGTCCGCCGCTACTCAGGCCCAATCAATCAACGTCCACTTCAAGTTGAAGAAGGGTAAAAAGCAACCCAAGAGGATACTTCTTGAGGCACTGCAAGAGCACTACGGCATGGACCAAGTTGACTGTCATCATCACGTCGAAAAAAAAGAGCTCGCCATCCAGGTCAGAAAGACCTGCGACACCGCAGAGCAGATGAAGGAAGAGCTCTGGTCTAAGCTCAAGGAGACTGAAGTTTTCAAGACTTGGGAAGAGGAGAGAATCATGGTTCAGCATGCAGACAGTCACTGTTTGTATCTCATGGGAGACCCCTATCCAGGCCAGTAGGCATAACAGATTTGGACATCTGCAAGAACGGCTTGGTGTAGAGGACGAATCGACGGGGTCGGGAAATGACGACATGGAGGGACGATATGTTACCCAAGGACTCAAGAGAGAAACTCGGAGTTAGGAACCTATCAGTAATTAATAAAAAAACAATTCTTCTGTGAACCCTTAAATTGCGATGCTCCGCCATGAATTATGTGTGCATGGCCACTCGTCAGGGATGGGTGGTTGCCATTCACAGGTCTTGTGCACTTGTAGTCAACATGTTCGAGAAGATTCAAGTCAAGCGATCTCAAAACAGGCGGTTTAGCTAGTCAGACCGAGAGAGCGGAAAGGATTTGTGAATGATGAGGCTATCACCGGTATCTTGAAGGTCCATGGATGTTATTGCCAAATGAATTGCAGCGCAGAGCCGTAAAATTGTGCCCTGGGAACAGTGATGAAGATAGCGCTTGTTGTGAGTTATTCAGGACATAGTCACCCGAACATACGGTCCTGGTCACTTCGCTGCCCAAAAGGCTTCATGAACAGTGAGTAATCACTTCCTGTGCCAGGTTTGGAGAGAAACACCAAAATCACTGTTCACATTTAGTTGCTGAACATGCAGTAAATGACTTGTCCTTACCTAAATCACTGCGCTGAGTTCGACGTGAATGAGCTGTCATGGAAAGAGCACTGGAGTTCATCTACCTATATGAACGCGCCATGGTTGGATGCTTTCCCTCTAAACTCACAGCAAAATCAGCAACATACACAGACACACACATAAACTTACTACACTATCCTGAACACAGGTGACTTCATCATTCATTCCCTATCGTCACCATTATTTCTCACCATGGGCCAGCCAAAGTACCACCAGATGATTGCACAATTCAAGCCAAAAGCTGGCATCACGCCACAACGAGAACCAAACGATGAACCCCTCGTCCACAAGTACGGCTCTAATAGCCGTCAAGAGGTCAATCTCAACAAGGGACTGCTCACATACATACTGAATATCGAGTTCAGCACTCCAGACAAGGCTGTAGGGAAGCTATGGAAGATTCTGGACAAGATGAAAGTTTTTGACGACTGGGAGGCTCAAGCGGTCTTTGGCATCAGAACGAAAGACAATGGAAAATGCGATTATTTCGACTTTCCTACACCACCAGCCTGAAATACTACTTAGCTGCTCACTGCTCACTTTCGGTGCTGGTATGGGGGTAATTATGGACAAGATCTGATGGACAATGAGGAGAGACTGACAGTTCCATATCGGGGGGGATGGATGGGGGCGTGACTGAGACTGTACCTGCACCTAAAGAAATTGTCCTTTTAATTGATAACAGTTCTTATTCGCCTCACACGAAGCCTCAAGGGAGAAGTCCTGGAATTGAACAGGGATTGGAATGCTCCCCGTCGAGACAAAGCTGTACGTATGACATCTGCATGTTTCTCACCTCTTAATCTCCATCGTTTCGTCTCTCAATCGGGTTCGGAACAATGTCCCTCTCTGCACGTGGTCGAAAAGGACTTTCCGCGCTGAATCTAAGGTTGTAGACATCGTGATGAGCTCACTTTCCCAACAGCCATTAATCAACAATCGATGGCCGGAGTGCTTGATCACTGTCGAAATTACGCGCAAGAGCAGGCCTTATTAGTGTGAGAGGTGCACTCGCCCAAGCATATAAACAAACCACGCGCGGACCTGTTCCACTAACAAACTCCTGTCACAAACCCCAACGCACAACCCAGCCAACCACTGGCAGCAAACGACAAAAATGACCTCCATCACCAACACAAAGGTGTACACGGTTGCCTTCAAGTTCTACGAGATTGATACTATGGAAAAGAACCAAAGGGTCGCTGGCAAAAATCTATTCGAGCCCATCCGACAGACGCACGGCGACCGCCTTGTGGAATGTGAAGTGGACAACTGGAGGTTCTTGATTGTCATAACCCAATGTTTGGATGCCGATGGCCAACAACTCTACCAAGAACTACTAAAGGTCTTGGAAAAAGCTGGGCTTTTTCATCAAGGTGGCCGTTTCAAAGAACCTCGACTTTTCGAGTGGGCTGTCTTGGAGAAGACTACGGAGCGTTTGGAGGAATTATCAAAGCACAGGAGCGACACGCTGGAGTTGTTCCACAGGCATAAAGGAAGGATTTTCTGATGAAATGTCAGTTTTGAAGCGAAAAACATCCATGCTGCAAATGGAAAGTCGATAGCACGGAAGATATGGCCTTTGAATGACGTGGTCGTCTGGATTGGTGATACGGGCTTTTCTAGCAAAATCGGTTATTAACATTCTTCTGGGAAGGCTCCCTCGCCTCTTCACTATCACTTCATAAGTGACCCAACTCACTTTTCGCTTGAAAAATCTCTTCATTGGTAGTGACAAAAATCACGTTTTTCCCTGACTTAATGATCACCTGAGCGACATGACGAGTGTAGACTTCACAGACTTTAATCAGTCCTTGATGTGATTAAGATGACCTGCTCAAGTGCTTCATCACCAGCCATTCAAGGATAGTAATAAACCGCATCAGCGTCCAACGCGATCAGGCATATAAAAGGGCATACGCAGCTCGTGTCTTCCACCTAAACTGCACACAACAATACTACAACCAAGCTCCAGCTAAATATATAACAGACAAAATGAACCGTATGGGCCATCACGTTTACGACAGAGACATGGTAATTATATTCTGGTTCCATGCCCGACGGCCCATGAACTCAGCGCAACGAAGACTTGCTCGCCGAGATCGCGTACTCGCCCCCCTCCGAGAGTATTACGGCAGCACCCTCTTGCCCATCGTGTGGAGGGGATCTGAACTCTATATCACGATACGCGACTGTGTAGCTGTTCGTGCAACACTGCCGGAACTGATGTCGGTCTTGGAGCGGATCCGCCTTTTTCAGTACTTTGAACTCTGTGGGATCATAGCTTTCGATCATAATGGCGGGAAGTTGACGGAGAATATTCGTTATGATAGGGATGGGGTTGCGCTCTTGTTTCGTCTTGACCGTGAACTGCGCATGTACCGAGAGTTAAACCCTTTCAACTATCTGATATCAGACTAAGCAGCACGGGTCCTATTGTCATATCACTCTTAGCATTATTTATCGTACAGCCTCAAATCTACAGTCATAATCTAACTCGAGGTATTCCGTAAATGTTGGCTTTGTTGCAAATTGCTACAGAGGCAGAAGAGTGTTATTTTGAGTCGATAGACCCTCCCACTGCTGATGCTCACATCACGCGCCTCACGCGCTACAGAAGCAGATCTGTGCAAAATATTCACAGTAAATGGAATATTGAGCAAAACAAGCTGCGGTTTTTCTTATGTTTCTTTGCTATACCTGTCAAAAGCCTTCGTGATTTTGGAGCCATTCCTTGTTATATATTATGAGGTTAATGTTAGATGCAAAGTGCAACTCATTGGTTTCATACACATTTCAAGCCATTAGATCTTGTATCTGTAAAGCGATGTCATTAATCTCAGATGATCGCTCTCATTTATCTAGCTCCTTCTCCTCACAAGGCTGGATCCCAATTCCCTAACCACGCTATGTCCAAACGTTCCCACAACAGCAGCATTGCTTTAGCGATATACTCCGTGAACGATGACCAGACATATCACAGCATGGGTAATATTGATTATGTGAAGAGATTCCATTATCAACGATATAGATACGAAAATAAAGAACGGCTAGCGTCGAAGAAATAATCTGCACTATCTAGAAGCCATCGCATAGCTAAGAAGAGTTGCTGATAATCGCCTCGATGACCTCGGGAAAAGTGTCATATTGCACATCACCTGCGCTGCGTGGCACTGGAGTTCGCTTGCGACTAATGCTGAGGTTGAAAGTATGGTCATTGGCCATGTTCCTAGGATTAAGGACCTCACCAGCTACCTGTTGAGTGGAAAGAGAAGTTAGTCAGTCATGCTCTCAGCTTAATGTCACAGCAATTTGCACTCACAGTCTGAACTCGCCACTTCAAGTTGTCAATGAGGAACTTCTTCACGTCGTCCTCCCCCATGGTGCTCAGCCTTCCGATCTGGACGTAGTCAAGGAGCAGCGAAGTGATCGCAGTCGTGCTGGTGACAAGCTGTCCTTGCTGGTCTTGATTGGCGCAGTTCTCACACACATTGGTAGGCGCGGCTAAGATATGAGATACTCCCACAAAACCAGGGAGAGACGACCAGTCCGCACCAGTCTGTCCTTGGACGTCACCGATAATATAGAAAATAGTGTAGGAACCATTAGCGAGCATTCTGTGAAACTGGATTAGCGAATGTCAGGATAGCTTAGATGCGTACTCTTCTTACCTCTCGACCACGACGTCGATGTACCAATCGTCTGCATACTGCGCGTTGGATGACATTGCGGCCATGACAGTCTCTTGTTGCATCTCGTGGATGGGCAAACCAGGACCTTTCAAGAGATCTCCAGACGAGGTGTCAGACGTGTACTGGAAAACTTGGGCGTCGCCTACTTGGATGGGCTTCATATTATCGGGTGGCGAACCAAAAAAGGGCTTTGCGGTGGTTCGTCGGCTCCATTCGTACTTTTCCCTGAATTCTTTACGGACCGTGTCCCCGGTCTGTCCCTTTGCCGTTTCCGGATACATGTAGCCGAACACCTTAGTCTCTCTAGCCGAGTGGGAGTTCCAGTACAACTTCTCTTTGTCCTCCGGAAACGATTTACGGAAAGGTGTAAGATCAGCATCGCCTAGTGGTTGGTCCTCCGGCTCAAGTTCATTGAACCAGTGCTCCTTGCTCTTCTCCTTCTCATAGTTGGCAGCCTGCCAGATCGCGAACAGCCTGTCAATTTGGCTGGACGCTGTTGTCAGTTATTGGAAAGTATATAGCCCCCTGCTAGACTTACCAATGATGCATCCAGAAGATGGGGTCAAAGGCCGCCAATGAGATGTGACCCATGTGTCCGGCTCCGTAGCCGCCGATGATGCCATGATAATGACCATGGAAATCCTCAATAGATCCGGAAGCGTTTTCGAGCACATTAGCAGGTGCTTTGGAAAGTATCGCGTTGGTTGCAAATGTTCTGTAGTTTCTATAGACCTCGTCTTCGATCAAAGCGAGGCAAATGCGAATCTCGTTTTCACGGGCTTGATTTAGTTGGTCATTCAGATCTTTCGCGGCGGCTTCATCGGATCCTGGATAACGGATTGTTCGTAGGATGTTCTCCTGTGCACGATGTATCAGTAACGATCGATTCCTTCGAGAATAAGGTAATACTCGCGAGTTGCTTTGGAATCTTCTTTCTTGGGTCGCGGGTAAGCTTGCCATATTGTTCAGGGCTGAAGCTGGTCTTGAAGAAGGGGTTCGCCATGGGGACGAGTTTGTTATCTGGAAGTCGCTTGACCATGACCTCGGGTAGGGTGAAGATTTGCGGAGCACCCCAGTCAAAGGGAGCGGTCGTCGTGCCATCTTCGGGGTTAGTGACTCCAGGGAAGGTAGTCTTGGTGTACGCTCGGGGGCGATAGTAGTCCCAGTATGGAAGACGGAACTGCTTAGCAGCAGCGAGGTACTTGTTCTTCTGCTCATCCGGGATGTCCGACTTCGAGAATCGTTCGGCGACGTTGGCTACCTGACGAAACAGGGTTTGCTGTTTTGGATAATTAGTACAAGCGCAAATTTTACTTATGTCTTGTCTTACCTCCATCATCGCCAGATACGGACGGTGCCAGGTTCCAAAATTAGGCAGGGAATGGGTACAATAGTATCCCTGCTCTCCTACACCATCCCAAGGACTCAGAGGTAATCCATGAATGCCTAGACCGGTCAGCTATAGCTTTATGTATGGAGTAGGGGAGTCACCAACCAGTGAGTTGGAACCAGGACATTTTCAAGTCCTTCTCGCCTGGCTTGAAGGAATAACCTTCAGGAGTAGGCCATGGTAGATTATCCATGCCTTGAAGTTCCATCAAGGCGATAAGGTACAGGTTGAAGGTATCGGGCTGCTCGGTCAACATAACGTCGATGTCGACGCGCTCTCCTGTGCCGAAGCCAGCAAGACCGAGTACAACACCCTCCTTGTGAGCCTTGTCCAACTGACCCATGGTATAACTGCTCATGGTGGTGATGGTTTTGGGCTTGCTAGTTATTTCTTGTTGTGGTTTGGAAAGTCTCTACAACCTGCGGGAGACGGAGCCGTCCTTTATAGAAGTTTTCTTGAGCAAACGCGCCTTAGATAAGCCAAGGATCAGATGTTCGTATAGCGCTTCTCAGCATCTGAGCGCCTCTGCAAACTCACTTTGGCTTCCTACAACCTCTCCTACGCCAACTTGTCGTAAAGCCAGTACAATCAATCGTTTTGAATATTTTCCGCGTCTATAGCCTATCTTTGGACCCACTTAGATTATGCAGTGGGCTGTTTCTGGCATTAGGTAACAGTCTAGAGCGCAGGAGGCGTCTGCCAATGCCAGCTGAATGCTAAAACCCTGGTAATTCGCTTCTCCCTGTCTCGCAAGGTCGTCACAAAGCACCGTGCTCAAGTTTAGTGGCCGAAGCGGCCCGCGAAGTAGCACGTTTAGGGAGCTTGTTGGCTAATTTTACCTTTGAAGTATCCTGTCTGCGAATGCAACTCCTTAGACAAAGGGCCTATGATCATATCTTGGCCTTTGGTGGACTGGCTAGAATGAGATGACTTATCTAGATGAGAAGATGCATCTACAGTGGCACCTCCCAGTGAACAACTAGGTATAACTTTCCAGTAAATTTAGAGGCAGCCATGATGTGCATGGGGATTCAACAGCGGAACTTTTCGTTGTTTCAACCAGATTGAGTTGAGACAGCTATGTGAAAACAGCGTATGATTTACAACAGAGGTAATGGTTCCATTCAATAGCCTGTCTTGGCTCAGTTTTCAGCTAAGCGCCACCCCCGCTTTCATGCCCATCAGATGGTTCATTCAGCATGTTCCATGTGGTTATGTGGGTCTTTGCTAGAATCCTTATTGGAATGTGATAAATAATCTTTCAGACATGGCCAGCGGTCAAGCGTCGTCCTCGCTTACGCTCTGTGGCCAGAGCCAGGCCCTGTCTCGGCGATATCCCGAACATATGCGGCTGTAAATAGTGCGACTACTCGTAAGCCCCGATGCTATGCCTAAAGAATCCTCGTATTGACCCATTCATGTACATACTGTGTCTATATCTGGCTAGACATTGTACTGAAACCTCAAGTGGCTGGCTGAGCTAACAATGGTAGAACAGCTCGAAGCACTGGCAGGTTTGGACAACGACAAATGCGGTCAACTTTCATGGGTGCAGTTATCCATATTGTTTAGTAAGAAGCGAGATATAAGATTATGAGATATCACTATTTAAGAGGGCTCGGTGTATTTGTAAGATGAATTCAGAAGCCTAACTCAACAATGCGAGTCTTGTGTCAGGTCATGTTTGAGTCACCACTTGATAGAGAAGATGTCCCGGAGTATGTGATGGCGCATGCGTAAGTTCCAGATTGTGAGGTCTGGCCTTATTGAGGCTGGCTGATATGTAGTGAGATAATGCACAGGTTGTCACTTCGTGATGTTGTTTTCACCCAGGCTATTGAAATGGCCATGCTTCTTTGGAGCGGTGAGCGCGTAGCAAAGTCTATATCGGTCTGATCACTTTGTTATCACACTCTTCGACGAATAGAAGGGTGCAATCACATAAGCGACAGCCTTGGCAGCTTTAGTGTCGGCGTTGATTGACTCATCGACATGGCATTGATAACCTGCATCAATAGTACGACGGAGCATTGGACAAACCCGGGTCTTGATCGCAAGTCTAGACTGGACTGCGAGCGGGGTATCACCAATGTTTCAGTTGTGGACCGTAATTGGAATACTAAAAAGCGGGCCGAGCCATTGAACTCTTTCGTAATTGTACACAGGCAAGAGGATGAAATAAAACTTAGGACCTCTATCCTAGGTGACAAAAAACCTTGGGTAAACTTAGCATAATGTAGCATAGATTTAGAGGATTTTAGACGAAGTATTTTAGCACTCTAATTAAACGTCTGAAGTCTTCTTGCACCCCGAGGGAAGGTTGAAATGGTAAAGGAGCATTCTTATATAACTTTGTCAATTGAGTGAACTTTGATCTCAATGTATCGAGATGAATCCGACGACACTTTTCTTGTCCAATGATAATATGTCTCTATGGAACTACTTTAGGAAAATCTCTGATCCTTTCAGTTTGCGGCGAATGCTTTCAGCAACTTTGAAGACGCAAGCTCAACGACAGCTCGGGCAGCGGGAGAGACACGAATAGGTGCCAACATCGCAAAATCGTGAACCTGTCCATCCGCCTTGATCACTGCCGCATCAACCCCAAGCTGCTGCAAACGATGGCCAAAAGCTTCGCCTTCCCCAATCAACGGGTCCGCGCCGGAAAGGAAGACAGTTGTAGGCGGAAACTTGGCGAGAACCTCGTCCGGGGCGTACTGAAGTGGTGAGGTCAATGGGAGCTTTCTGTCTTCTTCATTGGGGAGAAAGGCGGGGATCATCCAGTCCATAGTCTTTTCGGAGAGATATGGTCCGTCTTTGTATGTCTTGTAGGTTGCAGACTTGCTGTGAGTGTCTGTGACGGGGTATAGCAATACGATCTGGCCAATCTTGGAGGGGAGGTTGCGGCTCTGGGCAAGCTGGATCATTGCAATGGCCATATGTCCTGGGAACAGGTCAGATAACACTCTTGGCATAGAGATGGGAATGTTCACCTCCTACGCTGTCACCAGCGAGACCGAAACGGTCAACTTTGAGGTTGTACTTATCGCCATTGTTCACGAAATGATCGAGCACACCGTATACCTGCTCAAACTGAACTGGATACTGAGCTTCGGGAGCCGGAGTATAGTAGGGAAACACAACAGCGGCACCAGTTTGGCGCACAAAGTCCTCCATCAATGCTCCATGCGCCGTAGGACTGCCCTTGTCAACATGTTATCATAGCCCATCATCAGTCAACTAACCTTCCAAGAATCCATCCGCCACCATGCGTGTAAAAGATCATGTTCAGCGTGCCCTGAGCGCTAGCAGGTCGGAAAATGACGGTGGTGACATCTTCACCATTGACTGGAACTTTGATCTCCTCAGTCTTGATGTCTGACGCGGTCTTGTAGCTCTGAATGCCTTCCAAAATGTCGCGCGCTTCCTGATACGTCTTAGTGTACAGTGGTGGACCTTCGGCAGCCGCATCCGCAAACTTGCGGTTGATTGGGTCAAGATAAGTGTCCATATCGTATCTGCTTCACAATTAAAGATCGAACAGGATATTTCAATGTAAGTTCGAGATACTACAAGCCAATTGTTTCTGGGGGTTTCGTGTTCCTTTGTATCTTGATGGTTGACGACATCAGCGGCGTAGTCGACAGCCCCGCACCAGATCCGATGCCATCATCAAATCACTAACCATCACCAAACGATGCGTAAGCAAGTGCTTATCACTAAAATGCTTTCTAAGCGCCACTGCCTCTCTCATAGGTTGAAATATGGGATCAGTAGTGCTGATAAAGCATAAAATGTCAACTAAAAAGAGAAAGGCTATTAGCAGAAAGTGTTAAACGAGAATTGCACGCGACTAGTGCAGCATATCAGGTAGGGTAGTGCAGAACTAATCGAACGACTTCAGATAAGAAGGCCTTTGTACTAACAGCCAGGTACATCATCCATGCTGCAATCGCCTGGCTCCGTCCAGAGAGCCAATGCTGAAGTAATTCGTTATCAATCGAGTTCAGGCCTACTGACGAACTTGTGTTTTGATTTAGCTTGAAGACTTAGTCGACACCTACGTTCTCTTATCATTGTATAAAAGACCACTTAGTATTAACAAACGCTTAGAACCAAAGAACAGTGGGCGCAACCTCCGTGATGTATCGTAATTAAATACTTAAACTAACGACCTAAACCTTGAACACTCGGATTAATGAAGCCCCATAGCTATCTGGAGAAAGTCAGCCATGTCTCTGCTTATGGATTTGGTCATTATGTAAGCTGACTGCATGGGGGGTAACTCGTCTTGTCAGGAGTTACTGAGGTTTAACTTACCTCAACTACAGTATGTACGATCATAGGATTTATCAAATTAACACAACGATTAGTTCCCATAAGCATAATAGACTCGTATTGTGGCTACGGCCAAAGGTAAAGGTTAGAGGTCATGGAACTGGCCTTTAAAATGATCCATCCAGTGACCGACCCAAGCTACATCAAACTATGCAGAAATCGCCCATCATTTCAAACTGCCACTAGAAAATATCTCAAGACCTAATAGTGCCGCATGAGATCCGCCATGTGTGGCTGCAAGATCCGAGTGTCGTGCATGGTGGTTATAAAAGCTGTAAAATATCAGGGTACTATCCGTATCGGCAGGGAGAAACTCTTACCTGAAGGCAAGTGATTGAGAGATAAATTCCTGACGACACAGTTAAGTGTCTAAATTGGCGAAATCGAAGGTAAGATAATGAAGGGGTAGGTATGTTGGGGATTGTCGAGCCTTTTATATCACATTTCGGCGCGTGATGAGTGTCCAAGGTTACATTACGACTTCCAGCGCCACCACTCAACGGTGAGCCTTATCGGGATATCCTACGGTGCCACGTAAGTTGGCTGGGAGGCACACCTGCGTAGAGGGGGTTTGAACGATGTACAGACTCTGTGGTGGCCCATGATCATATTTAAATCGGATTACTCGTTTTTGTTAAGGCTCTGTGCAGATATCCTCCCGAAAACTTGAGTAGATTGTGATTTGGCTTTGTATATCTTGCTCATATACCCAATCCACTCTACTGTGGCTGATATATCTGACATGTTCCTCTAGGCTAGCATATCGAAACTGCTTCCGCTTTTGGCAATGGCCTCGACACTCAATCAGACGTTCTAATTTTGGACCTTGTGGATCCACTGCTTATGTATGACAGGAGAAACTGCAAATCACGATTCAGCGAATTCTTGAGTAAGCTGATAAGCGAATCATGATACTTTGCTAAGACTAGACAGAAAAGATCTGCCTTTAACCGATATTCAAAGCTAAACCAGAAGCAGTTATAGATGAGAAAGATCTGATGTTTCGACGAGAGTTTCGACGCGAGTTTCGACTGGACAAGGTAAGCAGACAGAAAAATGCACGGAATAATCTACTATATAAATCAGGAATGCCTACACACTTTGGATATTGAAGTTTCTCTTGAAGTTTCTCTAGATATCGCCACGAACATTTTATCCTTTTCAGTCATCTTTATCTAACACTATGTTTCTAGCAAAAGCCCTACATGCCGTTGTCCTGTTGTCCAATGTCGCAGATGGAGCAGCTATGAAAATCCCTAGATCCTCTTCTGGAGCCCAGAAGCTCACAGATCCCCACTATGGTCCTGTACCAGGAGAAAGCCCTCTTTACAGTACGTATCGGGGGAAAACGCCTCCATTTCCGGCCAACATCACGGATCCAATTCTGCCAACCAGGAAAGGAAAGCCGGGCGTAGATGATATGGTCTGGCAAAATCTCCTCTCCGCCGAATGGGCTATTTTTTCGTTCTACCAGCAAGGAGTAGAAACCTTTAACAAGACCTCTTTCGTCGAGGCTGGCTACCCTAATACTACTTATGATCGGGTTCAGGAGATCCGTGATAATGAGGCTGGCCACCTTCGTATTTTCCAAGATCAGATTTCGGACACGTCGTTGAAGCCTGGAGCTTGCAAGTACCAGTACCCGTTTGACAATCCGGAGTCATTTTTGGTGCTGTCCACTTTCATCGAGGTCGCCAGTATGACTTTCCTCACTGGCCTTGTCCAGATGGCCAAGCTTCCAGCCTCACAAGGCGCCATGACGGCTATCGCAGCGGTCGAAACACGACACGAAGTATGGTCTCTGATGGACATCTGGAACGTTAATCCATTCTCGGGACCGTCGGACACCGTCTTTCCATACGCTAACCAGATCCTAGACTTGACCAATGGTTTCGTCATTAAAGGGAGCTGTCCCAAAGAGAATCCAATCTACCCTAACCCACGTCAAGGTCTTCCGTCACTCAACATAAGCCCTGTGCATAAGACGGTCACATCTGGAAGCACCATTACCTTCAAGTTCAAGGATAACGACAAATTGCCAAAATTCGAAAAGGATCATCAATACTACACGACCTTCTTTCACGGACCGTGGAATATAACGATCCCAATCGACACGAGAGATTGGCCTCAGAAGAAGATAATTGATGTGAAGATTCCGGAGGCTTTCGAAAGCAGAGGAATTATAATCGCTGTTTTGACGGATACTGTTGGAGCACCGACAATGGATACGGTATTAGCAGGCCCTGCTATTCTTCTTCAGCAGCCAGCCGAGCTTGGAGCAAACGTCGCCGACATAATTTGAGATGTCCAATATGTCGGAACTTCAACTGTAGAGCTGTCGCTTTGCCAATGGTAGTCTTGTTGCTCACCATAATCGTCGTGGATATCGAAAAGGAGCCATCTTTTGTTTTGAGAACCTGGACTTGATAACCGATCTGAACAATTATTATTAGTCAAATTTACTCAAAGATGAACCAATGTGAGATAAATGGACAGTAGTGGGATAAATCTTGGAGGGCTGCTTCCAGGCTTCCTTATATCAAAGGAACTTTACTACCCGAAGCCGACCATATACAGCTTGCCTCACAGACAAGGGAACAGTGAATGAACAAATTCTGACTCTCCAGGGTAATGAATGACATCATGTCAAGTTCAGTGACAGCATCACTAAAATGATTTCGGTATGGCTCGCTTTAAGGGATTTCCCGGTGATCCGCCGGATCCGATGATC